>WEIV01019854.1:3055-41290 GCA_013390005.1 Calyptomena viridis
TCCCAGAGCCACCAGGGCAATTTGAGGTGTAGTCCCAATGTCCTGGACTCTGACAAATAACAGCAGTTCGTCTGTTCTTCATTGATTTGTCAAGCAACAAGCAGTGTTTCTAGGCCAAAGTTAGGTTTTAGTGACCTCATTTTTTGAACGTATTTCAAAATAATTTTGTATTATTACAGAAGCTTTTATTCCAGTTTGCTTAAAAGCACTGTAACACAAAAAAGAACAGGAAGGTCTCTGATACTCGCATTCATTTGCACTATTGGTCAATTAATTCGTAGACCTTTCCTAAATTACATAGATAATCAGATTTTTCTATTAATTTAGTAGCCAGAAATGACCACTCTATGAAAATTTTACATGGCTTTTAGATTATACAAAGGTTACTCAACATTTTTGTTTTCAATTGCTTTACTGAAATAGTGTGGACTAAATTTTTCCATTTCATCTGTCAGCCTTGGGCTGGAACCCTGGAATTTTTAAGCTATTCTGAATAATACATTTCTGCTCTTCTAAAAAAGGAGGCTAAAGATAATATACTTTCTTGACCATACCCGTGGAAATAACATAATATAGAAAGGTTTGAGCAACCCTTCAATGACTATTCTGAAATCTTACAAGGAAGTGTCCTCTTCTGTCTTCTGGAAAAAGCAGCCATGTGTGACCAAAATGAGCATTTCTGAGAAGTGATACTTTGCCTGTGTCCAGCAGAGACATGTTCCAGCCTGGACAAAATGCTGCATGTCAGGCCAACATACCAGACCCAAGAGAAAGGAACTTGTCTCAGATGTTCTCTTTCTTCCATAAATTTCATTCTTACACCCTTTTACCTTACCTTCCAACACAAGGTCAGGCAGCATATAGAGTTAACACCTTCTACCAAATACAAGGGGTGACATCAGGAGGGGTGCTCCTGATGGTTCACTTTTAACTGTGGTTGAAAACACTACTTATAGGTTTCACAAAGGGTCATCTCACTGTCATTGCCAGTTAAGTGACAGAGGATTGAACAACCTCAAAAATCATGTATGGTTTATGATTTTTCTAAGCATGATGGTAGAATTTCAGCAGAAAAGGAAGGAAGCACTCTGAATGCTTTTAAAACACTGTTAAGTTTTTTAGGAATTCAATGAGCTTTACTTTGAAAGAAAACTAACGCTGCAAATTCAAGCACTCAGGAAATTGCCTGAATAAAATCAAATTTGACCTCTATGGTATTGTGAATTATACTACTATGAATTATAACATGTTTCTTAATTACATCAGCACATTTTTCCTTAGTACTCCAATTAACTCATTTAGCACATGGAATATTGAATAACCTTTAAGCAATTAATTTTTTTTCATCTTCATTCCTCAGTGACAGGAATCATTCAACCTCTCTTGAAAACAATACTCTGAATTCCTCTGGGGTTTTCAATGGTGCTCAGAGTAGCATCTGAATATCTTTACAAATGTTAACTAAATTACTACTATAACATGCCTATTAACTTATAGATGGGAAATTGAAAGTTTAAATATTTGTCACTTTTGCAATCAAACAGAAACTTTACCTCAGCTAGAAGCGCTTTGTGATCGTCTGAAAACACTACTTAATTGTCTGGTCCAGTATTGCCAATGAAAAATGTGGAACACACAAGAGGACTCAATTTCCTCAGAAACACTGAGTGGAAATGTTTTTCTTCCACTTTGTACCTTCTGCAAATGATAGTAGAGATCCACAGCCAGGAATCACATCCCAGGCTGTGATTAATTCCAGAGATGCAGGTAGCCTACAAACAACTGGAATGATAATTTCACAATACATGATCACAAAATGGCTATGTTAAATTCAGGCTGCCTATTTTCTGGTCTTTTAGTGACTGACTTGATCCTTCAGTAATGCTCTCTTCACATTGCTGAGTTTTTTGAAGACTTTTGTAATTAGACTAATTCTCATCCATGCTCACTCGCTAGTTCTATTTCCAGGCTGATGTGGAGGGGGAACTCTGTGAATAGCTGACCTAATATACTGAAAGGCTTCACATTTCACAAGCTCTTATGCTTTCTGATATCTGATAATACAGTTTGTCAGTTTTTCACTTTTCATCCAACCTGTGATGCTAACAGAGATTTCCTACAGGCTCCCTCTGAGGCAAGAGCCTCCACAGCAACATTTAGGTCATGGGAATCTTTCAACTGACTTTAAGGGACAGTGGATCAGATTTTAAAAGGATGCCAAAAGTGCTTTTCTCTGTATTTTACAGGGCTTCAGACCACTGTTCAGACAAAAGGCAACACAACACACTGTGTTGTGACATCGAGCTTAGTCCGCCAGGCTGATGTGTGTATGCAGGAGTTCTTGACCTTCTCATACATTGCAAGAGAGATTCTACAGCTCAGAGCTAAGGTAACCAAAACCTTTGAAGTAGGCTATAAACATGCATAGTGCACAAATAACCTGGTGGTTTTGTTTCTTGCTAGAGGAAATTTTCAGAGTATTTATAATGTCCTTTGATGCTCCACGTAAATTTGCAAACAAGAGGCCACATGTCCTTTCGATGAAACTTCACCTATAAATATATGTAAAACAAGTTGCTGGAAGAGTTTGAAATAAACAAACAGAGAGAGTTACCCATACATCGCCAAACAAACAGCTCACCTCCATTTTAAAAGCTCAACCAGGCAAGCTCTGGCTTCTGCAAGTTACAAATAGCTGTTGTTAAGTAGCTCTTTTTAACTAGTTATTTAAACTAAGAACGCCGTGTCTGAACATGAGATTAAGGTATACACTGGCTTTGTTTCAGTTCTTTTTAAATAAACCCTCACAAGATATGCACATTAGAATTAAACAAACACAATTAGGAATCCCTTTCTCCTGCACAAAATTTCACTCATTTCTAGAGCTGAACTCAAGCAAAATCTAATGTAAGGATCTGAATTATCCAGACAAGTAATTTTATCCTAAATAATAGAAAAGGAGTGGAAAGAACTGCCTCAAAACCTCCTATATTAGATAGAAGCAAATCTAGAGAGGCAACTTATCTTGAAAAGGTATTGATGGAAATGAGATGCAGGTTTCATAAAATCGGCTATATACTACACACTAAGTGAGAATTTAAACAGATGCCAGTTTAACCTGGAACTCTAGATATCTTGTTGGTCCCCATTCATAATAAGAGGACAGAAATCTTGTTTGACTTGATGAACCTGTATTTTCTAGCCAAAAGCCAGCTCTTGTCCTTGATAACTAAAACAAGTATTTCAGGAGAAAAACTGTGATATGGTCATTCCATGCAAGAGAAAGAAATGAGACTCTGAGCATTATTTTATAGCATAGGAAAACAAAGGAAACCTGAATGCATCTTTAGCAATGCACATGTCTGCAGTTTCTTCTGTATTTGGTACTGAAGACTGCTTGGCCATTGGTCTGAAGAGGTAGTGATGCACTGCACTGAAAGAGTATTTTAACTGCTCTGAAAGACTCTAGGGTACGACATATTAGCAGCAGTGGTATAAATAACTCTTCTGCGGAAGCAAGCAGGATGTCACTAACAGCATTGTGAATGGCTTTGCAATGGCACACAACATAAAAAATAGTTGTTCCAACAAACTGATCCACACCACCTGTCATCATTGTTCTCCAAAACAAACCATAAAAAAACTATGAAGACAGGACTCTTTTGTAAAAACTCTTTACTTTAGGCCTTTCACCTTGGCTTTCTGTTTTCAAAGTATATATTAAACGCAGGCCTTGATGATTTCTAGGTAGTTTGGTAAAAATCTATCCAAATTTCAGAAACATATTTAAAATTCTGGTTTTCCACAGATTTCTTCTAGAGGGCTTGATGCTCATGCATGAAGAAAAACAACTTAAACAATGTTGTTTCATGCCAGCTGACAGGGTCAGGGTAGACTCTACTGACTATAGAGTCAGTCTTTACTATACAAATATGAAAACACCTTGCAGAAAAAAACCCATGGACTAGTGTACACCATATTCCTTGGTAGGATCTCCAGAGTAGCAACTATAGACAGGCTGCTCCTCAATGAACAAATTACCATTTTGATCAGTTCTTACAAACATCTATCTTTTGCTGCCCCAAACATTTGAACGAGATTAGGCAACCCTTTCATCTAAATGAGCTGCTGTTGCACAGTGCAGCATCAGCTTATATAAACCTGCTGCTATAAGCATCCATTACCACAGCCTGGTAGTGACATATTGATTTTCAAGCTGGAACTACTTCCTTGAGACTAGAGAGCATATGGCTATTTGTTAGACCTGCTAGGTAAAACATGTTGATGGCTATAAGGAAAAAGATGGAAAAAGTAGGTGTTAATCTTTGTGATTTTTTTATAAATTATTTATTTTAATTCTTATTTTCATTCTTAAAATAAGAACAATAATTCGGTCTTAGCAACTTTTTTTTTTTTTTAGACAAATGAGCTTCAGAATTGGGTCTTTCACTATGTTCATTACAGACAGGAATTCAGGAGCACTGGAGGTATAATCAATAGTGATATCAACTTGAAAATATTAGATTTAGAGTTAAAACAAAGTATTGAAAGGCAGCACCACGGCCTATTGGTATATATGTAACTGAGATCATAATCAAACACCTGTTGTACACAGTCTGGCCAGACAGCTGGACAGACATGCAAGCTGGAAGAGTCTTCCTGTGAAATGCTTAATGGGCTTTATGTTAGAACATAAAGAAAGCTGGTTTAGCTCACACCAAAAGTCTGCATTGTGTCTACCCCAAAATAGTTACANTACTTCCCTTGAGACTAGAGAGCATATGGCTATTTGTTAGACCTGCTAGGTAAAACATGTTGATGGCTATAAGGAAAAAGATGGAAAAAGTAGGTGTTAATCTTTGTGATTTTTTTATAAATTATTAATTTTAATTCTTATTTTCATTCTTAAAATAAGAACAATAATTCAGTATTAGCAACTTTTTTTTTTCTTTTTTAGACAAATGAGCTTCAGAATTGGGTCTTTCACTATGTTCATTACAGACAGGAATTCAGGAGCACTGGAGGTATAATCAATAGTGATATCAACTTGAAAATATTAGATTTAGAGTTAAAACAAAGTATTGAAAGGCAGCACCACGGCCTATTGGTATATATGTAACTGAGATCATAATCAAACACCTGTTGTACACAGTCTGGCCAGACAGCTGGACAGACATGCAAGCTGGAAGAGTCTTCCTGTGAAATGCTTAATGGGCTTTATGTTAGAACATAAAGAAAGCTGGTTTAGCTCACACCAAAAGTCTGCATTGTGTCTACCCCAAAATAGTTACAGGAAAGGAATATAATTTTCAAATGAGATTCCATCTTTTCTCCATAAAATGAGTCCACATGTGAATTAGACCAGTATTTGGTGTGCTAAATTTCAATGCTTAGCAGTATAAAAAGACATATTTATTGAAACTCTTAAGTCTGGACATATAAATATATTAAGTGGCAAAGTTAAGCATTTCAAATATGTTCCAAATGAGGCATTCAGAAAAGATGTGCAGAGTGGGAACAGGTACAGTGCAAGAGCAGCACACACTGAGCCCTTTGCAGGTGCTAATGTGCATAGGAGAGTGGATTGTCACAGAGGGGAGGCAAAAACCTGTTGTAAGAAGACAGCAGAAAGTGTTGTCCCTCATAACTCTGCCCTCCCCATAAATCTCTTCAAAATACTTCTGTAATACCAAATCATGAGACAACTATATTTCTGGATGGTTACATGAATGCTAAATCCCCTGGGAAGCCAATGAGTCCCTCGTGGGAAATACTTAGGAGCATTACAGAAAGAAAAAGTGGAACACTTGAAGCAACAGGAAATTTTTATTTGTCTTTAACATGATTTAGTGAATGCACAGCTCTTCCTTCTATGGAAGCCGATAAATGGCCTACTGAGGTTAACTAAATTAGACTCCATGACAGACTAACCAAAGCTTTTCATTACTTCTTTTCTAGTGGGAAAAAAAGAAATTCTTTCCTACTTTAATTCAGCTCAGTACTTTTCCTGGCTGTTTTGCTCATTCGGAAGCAGAGTCCACTTTTGCTTTCCTCCAACCATCATTCCTCACACTCTTATTCTCCAACCTCCCCCTCAACCCTTCGTGGCTGGTCAGAGCCTGCCACTGTAGCACACTCACTGGTGGTGACAATGGTCTCTCAGCCCACATTATTCTGGGACTAATTCCTGGAAAAATTACATTCTCAAAAGCTTTTCTCTATTAGAAACTTGTAAACATATTTTAATAATTTTTAACAAATGTTGAGCGTTTCCAATGAGACTAAGCAATTGCTCTCCATTAGGCAACTGAAACAAACTAACCAACAGCTGCAAGGTTGATCCACTTAAATTGAGTGGAGGGGCTCTCAAATTTGGTTTTATTAGCACTGTCAGACCAGGGGGCTAGAAAGCAAGCACTCAAGTGCTCAGTGTCTCCCCAAAAAAACCTAACTACTTCTGGCACATCTTTAACTGTCAAGTTCAGAGACTTCCAAAAATACACCATGTGAGATGCAGCTGCCCGCTGGCAGTGGCATCTCTGTCCGAGAAAGCTGCTCTGCCTGGAGGGGTGGCTGTGACCTCGGACTGGCTTGCAGGGCAGCTCTGTAATCCGGGCAAAAAGTCAAGAGAGCTCAACCATGGCATGAGCAGTGGCACTGCAGAGCAGAGCTGGGAGTCCCATCCGGCTGCAGCAGTTGGTGGGAAGCCACGGTGCTCCCATGGAGACATGGAGATTGCACAGGGACAGTCAGATTTACCCACACACTGCTCCAGTAAAATCCAATTACCTGTTCAGACACAGGCATGTGTAAAGTGTGAGAAGCGCAGGATCAAACCAGGCTCAGGAAGAATGATCACTGGAGTTGCTGTACAATTACTACACAAAACTCTGTATTTAATTGTGGAAAGTAATAATGGAGATAAGGAAGAGAAAAAATTACATAAAATGTAACTGAAGACAGGTCTGATTTATCTTCAGTTCTGATGTCTAAAACACATTGAAAAGTGACAGTGGAGTCTTATTTTCCTACTAGTCTTACAGATTTTGATGCCAGTTCTGCAATTTACTCAGTGGCTCTCCCACATTGTGCCTCCTGATATGGTTAATACTGCACAACATTCTCATCCAGGTTTTTTGGCTTTTATGCAAAAACTCTTCACAGTAGGCAATAAAAAACTGCTCTAAAATCCATGGACAAATTCTAATGATTCCAATGAAAATATAAGCATTTTGGACTTCATTTCATACCTGATCTAATGCTGCTTTGAAATCTTTTCACACCTTCAAGGAAGTGATAAAGCTAATGGGCTCAAAAGGTACAGCCTATGTTCATATTCTACTCAGAGAACAGCAGCATCAAATTAATTAAACACCATTAATTGAACACCATTCCCTACTGCATACCTAAACACTTCTGCACTTTAAATCTCTCTGCTGCATGGCACATAGGCATTCATTCATAAGGAAATCAAAACAACAAACCAGAAATTCTTCTTATTTTGGATATATCATATATTACAAGTCTTTGAAGCTTATGCAAGTTAAAACTGCCTTCAGGCATCTTATGTACCTAAAATGAAAAAAAAACCCAAAAAAACCCAAAAAAACAAACAAAAGAACACCCAGCCCATAAAAAGTCTAATTTATTGGTTTGTTATATTTGCTTGGGTCCTATTTTGTAAGGATACAACTGCTAGAAAAATAACATCTTGTCCATTAGACAAAACACAAGCTTTTCCTGAACATCATGGCAAGTCTCTCTTGTTTTCTATCATTCTTAACAAAAGCCCAGTCACGCACCTCCAAACACTTGCTTCTTTATGCCTTCTATACACCAGCCCAAGAAACTGTGGATCAGCTAAACTTTTTCTTCTTAAGACTGAAAATTCCTCAGCAATTCAACTTCTTTTCTGTTACACAGTAAATAACAGGCATAAGGAGATGATTTTACATGCATATTGCACAACAGCAGTAAAGACTCCACTGCTGAACTACATTTTCATCTCCTTTCTATCACTATCTTCTTTCAGGATGTGCAGAGGCTGCTTTCTACAGAGTATGTCTTGATGCTGAGAGAAGACCAAGGAGGCAGCAGATTGCTGAGTTGTGTAATAAGGAGCGTAATAACTAGTGACAGTTCTCTGAGCAAACACCAAGCCTGAGGCTCACACAAAACTTCAGACCTAAACATCCCTGTTGGTTAAGTACAAGGCTGTTCAGAGCACAAGTCTATATGCAAGTCAAAATCCTGCTTTCAAATGAAGCCTTCAGCAGATGTGTAGCTATACATATGAAGAATGTATAGAGGATGTATAGAGAAAGGGTTGGCAGCAATTCTGTTATGAACAAATATGATGAAATCTGGTTACACTGGAATACTCCAACACCCGTAACAATACTGACAATATCAGTCACATGTCAGAAACACATAACTGCTCTGGTTCCTACAACATGCAGCCCCTATTCCAGTACTGCAACATTATGTCTGGACCTCTCTGCAACCAGCAGACTTCTCTGATACCCAAGTGCTCCAGGGAGAAGCAGTGAGGGAAATTCTTGAGATAAGGCAGCCTAATACAGCATCACTGTCTGTTCTTACCAGTGACCCAACTCCATGTGAGTCTCCCCCATTACACGCTACAAGGTAATCCTGTCTCAGGCACCAATAAGGAAATTGACTGAATGACCTTCAGGTATGTGACTTTCACAGATAAAACTTGAGATTTCCATCTTCACTCAAGCTGAACATCAAAATTTAGGATGAATTAGTCTGAAAAACCTCAGGAACAACAAACTTTCTAATTCATACTTCTGTTCTACTGCACATGTGGCCTTTGGAAAGCAAGAATACACCTGTGCCTGAATATATTAAAAAGCTGAGAGTGAAGCCCTACACATTTGTACAGCTGGTAAGTCAAAGGCAAAACTGCAAGCTTCAGGAAACAGCAAGCACACAAGCATGTAAATAGAGTTGTCCAAAGTTTTGGCTCTATTACTTCACTAGTTCTGTGTCGCTGCTGATATGTGACTGTGTCTATGGACTTGGCTCACTGTATTTTTATAATTTCAAATCTAATCCCTTAATACACAATTAGGAAGGTGATGCATATTCCCCAACTTGAAGGGAGTTAGTCTGGATTTGCATACATTAAATTACCATTAGAACAATGGAAGCTGATGCACCTGCAAGAAATAAATTAAAAATGCACTGAATTGCATTTAGCATTACTTTGAACCCTACCTGGAAGAATCTCATCATAAAACAGCCCTTTACCACCCTGAATTTATCCATGGAATAATGAACTTTATCTCTAAGTTCTTCAGAATTAGTAATGTGAAGGACAACTGGTATGAACTTGGAACATTGTAAATATTCAAGAAACTAAAGACACTGAATTATGAAGGAGCATCAAGAAAACATGAACAAACAAACAAACTGAAGCATGGCCAGCAAGGTCACAAAATGATTGTAAAGCAACACAGCAACACTTACTGTGTGGGTACTTTGAGCTCAACAGGACAGGATTAGGATGGTGCACAAAAGTATAATTCACTGCTACAAAGAATTACAAGATAGAAAACAAAGGCTTATAGTTAGAAATAATTCTTCTTCCTGAAATAACAGCTCAGGAAAAAAGTTTCTGTGCTCAGGACATTCATTACTGAACAAGAGAAAGCACTACAAAAATGTGCTGAAGCAAACACTTTTTCAATAAAATGAGGTGGATTAAAAGAGTTAAGATTTCTAATATTTCTGTTTTTACAATTCCTACATTTCTAACACAAGTATTTTCATCAGGACTGGATTTAAATATTGATTTTGGTCTATTTCTTAAGACAGGGGTCTCACACTGACCTTTTGTGCCTATATGTGCACACACAGACAAAGGGACAGAATAATGTGTATACATGTTTACATTAGCAAGAGAGATCTAGATACCTTCCTTACCTGAGGCAAAAAATACAAAGTGTTCAGAATTCACAAGTATCTTGAAAAGATATCTATCCTGTTGCTTGAGGGAATGAGACATAAAAGCTCCAAGAAACAAGCAAAGTTAATGACAAGGAGCCAAATTCTCTGCTGGCATAATTTCATTAGAGGTAAACGCAGCTGCCCCCACATACACAGCTGAGAAGGCTACGTGAATGACGAAGACAGAAAAGGGAGTCAGTCTAAATGTGTGGTTTCAAATTGTATTTTTCACTGTCAGCATAAATTTTAATTGCAACATAAGGCAACTTTTATTCATTACACTCTTCAGAATTGGCTTATAAATTGCCCTGCATTTTATGGTTTTTAAATGAGTATCATCAGGATTGTTCTGATAAATGTATTGACTACAATGTATTTTGAAGAAATGTACTCTTTTCACCCTGACCTATTTTATCACTTTTTTTCCCCTTTATGTCTGTAAAAATAATTTAGAAAGCTAAATTCACAGTCTTTATCGTTTTATACTTGCTTTCCATGCAGTAGTTTCCTTCAAGTCATAAATTGTTCTTACAAAGTACCAAACGACAGTTTAATTAACCTTATAAAGTTTTAAATAAGTTATTCACCAGGACTTAAATCCATTCCAGAACACAGGCATCTCTGTATTTCTCTATGCAGCAATGGGGCATCACTAGCACACAGCAATGACAGATTTCCTCACTCACACAGCAAGACTTCAAAACCTCCAAGCACAGGAGTATCTTTTGGCAACATGCACAAAATTAATTCAGTTTTGGCATCTGTGAGGCAGTCTAAAGTCAGGCCAAAGTGTTACCAGTCTTCCAAAATTAGATGTTTCCTAACATTCAGCCTTGGAGATGCAATACAACTGATTTATGAGGCTTAATCTGTGCAGAAGAGAAAGTGAAGATTTTGGAGCCAGGTGGCTAATGCCCCCCTTCAACAGGAATCATCTGGTCGATGTGAAGAATGGAACAGCACTTGGCCACAGCTCTGGTCTTCCACCATCCCAAAGGCTTCCCCAAAAGGACACTTTCTCTGTTTTACAGAGCTATCAGTTACTATAAAATAAAGTTTTAATTATGAAACCAAGACACTGCACTTAGGACTGAGATCTAATCTGAGCCCCTTACACTCCTCAGTCAAGTTCAGCTCACTCTGCGTTATTTTTGTGTATCATGGCAGAGCCTAAAGAGAGGAGTGAAGAGTGCACACTGATTACCTTACTTTATGTCTCCTACATACAACACTTAAACATGGGCTGGAATTGGAACTTCCTACACTTTGCTTCCAAATTACTACAGAAATTATAACATTTTTTCTCTCTATAATATGGAAATTAAAACATTTCTTCTTTCCCTATTATATACAATGCAGAAAAGAAAAATCTCTGACCAACTCTTTGAATGTAGACTATGCAAACATTTCTCTTCAATGATCCTGTGTGCAGATTCCAGGCTAACAGTAGCACCTCACTGCAGACCTGAATAAGACAACTAAATACCAGGATTTGTGTCCTATTCCTGTCTTCAAAGATTATCCCATAGATATTTACAGGTAAAGAAGCTTGATGAATTTTGGAGCATCTGTTTATTTGACAGGGTTCCTTCAGCTTCCAACCTGAGGTGCCTAATTCTTCCCATGGACACAAGAGGAAGCACAGACATGAAAACACAGTGGCTTTGAATTCCACTCCAAAAGCCAGTCAATGTTTTTGCCAGGTAACTCAGCACATAATAATTTTGTTGTATTAGCCCTCATTTTGTAATACTGTTTGCATGCAGTCACTGTCTAGTACATTGCCAGCATACAACATATAGCAAGTAGATTGTCTGTTGAAGCTCATACAATATGTATTAATAAAAAGTTTTCAGGTATTAATGTCATAGACCTCTGCATGTAATTGTGCCACTGCATGTTAGCAATTATACAGTTTGCTAGTGGAGTGTGAAGAACTTAAATTGTCAAATCACAGACCACCAGTTAACACTCACCTGCAATGATCCATCCTTCATCTTGGAATAGCAAGGCCTGGAAATGTGTAAATATGAGGATGCTTGGGTGAGAATTTTATGTTGCTACAGAAAGCTAATGCAATCTATCCAGACATAAAATGCATTCATTCTTGTTGATTTTCAGCTGAGCTACTTGTGCATCTACCTATGAATACTTTGAACACATACTCTAGTTCCTGTTCTTATTTCTTGCTCTAAGGTAAGTACTTTGTAGGCTTTTTTTTTTTAATTTAATGAGAGATATGTATTTCCACTGAGTGCTTAAATGCATTATAAAAGCCATGGTATGTCTACTAGGGTTACACAGTATGTAAACCAGACTATGAAAAGGGGTGGTATTCCTACACTGTGGTTAAAGGCACAAAAGAGCCATGGGAACCTTGCTCTGGCCTTTATTTTTGGCTTAGTAAAACAAACCCTAATTCCTTATTTGTCAAATTACTATCTGTTACAGTTTGAATGTTCCCCAAGCCTACTCTACAAATGAAGTTTAATCTGCCTCTGGCTTGGAGCAAAAGATCATTGTGTGTTCGTATGTAGGCAGTGTGAATGTGGTTTTGCAGAAAAGGAAGTCTTCTGAATGTTGGGGGCTAAAGTCAATGGAAAAATGGAAGTCAGCCTATTGCCCTTGTTTTTCCAGCTGTCAAATTTTACTCTCATAAAGCAGACAGTATTTCTTTACAACCTCATTAGTTTTTCCTAAGCAAACTGACAATACCATTCACTGTTCTGTGAACAGAATCTCCATAATTTATGCTATTCTTCTGTGAGAAAAGCTCTGAACACTTGTGTGTAGAAAAATGAACCTTTCAGCAATGTTTTTAAAGGCTCAAACATCTCTTCTACTTTATTTAAGATTTTAACTTGGACAGGGAACTAGATACAGAAGGAAGAAAATGTAAATCAAATTGGAAGAGACAGTAAGTGTGAAGAATTGTAAGGGCAATGCATATCTTAGCCTGGCAAAACAGTATGTAGTCTCTTAAGGAGTTTAGAAATAAGTGACAATAGATTTTACAGAAAGAGAAAGGCATTGTAGAGATTGGTTTTCTGAAATCCTTCTATAATTATCCTATTTTAAAAGCAGACAAGCTGGGGATGGGGAATGGTCCTTTGCTTCACAAGAAGATCTATGATTTCACATGGGATCTTCATGTTAGACTTGTGTCTAAGTGGCAAATCATCACCTTTCTGACGCCTGATTTTGTCATGTGTGAAAATTTCTCAAACTTGTCGCACTGGCTAAGATTCAGCAGGTCTAGCTATGGACAGGAGTCAACATCAGACTAGGAGAAGAACTTTGCACCTTTTTCAAGCTACAGCTTTTGGCTCTGTATAATCAAACTCAAACTGGCGAGGCTGGCATTTGGGTTTTACTTTGCCCCTTCCTCTAATTTGAGATGCTGGGAGAAATTGTCCTACTCTCAGTCTGCTTCCAAAGATTCTCATTATCATAATGGAAAAAAAAAAAAAGGCAGCTTTAATCACTTAGGTATGAGACATATTTAATTGACTGCAGGAGACACAGTAATGAATTATTGGTTCCCATCTGCCCCCATATTTTTCTCACTGACTAACATAAGCATTAGCACTGCTCTGCTGAAAATGAATTTTCCTTTTGTCTTTTCTGAACTGTAGTGTAACATTCCTTCAATTAGGAGAACTAAATATTCTAAAATGAGAAAATATTAACAAACTGTACAAGAAAGCAGAATTACAGAGAAGGTTTGTTTCTTCAACCTTCATCTGAACTTGTAAATTACTGATTTCTTTTTGTGGTAGTTGCTTGACATGCCTCATTTCAGTTGTTCCCAGTTGCCATAATACGGCAAGGTACACAAAAACCTTTAATTCTGCTTCCACCAGACAAACCTCAACAAAAAGCTTGGGTACAGTTGTGTTGGATAGTGGCTGAAGAGAAAAGCAGGAAAAAACAAAACTGCAAACCAACTCAGTCTCTATAAATAATACAAAGTGGAAATTACTGGTATGGGCAGTGAAGAAGGGACAGCAGCAAACATCCTTTTCATCATTGCCAAAAGGAGTAGCAAGGCCTATCCTGAGATGTGTAAGTGCCACCTTGTTAAGGTATCCCCACTTCCATGGACTCTGAAACCTCTGAACTGGATAAAGGCTTCATGCTGAAGTTGTAGAGACATAGAAACTGGTTTCAATCTATTCTGTTTTCACTCTAACTTTCATTAGAAAATTGAATACTCTTTTACAGTGAAAGAAATCATTGAACATTATCATGTATCATTGTGTTCATAACTGCATATCCTCTTTTAGGGTGAAGAGTGACTAAATGTAGATTTCTAATTGAAATATTGCACCCATTGGAAAATCTGATAATGATCAAAAGTTCAGTAACATCACTGGACTTCAGAAGAGTTTTTCTTGCCACGACAAAATAAAATGTCTTTTTAGTTGCTGTTTCCCTTTGTTTTGCCAAAACCAAATGGAAACATGCAAGACAAAGACTGCTGGAGCAAAAGTGATGTGCTGGGCATAAACCTCTGTGGACCATTTTGAAATTAAAATGCATCTGTTCAGAGTGTATGGAGACAAAGACATGAATACAGATTTTTTTTTAAGTTTTGTGCCATAAGGTTTTGTAACACACATTCCTGTAACACAATCTTACTTTAATTTGTGTGTAACACCCATAAAATTGAACTCGGAATGAGAGCTGAAAGAAACATCCTTCCCATATCCTTTTTCTCCTTAACAGTTTCCTTTGACATTTTGGCTGGCTTCTGTCTGAGGCCCCACTCCATCTAGAATACCCAGGTTATGCTGGAGGAGCAGTTTCCAGTTGTTGCAAGTAAAAAAAAACAAAAAACAAAACAAACCCCAAAAAAATCATAATAAAAAAAAACTTGGAGGACTTATTTCTGCATTCTGCATCACCATTACATGTTACCATGCAGCCAAAACTACATTGGGAGACTATGCTCTCTTCCCTGTGTTAAATAGTAGGGTGCCATTCCTCTGGGGTGGGATACGCACATGGAAGCAAAGTCTTAATTCTGTTAACACCATTTACATTAATTATGGTCTACAAGGGGAGCACTAAATCTGTTATCCCCTTTACCTTGCTTTCAGACTCTTTCTTCACATATAGGAGAAGGCAGAGAAGGTGTGGCAGCTGGCCAAACAGAAGCAGCATATTTTGCTATGAACTGTGACCCCCAAATCCTAAGCAGTATTTGCAGAAAAGAACAATCTTGTTGGTACTTTCTACCAATAAAGAAATCATCAAAGGATTTTTTTCCTAAGTTAATTAAGGAAGAAAATACTCTTATTTGTTCTTCAATAAAAAAATCCTCAGCTTGTCTAGTCTTTTTTATCATTGGCATTTATTATAGCACATAACAGCTGCTGAGAGCCTTCAATCACAGAGCTTTATAAAGCTGATGGAAGCATCAGCTAATATTTTCAATGACTCTGGGATCTGAATCCATATCCTCAGGATTAAGGCAGATCAAATGAAAATTAATATCTCTTTACAGACAAAACCCACCTATCCTTTACCACACAGAGAATGAATTTATCTGCGAAGAATCTAAGGAAGTGAATTGAGATGTATTCTATTTCATTCTTCATATACAAAAGATTTTGCTCCTATTTTGATATTACCAAATGACACGATGCTTTGGCTTCCCCCAGTGACAAGAATTAACGCCCAAAATGTAAATTAATAGGGAACTAGTGATTTGGAAGTAGAGGATTTGAGTTTTAAATTTAATATGGGTTTTAAGGTTTTATGCTAAGTTAGANAATTATGTGAAGGAATCAAAAGGTATCCTCAGAAAGTTATAAAGCAACTTCTCTAAAAATGGCTGGCAGGTGCATTCCTCATCATATGAAATCCAGCTTCAAGAAACACTCAACAACTGCCATGGGCACTTAAAACACATTTATTCACATTCTTTGGGAAAAAAAATCTCAATAGTTTACTCTAACCACATCGGGGCCAGAAAAAGCCTCCTTCTTCTTCCCCAAGTGGACACCAAAAGAACTTAATAGTCAGTAAGTATATACACAGGGAGATATATGGTTCTGATTCTGATCTTAGTTTTAAAGTGGTTGAATGATGAACTATTATAATAAACACACAGTCAGACTGTGTTCATATTATATTCAGAGATGAACTGGAGAGGAGTGAAGAAATGGTGAGCAGTTACTGAAGTGAACGGAAAAATCAGCTTCTAAAACTAAAAATAAGTAACAAATGTTTCTGGACCACATGGTGTACATGTAAAGATGAAAGAACAGGGTTTGTTCAGTTTTCAGAAATGAACGAAATTGGGAAATCTTAGAATCAATCATAGAATGGTTTGAGTTGGAAGGGATGTTAAAGATCATCCAGTTTCAACTTCCCTGCCACAGGCAGAGACATCTTTCACTAAACCAGGTTGTTCAAAGCCTGATTCAGAGTGGCTTGAAACACTTCCAGGGATGGGGAATTACTCATCTTACATATGCAGAAAATTACCTGCTGGGAGGCTACTGGAACACTGATATTAAAGGGTGGGATTTCCACCACTGAAGTCATTCACGTAAATATGTCTCAGAGCAACTCGATCTAATCAGACCTACTTTGAGCACGGTGTTGGGCTGGAGGTCCCTTTAAAACCACATGATTCTGTAATTCTATGGAGGACAGGAACAATAGGGTGATTTTGATAAATAATGCCAGTCAGAGACCAATACAGCCTCACAAAAAGGTTAAAAAAAAACTTGCCTAAGTTTGTACAATCTAACAATCAACACAGCTCTAATTAATTTTTCAAATATTCAAAATATTACAATATAAATCACATGACTGAAAAAGATTAAGCTCAGAAGTATGTACCAGATTACTAATTTTTTCTGGGCTGTTTGTGCACGTGAATGTGTGCATGCGCATCACTAAAGAGCAGACCTGAAGTGTGCAAACTCAGCAACTGAAAGAAAATACAATAACTTGGATGAATTTAGGATGCTGTGCATTCAAAACAGGGTGTGACCCACTAATTTACAATTTTTTACTCTGGATTTGCCATTTTAATATCATTTTTGCAAACATTTTTTACTATACACCTGTGATACATCAGATAACATAAAATTTGCCCAGAAGTAGACACATATGCCTCTCCAAACACAGCATGTACCGTAGAAGTCTGCTCTATGTAACATTATATATTTGTACAGATACAAACTTTGAAAATATACTAGAACCAGAACAAGATCTAATACCTGTACTGAGACAAAATGTATGCTGTAAAATTTGGTCAGAAGTGTTACTTACATAATTTAACCTTTATTCTGATTTGGTAATAAAGGAGTTCAATAGAATTTAAAAAATACATAAATAAGTTATGCACCTGTAAATTTAGTTAAATACTGCACTCCACCATAACACGTACTGATTTAGTTGTCGTACTATGAATGAGCTCAGTCTAACAAGAAGGCAATCTCTTTTTCTTAAGCAATAGAACAAAGGAGGTCATGTACAGAAAATACAGGCAGAACCATCTGACATTGCTTTCATATGATTTCATTTAATGCTGCATATCTAGGATTTCTGCCATTCCTTAGAAGAGTAATTGTTGTATTTTACTGTGCAACTACAGATAGATCCATGTTTTTCTCTTCCGCAACAGGAAAGCCTATTGTATTAAACTGTAAGAAACGTATTTACACAACATGCAAGGTTTCAGTCTTGGAAATGTACACTTCAGGCACAATAATTTACAGTAGACATCTAAATAAAAATTCCTGATGTTGAATGTTCATAGCTTTTACCATGGACACAGGCTGCCAAGTCACTTGGGTGAGATTTCTGACCTTTTTGAGAAAAGCTAACTTTCTTCTTCAGAACTGCTTTAATAGATAAGCTGTGCTGAAAACACTGCCAAAATAGATACCAACGTCTTAAGACTCACACTGGCTGGTCCCTGATAAAATCACAGAAGGACAAAACATGCAGGTTGGAATGGACATCTGAAGGTTGTGTCAGCCAAAACTCTGCTCAAAACAGCGCTACCGAAGTGAGATAGGTTTGCACAGAACCTCATCTAGCTGAGTTTCAAATGCCTGGAGCAATGGAGAGTCTGCTGCCTTCTTGTACAACCTGTTACAATGTCTCACTGTGCTTATATTAAAAAAGCCAAAACAGACCAATAAACCAACCAACAAAGAACAAAACCCAAAAAAAAGTCAGGAAAAGGTCCCACCATCAAAACAGATGTCACTGCGCACTGCTGAGAAGAGTGTGACTCTCCCCATCAGAGAATTGAAGATGGCCATGAGAAGAAACTTGGCTGTCAGCCTCTTCTTGTTTACCACATGCTCCAGCACCCATAACAGCCTAGTGGCCCTTCACTACACTTCTATTCCACCAAAATCTCTTATGCTGGGAGGGTCCACAACTGATCACAACAATCTCTTTTCCTGACCTTTCATCTCCACAAATCACAACAAATAAATTGGCATACTTTCAGAAATTGTTAACATGTAAATGACATAGTAGGCCAGACCAATGCTTCATTCTGGTGTAGAAAATAGTATTTTGCCTCCTAAACAAGCTTAAAGAGAATACACACGTGTACTTTCTTCAGTATGAGAAGATTTGAAATCAGTTTTGAATTCAGCTTCAAAGGAACTGGAGCAGACATAAAGGCTGAATATTCTTATACTATACAAGGTGGGTTGCAGTACCTTGTGCCTGTAAGTCTTTCTGGAACCCTTTCACCTCTTGGTGCATCCTGTGTGACCCTCTCACTCTCCACTGATAAATAGTTGCTTTCTTGAAAGGGCCTTTTAGAGAAAAAAATGTCCCACAAGCTGCTAGTTCTCTCTGACACATTTCCACATACAACTCACACCTATCAACTAAAAATTAGATCTATTTTGAACAAAACTCATTTTAAACTGCTCAGCAAACAGGTTGGGGCTATCACAGAGACAGGGCTGAAAAAATAAGCAAACGGAACAATAAACAGTGAATGGCCACTTTGTTTACTCAGGGTGCTGTGGTTTATTGACGTTACCCACAATCTCAAGTTTAGTTGATCTTAGATGTTACATGTTTTCTCTCACATCCAACCTGAAAGGGATCTCCAGCTGGCTAGGGATGCTTTCAACAGCCATAAGCAAGCCATAAAATCCATTGTACCCTCATGTAAAAGAGAGTAACTTTAAAGCGAAAGTCCTTTGCAGTCACCACACAGACTGAAAAAAATAAACTCAGCTGCTTGCCTCTTGGACAAGCCTAGGAAGAATTCTTTCACCTCTTTAAGGACAAGATAAGAGAGGAACTGAGCACACAAGGAGAAGGACAGGCTACCTCATAATCAGCATTCAATGCTTGCCCTTAGTACCAATACTAACACCAAAATAACAATACCAAATAAAAAGGCACAGAAAAGAAGTACAAATATAATAATAACAATAATAATGGAGAGGGATCTCACCACTGTACTGCAGTCCTGCATGTATCTGGAGTGTTTTTATGAGGGAAAGTTCTTTGGCAGTGACACCCTGAGAATCCAGAACACCTTTTTTTTTTGAAATAGCTAATGGAAACTGAGTTGTCATTTGAGGCAGATTCCTGTATCTGCAAAAATGACAACTCAAGACAGATTGGCTGATTTTGATTTTTGGGGGGTTTTTTGGTTGGTGTTTTGTTTTGTTTTTTTTTGGTTTGTTGTTGTTTTTTTTTTAATTAGTTCCATTAGATTGCCTCCCCCAACACATCTATGTAAATTACAACAGTAGGTATGAAACCTGCCCCAGTATTGATTCAGCTGGCACAACCTTACTCTATAAAACCCTGTTCAGAGCCCCTGCATCAGGGTGGTCTGCTCTCCCCAGCTGCTGGGAGATGCTGAATTCCTGTGTTTGCCCCTCTCCCCCAGCGCCTGCTCTAACTCGTCCAGGGGCATATATACACAAAAATGCAGCAAGACTCACATTCTTTCTCTTCTATAAGCACCATGCTAATGTTTCATGAAGCCACTGCTCATCTTCTGGGTGCTGGAGAGGAAGAATTCATCAGCTAAGGAAGCACATACTATGCAAGTAGATTCTCCTATGTCTCAGAGGAAAAAACGGGATCTGATAAAATTCTGCGGTTTCTTGGACTTGGCCAAGTCTGTAAGTCTTTCAGCTTCACTTTCTGAGCACTGCTAGTGCAGATAGTGGTATGTGTGACTACATCTGAAAGTTTCATGGGTTTTTTGCAATTTTACGCAGTTTAGTCTTTAAGGACACACTTTTTCAGCTGTTGGTGTGAACTCCAGAACATGTTTACCTGAGATCAGGAAATAATAGAGAGGGAGTTCAAAGGAACATTCAATGAAATAAAAATCACTGACAAATTATTCTTTTCCTACTCCACTTTCGAAAATTTTGTTTGAAAAAGTCTTATATTTACAAGTATTCATAAATAAAACTATGTTTCTACAGGAGAAAAGAATGGCTGACACCCTTCTCATTTTAAAGGGATGTACCAAAGCTAGAAAGATGATAACTTATTAAATCAGAGGTAATGGCTTTAGAAGCATATTCACTTTCATATTTAGTAGCCGTGTATGCAATTTTAACTCCCTAATGCAAACCACAATAAAACACCTCATGGAGGCTTTAAACTCTTTTGTCTTTGCTGTAGGTATGTGTGCTTTAGGAAAAAAAAATTATAGTGCATTATTTTCAACAGTGGCAGGAAGTGGGTTTTTAGTCAAATCAGCTTAAAAAATTCCAGCTGTGTTCACGTTGAAGCTATCAAAAAGTCTAAGCCTGGGATCATTTCCCCATGCCCACTAAATCCTTTTCAGGCCTCAAGAAGTAAATCTTTGAAAAATGCCAAGCCTCTCCTTGCAAATAACATCTTAATTGGTTGATATTAAGAAAACAGAAAGTGCCATTCTGAAAATGCAAGTGCTCACATTTTTGTGCACTAATTTGATATTGTGCCTTGTAAGAGCACTCAACATACTAACACCGAGACTGTCTCAGAAAACTGCAATGAGAGGCATGCAAGCTGGTTATTTCAGACAAGGAGGAATTTCTAAGAACTATAAAAACTAGATGTGTTACAATGTGTATCCTGTGCCACTGTAATGCACCAGAAAGGTCAAAGAAGTGTGTGACAGTGTTGGCCCCAAGGAAAATACAGTGTTTCATTCCGTGGCAGGTTATAGCTCAGTGGATATCTCAGAGGATAAGGATCACATCTTTTTGCATTATATATAAATTATTGCAGTATTATGAATACATCTACCATTACTGTCTTTCCCTCTGTTTCCTGCTACACTATCAATTGTGGTGTACATATGGTACTTAGCTTTTCCTTCTGCTGTTCAAAACTTTGCATTCATGAGAAGAAAATGAACCTCGTCATTCCCAGCCATTGAAGTGAATGAGCAATCAGACACTTGCCCTGCATATTTCCCTCATCCCTGTAAATCTAACTCTGCAGCTACTTTAAGCTGTGAGACTGAGATATGGCCAGATTTACACACGTGTTAAAAGAAGACAAATGTTTGCCCAATTTAATTGATTCTGAGCTGACATAAATTGATCTATTCTGCATAACTCAAAGCTTTTAAAGGTAAACACATTTTCATTGAAAATAATAAAGAGAAATGGTATTAAGCAAGAAAAAATATTTCTACGAAACAAAACCAAATAATCAGGAGAACAATTGACTAAGAAAGCCCATTACTCTCGGGGAAGGATTTAGTAGACTGTGTTTTTTAGTTGCATTTCAGAGCAATATATGAACTGTGAAATTGCAAAGGATATTCTAAAAAGAGACAATAGTTGAAATGATAGTTGAAAGTGAATTTTAATCCATCACACATTTACCATGTAATTCTAAACCCATTTTTTTTTAATTTTAGAATGCCGGTGTGTCCCTCTTAATGTCTGAAAGCAGTGCCTGTAATTAAAAGAATTTGGGTTGAGCTTAATTTTGAATTAGTTTGGGTTTTTTTAATAAAAGTAACTGCCAATACACATTTTTTCTCCATTAAGCAACTTGGCAGTCCCAGCTGATTGTGATGTCTCCTCATCCACATTCTAGAAGATAATATTGGCGAGGCAGTCATTTATTCCAGAGCAGTGAGTAAGATTAAGCAGAACAGTTTAAAAGACTGAGTATTCATTCCATTCTATTGCTAAATGTTGCATTTCACAAAATCATATTTGCATTTGAAATTTTTACTGGGAGTAAAAACTTTTCACAAAATAGGGTGCATTTCATATGACATGTTTATTTACAACTGCCAAATAAAAATTAGAAAAACCTCCAAAAACTCAAACCCATTCTTCCATCCCCAGGATTATCAATGTCATTAAAATGCCATATAACATTCTGGAGATGGTGACCAAAATTAAAAGCTTAGCCCTGAAAGGTGCTCATAGACAAGTCTCTAGATTTGAGGGCATTTACACGCCAGATCAGAAACTCACTTTCTCTCCCTAAAAATACAGAATTCCTAATAGATCCTGCACTTCTTGGAACTTCCTGACAGAACTCACTGGAGTTGTGTACTGGTGAAATGCTGTTCTAGAGATGTTTTCTATCAAGATGGTTTGATGGAGAGTTCCAAAATTTTTTTTCTTTTTTCCCAATAATGATGAAATACCATTGGCTACAGTTTTGCATAGATAAGATATAAGATGGCAGCAGTACATGTCTTCAAAATGCTGTCTTGGAATATAAGATAAAAATTCTAAAATTATCAGTTAAAACTATTTGTACTGTCTTTCTGAAAAAAAAATTCTATGTATAATCTGGAGTATTAGCTGTGGTAATTGAGGGGCTTTTGTAGCACTCACTTTTGCATAACTGATTTGTGGGTGGGAGCAGCAGTTGGGAATACCCCAAACACTGCTGTACAAAGGAACAGGAAACAAAACCTCCATCAACCTTACCCACATAAGAAGCAAGATTATTTCTCCCCAAGGAGAAATAGTTAGCCTTATATTCACAAGGATAAGATGAAGGGCTAAACTCTCTAAAGGGTGTGATGGTCCCAGCTCCAGGGTAGTTTCATGGGAGAGGATTCCTCATCTTCTATTGTGATACTAGAGTGTGATATCAGAGTCTTAGCTTCAGTAGACCAGTTACCAGGATTTCTGCTTTTAGAAAGAAGCCATATCAATGGCAGAAAAAGTAATAACACAAATACAATTGTATCAAGTAGGCATTAAATAAGAATGGAGGAATGAAGGGAAGGGAGGAAAGACAAATGATATAAACCCTCTGCTAATCGCCATCGTTCTCCTTATTACTGCAAACACACATTTATTTTCATTTCCCTGAGAAACAGCACCTGGTCTTTTTATTAAGGAGTGTTATTGAGAACACTGAAAAGTCAGCACCAAAAAGAACAAAATACACGTGTTGAGGAAATGGCCACTTCAAATGACAGGATAAGTTCTTGGCCTATGTATTTATTCATGGCAGGATCTCAGTCAACGCACTTTAATAAAATGAGTAATTATTGTGAGTCACGTCACTAATTACATCTGATACACAAAAAGGCTTGTGCAGCACCACATATCAAACTGCATTGTGAGCTCATCCAGTATGGAAAGGGCTCACAGAGAAGCTCTTGTTACTGGTACCCAAACAATCCTGAAAACGACGGAGTATTAGAAATGTCTATGCCGTTTTTCTCTCATCGCATCTTTTAAACATAAAAAGAAGATGTGTTGTACAATGGTGGCAATATAACTGCCTACGTAGGGACTTCAGCATTTGCCTTGGACAGGAAACACAAGGGAGAATTGTAATGACAGGCAGTGAAACTGGCCAATATAAGCTGCTTTCTTCTATGACAAGTAGAGAGTGACAAGATGTGTAGAATCTGTCAAAATGTTCTAAAATAAAGTTTGATTTTTCCATACCAAAATAATAATAAAAAAAAACCACACAAAAAAACAAACCATAAGCTGGTTCAGATACAGGTCAAATTGACTGAGTTCAGAAACAAAAAGAGATTAAAGGAAGTAAGCCATCTCTTACATAAGAGATCTACTCATTACTGTGCAAGAAACAAACGAGTCTTCTCCAATTTTGTCAAATATGGATAAATTCTTCATCCAAGAGTAGGATTCAAGGTATAGGTTCTCCCCCTAAATTTGTTGCCTGATAATTAATTATCTTGAAGGCATGTACTTACTGTGCTTTCCCATAAGGGCACCTTTTATAGTAACTTTGGAGAACAAATACAGAACTGGACAAAACACCACCTGTGACTTCAGTTTTATTGCATGACCATTTCAATAACTGAACTCAAATCACATGGCACAATTTAACTAAATACAGAAACAATACACTAAACTTTCCTGTACACTCATGTCAACAATAACGACAGTGAAGCCAACTCAGTGACACTGCCACTGAACAAAAGTGTGAAAATAAGCAGATTCAACATCATTTGGCATGTGACACCTCTCCCATGGAACTCTAGAAAGAATACTGAGGTTTTTATATAATGCTTTCTTTAAAATGTTTGGGGTTTTTTTTAGCTTTTTCTTACATTTAACTCATAGACTATTCAAGCAATTCAATTTCTGTAGAAGCAAGACTTATTGCATTTGTTTATTGCCCTTGTTTATTTCAACAACAGAGAAGAAAAATAAACAACAAAACAAGGAAAAAGCATACAGAGAAGATAAAAGTCTAAAAGTTACCCCCAAAGACTAGTGTTTGCAAATTAGGCATTTGTGTCCAGGAACAACCAAAGCTGCCAATTCGACCCCATCTAGAATACTGAACACAGTTCTGGTGTCCTCAACATAGGAAGGACATGGAACTGTTGGAACAAGTCTAGAAAAGGGCCACAAATCTGATAAGAGGACTGGAGTACCTCACCTACGAGGACAGGCTGAGAAAGTTGGGGCGGTTCAGCCTGGGGAACAGAAGGTTGCATGAGGACCTAACAGCAACCTTCCAGCATCAAAAGGGGGCATACAGGGAAGCCAGAAAGAGACTCTTCCTCAGGACCTATAGTGACAGGACACGTAATGGATACACTGAAAGAGGGGAAGTTTAGGTTCGATATTAGGAAGAAATTTTTTACTGTGTGGGTGGTGAGACACTGGCACAGGTTGCCCAGGGAGGTCGTGGGTGCCCCAATCTTGGCAGTGTTCAAAGCCAGGTTGGATAGGGCTCTGAGCAACCTGGTCTAGTGGGATATGTCCCATGGCAGGAGTCCAGGAAGGAGTTGGGACTTTATGATCATTTAGGTCCATTCCAACCCATTAACATTCAATGATTCTATGACTAAATGTAAAAATACCATCTCCATTACTAAAGGTAAAAAATAATTTTATTTTTAGTTAAAAGTATTCCGAATTAAGTTTTGTAGATCTCCAGTGAGAGATAACTAAATTGGAAAAATTTACACATCATTGATGTTCAACACTTTATAAATTAGTATTATTTAACATCCATGAAGCTGTAAAAGCCGTTAATTTTGAGAAAATATGACCAACAATTTGCTGAAAATTAGGCAATTATATGAATACTTCAGTTTTGCATATAAACAAAAATAAAACTATGGATCTCTTCTCTCTTTTTTTTTTTCCTTTTAATGCTTTACTTCTACTCCGTCTTTCAAATGGCTTTCATTCCATGGACATCAAAAAAAGATCCAATCAGCTATTCGAGCATAAACCTTTGCCTACTACACTGTCATCAGCACAAAGTCCCTCAAATAATAAATGAACTTTTTATTAACTGTGGTAACATTAACATTACAATGAGAGATTGTTTAAAAACAAGTTGTACTGCTGTTGCTCAAGAGCTCAAAGGAAATGGTTCTCAGTTCCTTTATTTTTCATTGAGAGTAGCCACAGGGGTTGCATTAAATCTTTTAAAATATGTTGACAGTTGAATAAGTGCTGCTGTTGCTCTGATGACATTTTATGCTTTTTAATTGTCATTAATGAAGCTGACTGATACTTTCTTAAAAGTCCTTTACGTGTTCTAGTAATTTTATGACAAAGAGAAGAACAAAACCGTCTGCAAATTAATCTTGATTCATTTCTCATATAGAATTTTCACAGGAAACAATGGGAGAATCTGCACGGGGAATATCTACCAGACCAGACATTTGAGGTAGGAATTCATTATATGTTCCCAGTAAATTGTGAAATTTTCACTTGGTTGTGCATCTCCATACAAATTTAAATCTCAAAGAAGGTTTGTTTAAATGTATTTTAAAAAAATAACTACTAGATCAGCTTTTATTAATTCAGAATTTGATGTTAAAATGGTATGGCCCAAAGTTTTAGGGTTGCAATAAAATGCAAAAAGTAAATGTGAGTTGGAATAAAACAAAGTTAGACACTAACCTGGAGTCTAATAACTCCTTCCTTATTCTGATAATACTCTCACTTCTTTGAGAAAGGTTTTTCCCCTGTGAAGACTGAAGGATACAGCTCCCAATTATCTGTTCAGGAACGTGCAGTAATGAGGAGGAATGCATGTAGCTTGAGAAACCACAGGCACCATACTTAGCTCATAAACAGATAAGGTAAGTCTTTTGCTATGGAGATAAAATAAACTATGGTGCTTTAAATTATGAAAGGTGATTTAAGGAGATTAAGAAAGATCTATTCAGAGGACAAAGAGCCAGAAGAGGTAGAAGGAAGAAGAATAGTATACCAATAGTGTAGGGAGACATGTTGAGTCCTTTACTTCCCCCATCCCAGGTTCCCTTACTCCTGCATGCTCCAAGGAAACACAGCAGATGATTCCCCAACACTGGCTGCAGCTGCTGCACCACAGGCTTTACAGCTTTGCAATTTCAGGATCAGAAAAAGTTGGAGCCATCTTTTTTTCTTCAACTGCAGTGGCTCTTCAAGTGCGGATGTCATACAAAAACTGATGGTTTGAGCCACCACCATTGAACAGGACAATCAGGTCATGGCAAATCATTCCAGGCAAACTGAGAGCCCCTTTGCCTGATTCATTGTAGGCCACATGCACACACACCTATGCACAGCCTGACCTTTTCTTTCAGCTGAGTAAATGGCTGTACAAGGTGCAAAGCAATAGAAATCAGGCCTCGTGGTTCTGTACAGAACTGCAATTTTCAAGACACTCAAGGTGCAGACAGCAGTTCAATTCCACACATCATATGCACAGTTAACAATCTCAGCTAAGTCATGAACTACATTTTAATTAGACACGGGGCCAGGCTTTTGATTTCAAAAATAGAAGTTAGGGTTGCAGTCCTTCATCCATTGAAGTTAATTGCAAAATCCCTATTATCAGGCTCTTGAGGTATTACCCAGGCGTACTTTTTAATTACATTTGATTCTTAATGAAGTAGACGGCAAAAAGAAAAGCTGCCCATGATTCAAATGATTTGCATTTTTATCTTTCCTGATGAAAAACAGAATAGGTCAAGATACTTGCTGGATTTTCCCATGAGAAATGCTGTGGTGTGAATAAGCTCAATTGACTTGATCCTGAAGGAGCAGGTTAGCTTTGAAAAGCATCACTCATTTTCTACTCCTGTATACATTCTAACCCCAAAACTTCTGTAATGTAATTGTAGACACAAAGCCAAATCCAATTCAGAACTTGAAAAATATCATGAAAGTATCCTAAGCTTGAATGACTTGTCTTTATTGTTTAATGTCATTTAAAACATAAGGAGAACTAATTATAGTTTTATTTTAAAATGATGCACTTTAAAAGAGTGACAATTCTACACAAATCTGACAGCTTCTCAAGGCAAGGAGATGGCCAATAACTTGATATTTTTATGTGATTTAAAAACAATAAACTATGAAGCAGCTTATGAAGAAAGAGTGTTTTATCACCCTTAGGTAGAGATTAATACCAGGTTTCACCTTTTTCTTTTTTATCAGTACTCATGTAAACAAACATATTTAGAACATAAGTTCACACTACAGGTGGGGCCATTACCTTGTTATACACAGCAACCTGCTAACACTTTTCACATAATGAAAGCTATAGCTATAGGTAGCTTCAGGTAAAAAAAATCAAATTTAAGCTGACAGGTACCTCAGCAACACAAATCAAAAATAGTAATTGTGAACACAGATCAAAAAGCCAGTTTCTAGTCAGTTACTGAATTTAAGGGGAAGGAGAAAATGTTCAATCATAACATTTGCTTAAGAATGTTTATGTTCTTTCTTACCATTGAATGTTAAGAACACTCTCGCTTGAGGCTGGGAAGATCCTTTTACACTGCTAAAGTAAATAAATATCCCAATCAACACATGCACTGCAAGAAACGCCATGTCTTCGGATTTGCAGCTTAATATCCAAAAAACGTAACCTGAAAGACAAAGGTATCACTTTAGTCTTCTTGCACAATTTTGTGGAGCAAAACCAACAGTATGGAAAGATCTTTGTTAGAAAGCTCTTCCACCTGAAGCCATAATAAATAATGTGAAGGAGTTACAGCACTTCTGGTTTTCTTTTGTAAAAAGTGCTTTTCCCCTGCAGTCTTCTGTAGCACAAAAGGACCTCTCTGCCTGTTAGTAGGAACCAACAGAGCCCAAGTTTTGGCTAGGGCAGATTACAGCATTAGATTCAGTTTATTTAATATGAGGACAATTCCACCTGCTGGAAATATACCAAATGTCAAGACAGAGCAAAGCAAGGACAGGAGATAAAGTTTCATGAATAAAAAGCTTGCAGATATTTTTAGACATGTCTCCCTCATGCTTAGGGGAGGAGGTTTGGGTTGTTGGTTATTTGGTTTTCTTCTCTTAACATCTAAAACCAAAGGTGCTTGTAAATGAGCTATAAGTTTTAGTAAGATGAGCTCTCTAATAGAGCTCTAGTTCTTCTTGTAAGAAATCCTGACTATGTACATCATTAATTTCAAACCAATTGAAACCAAGAGTATTTGCTTGAAACTATTAGTCAACATTTGCTTTTTGGGCTAGCTCCTTTTGGGATACTTATCTGCTCTTGTAGACTTCCACAGAGCACTAAGAATCCCAGAGCTGGAGAGTGCACGACACTTGATACTTCTGCTAGTTCTCCTGCAGGTGAGAAGCCCGAGCTTCCCAGCAAATCAGAAAAAACTCCAGAACTTCACGCACTTTCTAAGCTCAGGGGAGACTTGAACAAACTGAAGTCAGTGAAACTTTCTTAACAATTCTAATGGACTTTGGACCAGATGCATAAAACTCAGACATTAGAAGATGAATATTTCATATCTATATCATATCTGCTCCTAAACGGTACCTCTCCAATAATTGTGAAGAACAAATTTAATTTCACTTATCATAACAACTTTGTCAGCTCAGCTGCAAAAGAATTAAAACCATGCTATTTTTAGGCCCATTCTACTTAGCTGCTTATATATATTTTTTTTTCTTCTTGGTGTTAACACCCTTATTAGTTAATCAATCAGGTAATGCATTTGATTCTATGGCAACTGGAAGCATTTTCAAAGATACAACCCCTAAAAGATAGCATTAAAAGCTATATATTTGTTTCATGAAGAGGTTTGTTGTCTGTACCATCATCTTACATTTTACCTCAGCTCTGCTCCAGCACTACAGTCCCTCCAGTGGAGGTCAATAATTCTACACGTTTCTCTGAGGTTCACACCTGTCCCTAAAGAACCGGCTGTAACCACCACAGCAGGGCAGGAATGAGCTGTCAGGCAGGGATGACTTTAGGTCATCACTAGTCTGGGCCAAATCCACACCACTAACTTAATAGGAAAAGCCCTGTATTTCATTACTACCTCTGTCAGTCCCTATCCACTCACTGTAAATCACTTTGAAAGGCTTCTCTCTGCATAAGGGCTTCAGATCAAGTCGGGGGTGGGATGGAGAGCATGCAAGTGAGCACACAGATCTGCAGCCCACACTCTAAACTCTCCAGGAGTTGCTCTGGAACTGAGAAATGCACAAAGATCAAGCAGTTTTACAACTCTGCTAATTGACAAAAACACCCATAGCAGAAATTTGCCAGCTATGGATCAGGTCTGTAGGGGAAATATATCCATTCTGGCCCAGTTCCAAATTATCTCTAAGTGTCTGTTAACTAATAAAATAATAGCTACAGAGTTTTTGCCAAGAATAATTTTTAAACAGGCTGCACGAACTCTAGTACTAATGCTGCTTTGTGGGCTTTAAATTTAAAACCTTGTGACTAGCCCATGGGATATCCTTTTACTTACCCCTCTTCTAAGAGAGAAATGGCATTAAATCCCAATAAAATTTCTCTGTCAAGCCAAAACAAATAGCCAATCATACAGAACACATGATTTAACAGATGCAATGGGATTAGTGTTTTACAGTAGTAGCACTATGCTTTCTTTGCAATAAAGATAAAAAGTCAAAGAGGAACAAGTGTGCGGCTTTCCCCCTTCCTTTAAATAATATTGTAGGAAATAATAATAGGAAAAAGACTCTTTCAGCACTCTTTCCCTCCCACTCTCGTGCCTCCTGCCAATTCTAGTGCAATCAGTTACAGGAGTGAAACATTGCTACATTTCATTGCTCAAATTGCAGATCTTCACCGTTAACACAGAACTGACAGGCAAATGTAAGATTCAAATGCTGAGCAGCATGGTTCCTACCCAGCTGTTAGACACATAAATAATAAATGCATACAATGCCAAACAGGTACCTCCGGGTGTCTGACATGTGAGTTACCTAATGGAAATAAGTTTAATTTCAGAGATTTACAAACGTGGTAACTGAACTCATTACAGGTTTGACTCTTGCTTTGGGCTTATATCCCAGTTCTGAATTTATCTCAGTAAGTCATGATACTATATTCAGCCTGTCCCGTGCACATGATCTCTGCTGACAACCCACAAACCTAAAACCTTGCAAGTACTTTAAAAGAATCTCGTAGGACAGACAAAAAGCAGTGTCTAATTACATTTGTGCTCTTACACCCTATTCTAACTGTAAACAAACAGAAAAACCGCTACTAAAGTAAAGCCATGAAGTTTCCCTGCCACGGAGGTCGCTTGCAGCATGTGTATTGCTCTTGGAAAGTACAGTATCGCTTTGCTACGAAGTGCTGTGCAGGTGTCATGTGCTAAAGGCTGGGTCCTACCCTTAAATCCTGTAAAGAAAATCATTCAACAGAGGAAAGAAAAGAAATAAAAGAGAAAAAAAATCCCTGCCAAACACAGACTATGCCAATCTGGAAAACACTTCTTTATCTGTGAACAGCAGGAAAATTCGACCATCAGAGACATTTTACATCTTATTACAGCAAAAAAAAAAAAAAGAGAGAACTTTAAGTTATGCTTACCCGGCTACTAGAAGCACCAGTAATACCGATTTCTGTCTGGTTTCTATCAGTTTATAGACTCCGCTCCTGCTACCAGAACATTTTAATTCCAAACCTGGCTCACTATGAAGGAAAAAAAATTAAAAAAAAAAGTCTCTCTTCGTGGTGGTTGCAGGGGAACTGCCGGCGCCTCTGTACAATAATCCTGGCAGCTGGACTCCTAAGGCACCGGGAGCGCTTCTCCCCTGCCCGCAATTACGCACCTAGGAGTGAATGGAGCGGCCGCGCGGTGCCGGCGCTGGTTTCCAGTTACAGGCGCAGCCCTGCCCTGGCCGCCGCACTGGCGAGGCGAGGCTCGGCGGCCGCCGGTGCATCATTAGCTGAGCAAATAGGGGCTGGAGCTCATAAATAATAGCGNCCGGGAGCAGCGGGGCAGGGGGAGAGCGGCCCCGGGCTGGGAGCGGAGCCGGGTCCCGGGCGCGGCCGCGGGCAGAGGGTTGCGGGGAGCGGTCGGGGAGGCCGGTAGGTGTCACTGTGAAGAGGGAATGAGGCCGGGCTGTGGTGAGAGCGGAGCCGGGTGGCAGCCAGACCCCTCAGATGGGGGTTCTCGCCCTCCTCGCGCATGAATTATTTCATCGATTTAAAACTTTAGAAGACAATGGGTAGAATTAGTAGCGATGATTAGGTTGGAAGTTCAGTTCCAGAGTTAGTCCAAAAGTTTTACCCCACCTTTCGAAAGCTGTTTTGCAGTGTAGGAGACTGGGGCTGTATTTGCTCAGACTTTTTTTTCCCCCAAGATGTACTGAGCAATCTTTTCCATTTGGTGAGTTTTATACTCTCGTTGCAGCGGGACAGCATTGAAAACTTTACTCAAGGTGTCTTGAAAATGTGAACTGCAGCACAGCTCCTTTAAAGCCTCAAGGATTTTCCAAACATCATCATTTGGGTTAGGTTTTCCTAAGTCATCTTGTAAGCAAATTCTGTGCTGCTCTGACATGCTGTATGCAAACTTATTTTGAGTTAAGATTTCCACCTTTGCTGAGAGATGGTCTCTGATACAGCCAAGGCAGTGCAGGTTGCTTAGTAGTAGGGTAATGTCACAGCAATATTTCGAGGAAGCATCTTGTGATACACTTGGAACCTCTCTCATATCCAGAAATATGTTAACAAGTAAACAAGTATCCACAATGAATGAGTGCACATGCTTGAGTTACAGTTTTGTTTCCAACTATTGACACACTCTAGCCATACTAACCAAAGCAGTCAATAATACTGATGCATTATAGCCAGAGAGCAGGGAGTAGCCTGAATACAGCACCCTAACTAAACAAATTTTGCCTGTACATGTGGATGTCTTTATGCCCTATTTCTCCTCAGGCACCAGTGCCCGCCTAGATAAGTTAGTGCTTTCTTTAAGCAAGAAATACCAATATTATATGGTGCTTATTATCCCAGAGAATACAGAAGTATGGGATGCTGCTTTCTCTGAAATGAAAAGTCAGATTTGCAGCTGGTGATGGAAAAGAAATGGACCTAGAATTTTTAAAAGCTTGACCCATTTCAGATCATGTCTTGAAGATTAATTGGCTGATGCCTTTAAATGAACTGAACTTTCCAGATCAGGAGTCCTTAAAGAAATTGATGCTTTTCCAGTTCTCCTCCTTAACACAAATAAACTATGTAGAAATGTGTGAACATTTGCTGTCCTAGAGAGCAGTTAGACTAAGCTTGTTCTCTCCATGGGCAGGCAGTGTGTCTCTGAACATGATGCTGCTCATCCTTGAAGTGTGGAGATGTTCAAATGCCTCAGTCTGACAGCAGCAGCCTGGCAAAAAGAAAAGTCACTTGTCTGCTTTGGAAAATCCCCACAACTAAGTGCAATTAAAGATCACCACACCAAGCAACAGAAGTGAATCAGCTAATTCAGTGTTCTCCCTCTTGCTGTGATCTCTGCAGAGTGATTCAGAGGAAAATACACAGAAAACCACAAAGCAAATACAAAATAACTTCTAGAAGATTTTGGGGAGATGTGTAATGGGTGGCAATACTGGTCAAAGAAAAAGAAAAATGTTACTGTTCAATACAAACACTAAAAGCTTAAATTATTAAAAAAAAAAATCCACTCTTTTCCTTAAAATTAGTAGTAATTGTTTTCCAAGTAACATCACAAGCATATACTCTTAATAGTATAGCATTAGAAAAAAAAAGACAGCAAAAAGAATATGCTCAAGCATGAATCAACATCAGCATTAGGTAAAGTCACTTGTGTTTGTCAGGGCTTTTGTATGTATGGACACTGGGGAGCCATATGGCTATCTGCACTTCTTTTGCACATGTGCCGACTACATTGCAGATAAAAAGGTAAAATGGAACATTGAGGAAAATTATGGGGCTTTCCGACACTCCCTCAAGGACTTTGGATTTATAAAATAGCAAATGAACTACAAAGAGACAAATGCAAAACTTTAATATGTGAGATACCATCACTCGTATATCTGATAGGCAAAGCAAGACTATGCTAATTTTAAAAACAAAAAGCAAATTGAAACAAGAATAAGCTTGCCATATTGATTTATTTGTATTTAACATGTGCATATGTACAGGTCAGGGCATGATCATTAACTTTAAAAAGTATTCTGAACTTCACAGCTGGGCTAAGAGAAATGGTTAAAGTTTTACTTTAGGTGTTTTGTAATAGCCTGCATTAGCTTCAAGCAAAACTCATGGAATGGAAATTACTTCTCCCAATTATGAGGTGGAGTTTCAACATTTACTGGCATGAATCAGCCCTGTGAGTGAAATGAAAAGTATGCAAGACACTTGTATTCCAGTCTGTATATTTTACAGCCTAAAATGGGGATAAGGACAAGTTGGACTCTGATTTTTAATTATTCCTCTGTTATACAAAGCATACAATGTGTTGTACGATTTGCTTCTAGTTCTGATTTGTTGAATGTATGATAAATAACTAAGGGCAGTTATTCCAGGTCACATCACATGTGTGAGGACAGAGTTGGGCCCTCACTCTCAGCTTTGGAGTCGGACTCTTACAATGTGATCTGAGCAAGCAAATCTGCCTGGCCAAAACAAACAGAACTGATTTTGTTGTATCTGTGCATGGTGTTTGCTTCTTACCCAAACAAGTCATCCTAATGGACCCAGGCCTAGCTTTAGACCTAAACACTAGCTGAAGCCAGGAACAAGAAAGACAAGAGTAGATTTGGGCATTTACTTAACATTTGTGTTTGGGGGTTAGCCTTTTTGTTTTGATTTATTTTGTTTCTCCTCACTTAGACTTCAAGCTCCTGAAGTGGACATATTAGAGGAGGCAATAGCACCAGAAGGAATGCAGGTTTAAAAGAAGGAAAACAGAGGTAGGAAAGTAAGAATGATGAAAATGGCAGAGGAGAAAGACAGGAACCTCCTGAGAGGCAGTTGAATGGTTAAAGGCAGCATAGTGGACTAGAATCAAATAATTTAACTGGATTGGCAACAACTAGCTGTTATGAAGATCAACGGGCTCAATAATCAGATTCTGCTTTGAACACCAGTACAGATCAAGACAAGATCAAATTCCAGCTATTACAAAGAAAAATGCAGTAAAGGCATGATAAAGTAACCATTAAATGGAATTCATTCCTTCCTTAAAAGTCAAAGAAAGGGTATATACAGTAAGTTTCCAGATAACAAGCGATGAGAAAAAATGCTGTTAACTCCTATTTCCTTTGTCCTCATCTATAAGTGTCATATCACCTTAAAGAAATGCAGGTAATCCAATTAATTCATAATTGTTTATTTTCTCACAGTTACAGGAGCTGCAGAAAGTGTGAAATATATCAGTATTTTGTTGTGGGAAAGCTATTAGGTGTTTGTTTTGAAGGTGTGCTAATATGAATAGCAATTTATATTCTTTTTCATAACAAATAGTTCAAAGATTCAGGAGATAATAAAGCTACTGGTGACACCACTGTGTGATCAGAGATGGTGTAAGGTCCTTGGACATAGTGTGCCCTAACTTGTCAATGGGCTTGTTCAGGTAGGTCACTACTGGACTGCTCATGAAGAGTGAAGCTTCTGCATCAAGGTCAAAGCCTTATAAAACTACTGGCATGTAACTAACAATGAGCTGTCAAAGTGAATTAATCAGTTTGCTTTCTACTGTTTAGAGTTCTGTGAAAGTCCATTTTCAGGAGATAATTTGTCTTTTCACAACCTAAGAAAAATTAAGTGCTTAGGATCAGGATTGGTGTAACCACATTAATGAAGTACTATTACCTGCATGGGAACAGAGGGAAACATTATGCTCTTAACTTGATAAAAGTCCAGTTGTCTCATCAAATAGACCCAGCATTGAGTTGCTTCCCTGCTAGTCAGTGAGTCAGTACTTCACAGTAACCTCTACCCTTGAAGAGAATGTGATTTTGGCAAGGTTGTTATCAAATAAGTCCTTCTGTGTCTGTAAACAAGATGCAAGCATATTCCTGGTATATACTACCAGGCCTTCATGCTTCCCTTTTCAGTAAGGCAACCTCATTATTGCTGTTTCTAGGAGAAGTACAGTGTTTTGGTCAGATTTTCCACTCTTTAGCGACTGTGACTAAATGAGGTCAGTGATACAACCAGAGTCACTGTTCTTGCACAAAGCTGGGTTTGAGTTTTTAACAAATCAAACAAGTCATCATTATTTTGCAAGTTGATGAGTAAGACTATGTATAAGGAAGACTTGAATGAAAAGGGATGGGTTGTTGATGCACCAAGAATGGCTTCAGGCCAAGCAAGCTACAAATAGAAGAAAGCACAAATGCATACAGGATGCAAAAATGTGTAATCTGTGCACTGGAATTACTTGGAATAAAGGTTATATGGTGCAAGGAGTTCTACAAAAATACAGGGGAGTAAAGCAGGAGCGATTATGGAGAAACTTTTTATCCAAACAGACAAATAGAGATAGGAGAGGTGGAGGGAGGAAAGAAGATTATTGCAGGATAGAGGGGGCAGTGACATAGCCCTGGGCATCATGTCCATTTCCAGCACAAGAAGCCACTCTCCAGCCTGGTGCTTGATCCGTTATTACATCTGTGGAGTTCACAGAACTCAAGGGAGTCCTTTCATTCTGCTGGAAGGAAGTTTTGGAAAGGTAACTTTTTGTTATTGATTCAGCTACTTCAGTGTTTATAGAGCATTATGTAAATCACTGGTTTAAAAAAATACATAAAAGAAGGTTTATGATTTTTTTCCTATTCATCGTAGGTTTGAAACACACTCCAAGGAGCCTGATTATATAAAACTAGCCATGCCCACTCCAAACACAGATAATATACCAGCACAGGACTATTTCCCACAATCCTTCATCTTCAAATGAAGAGGAATGACTGCATATCTTACAGTCTTCGATTTGTTTTGTTCTCTGTAAGTACAGACTAAGCCTAACTAATGGTATTTGCCAGCTAATTGCTCACTACATGTTGTTTGTATTCTGCAGGCTGTTACTTTACAAGAGGAGCAGAAGGACCATTCTGCATATGCCTTGTCCTTCCCTAGGCATGTCCTGTTGGCCACTGTCCCTTTTACTCTCCCTAAGGAAGTTTTTGCCATGCAGAAGAAATAAAAGTTAAAGAATTTTTGTCTTCAGATGAAAGAAGAGCAAAACTACCAAAAAGGTTTGTAATTTAAAGCATTCATGCCAAATGGAGCATTGACCAAAACAATCTGAATTGTTGCTGTCCCCTGCAAATGTGAAGGGTCTGTGAGAGAATAGTGAGGAATGGAATAGGCCCCAGAGATGTCTCCTCTCCTACTAATCAAGCCTAATCCTTTTGTCTTATGTCTTAGCTATCACTGGAGTTGGGAGTTTAAACCAGAGCTTTCAAGTAAACCCATATGACTATTCTTACTTTCTCTTGAGGAAAATTAAGTAGTAAATCCAAAGTACCCTATAATTCCTCCAAGGTGGAAAACATTGAGATGCTATAGAATTCAAGTCCTAAATCCTTATCACAGTATTAAAGAATACATTCTTGCTTCCAACAAAGTGTTCTTCATTTCTCAAACAGGCTGTGAAGTTGTCTGCTGTGAAGCAATGTTTGTCTCTGAAATCACCATGGCACAGGTGGTGTTGTACTGATGTTTTAGCTGTAATACTGATCCCTTTAGTCCTCTCTTGTATAGATACCACTGCATTCCTGTAGGGTCCTAAAGAAGATAAAATTGAAGCTGTGCTCTTGATTGTGCCCTGTGAACTCTCGGGTAGTATGACCTTTGTTAAGGTAGAAACCTTTGTCACAGGTGCCTCTGAATGCTTGTGATTCATAGGGACAGGAGCTCTGTTTTCCCAGTATATTACGTTATCGTATTTCAGCCATCAAAACACCTCTTGAAAGTTACCCCACTTTCATTAGAATGCTTTGCACAAAAAGCATGAGCAAACACTTGGCCTGGATAGCAAAAGCCTATGAAGGCAGTGTGTGTTCAGAGGGGTTTAAGAGTCTGTTGACTTTTTTGTAAGGTTTTTAGGCCTTGGGACAATCAGGATATGGGTTAATTTAAAACAACATTAAGTTATCAGCTTAAAATCAAATTTTATTAGATAAAAAAGGACTTAAAAGTAGTCATAGACTCTGACCTATGTATTTGTTGGCTATTATGGATTGAAAATATGCTTTATGCTTACTATTTTATTATTTGCCCACTCAAAGTTATCACAGGCTTCATGGAAGCACTTGATGCATCCAAAGTACAGCATAATATCTAACACTGTGAGCTGAGCCTCAGAATTTGCTACCATACTGAAAAGTTTCTATCGTTTTAACTTGGTTCTTGGCTTCTTATTGAAAGAACTACAATTTAAAGTGAGCCTACATTTAATTTTTTCTTGAGTACCATAAACATTCCACTAAATATTTATCTTTTTTTATACGACTCTCTCCAGAACATCTGTTAATTGAATCTTTATTTGAATCTATTAGCAGTAGTTTGTTTTAAGCCAAGGAGACAAAAAAAATTAAAAAT
>WEIV01019855.1:5042-19864 GCA_013390005.1 Calyptomena viridis
TTTCTGTTTTACATTTAACTAAAATAGCAGGGTGCTGCAAATGAAGGACTGCTTGTTACCATCATTCCACTTTTCAGCCCTTTGTCTGAGTAAAGACAATAAAAGCTGAATAAGAAGCTCAAAACTAGCCCCGTGTAACAGCATCCGACCTTGTTCTAAGGTTACAAAGTCAGCAAAGTTAATAACGCTTCACAAGCAGCAACAGCTTAGTTCTGTTAGCAAAATACCCTCAAGTACACAAGGAAAGAGAACATGTTCAGGAGCTAGTCACAGTTTAGAAGTGAAAAGAGATGTTGTTAGGAATGGTACAGTAAACTCAGCTGTGTTGCTCTTTTCACCCATGTGTATAATTTTTCAGATCTGTTTTTGTTCCCAAATGCTCCAAATGCCCTTTTCTCTAAAACAGACAACTTTACACTCCTTTTGCTAGGAGCATTACATTTTCAAGCAGCTCTATACTCATAAAGTAGAATGTGCATGTGATGAACTGGTAAGAAAAAACAGTTTCATTTGAAGATAGCAAGGACTATTATAAATAGCTGTAAGACAAAATTTCTGAAGTAAAATGCCTCTGCATAATTAAAAAAACCCCTCTATTCACTAATTAGCTGGTTAATATTGTCAGCTGAGAGGCCAGGGAAATNGATCTGTTTTTGTTCCCAAATGCTCCAAATGCCCTTTTCTCTAAAACAGACAACTTTACACTCCTTTTGCTAGGAGCATTACATTTTCAAGCAGCTCTATACTCATAAAGTAGAATGTGCATGTGATGAACTGGTAAGAAAAAACAGTTTCATTTGAAGATAGCAGGGACAATTATAAACAACTGTAAGACAAAACTTCTGAAGTAAAATACCTCTGCATAATTAAAAAAACCCCTCTATTCACTAATTAGCTGGTTAATATTGTCAGCTGAGAGGCCAGGGAAATGAAGAGAACTGCCCTCTCAATCCAGGTGCTACCTCCAGGGCACGACAGAAACATACTGGCAGAAGAGTGAGGAAACTTGTCCTAGTGCTCTTGGGCTATGCCTAGGGATGTCTTTTTCTCATGTGCAATAAATTTACTAAAAATGGCATAAAAAGAAAAAATGATGAAACATCTTGACAGTCTCTTTTAAAGTTCGTCAAAGATTTAATAAATTATTGGAAGTACAGCAAGCCTGTCAAGGTGTAGATGACTGTGTGCCTGAAAATCTTTATATGCTGTCCATTACAACAGCTAATCCAGCCCCAGGCTGGATTAATTTGTATGATGTTAAAAAGCCCTTCCAGCTACCTAAAGGTGTCAAAGTAGGCTAGAGCGCACAGAATGCTTGGGAATATAGCCATGGCACTGAGGGAATACAACCAGGTGTCCGCTCTCTTAATCCTGTAGTTTTTCTACAATATCAAGGTTTAATCCTGGCCTCCTGTGCAGATACCGAGTAAGTCAAGTTAGAAAGATTTAGACATAGTGGAGGAAGCTTCCTCATACTTTCAGCAGAGCAAAGAGCACCCTAGGAATTGAACAACCATGACTGTTGACAGGTGAGCTAGAGAAGACTTACACTTATTTCAGCAATCAAGATTGACACCTTATTTAAATCCAAAATAAGATAAATTTATTATTCATTATTACATTTAAGGCTATTGCTCAATTTTCTCTTCAGATGTCAAAGAATATTTAGAGGCACTTTACTACTGACAACAATAATGTACCAGAGTTACACGCCATATTAAAATGCCTACATAGCATCATGTGCCATGAGTGAGAAAATTCAGAAGGTTTAGGTTTTTAAATTATCTTTACAAGTCTATGGAGTTGGCCACTAACTTGAAATATAGAAAAGAATACCAATAGTAACACTTAGTCAACAAATTTCACCTGTCGGGTATGGATGCACACTGAAAAGGGGTGCAATCACCTACTATTACAAATGCATGTTGATATTTTGAATAGGATAATCTAAGATTTTGATTTTTTTTTTCAAGTCAGCACTTGGGACTGTAAATAAAAATATCAAGTAAAATAAAATAGATTTGCTAAACTATTAGTCTTCCTGATTACTGGAAGGCCTATTGCCATTTTAGTAGTCCATCCCAGTGTGATCATATTTATAATGGAAATTAGATGCAAACCTTCATATATTCCTTCGATTAGCTTCTATTCCAGTGAATTACTTAATGGCTGAAGAAGAACAGGCTGCAACCCTGCACTGCTAGAACTGATAACAATCTAGAAGGATGAGTATCTTCCCCCACCCTATATATTCTGAATGTCCAAGGTGTTCACTTAATTGTAATTCATTAATTGAGAGTTGTACTTTAGACACAAGGCCATACTTTTCATGACCTGGATCTATGTCTCATTTTGACTAGATAAATAGGAAATGTGATGTATTTGTGATGGCCCATCTTTAGAGGTAGGGCTATGCAGTGGCTTGATCCTGGTCAGTAGCTAAGCCCCCACCCAGTTGTGCACTCATTCACTTGCAGCAAGGTGAGGGAAAGAATAAGAAGGGCAAAAGCAAGAGAAAATCATGGTTCAAGATAAAATTGAATACATAAAGGAAAAACAAAACTAAACTAAACTAAACCAACAAATTACATCAAGACAGTCACATACCACCTCACAGCACCAGATTACTCCTCACCTTGTTTTTATTGCTGAGCATGACAGCATAAAGTATGGGATATCTCTTTGTTCAGGTGGGGTCTAACACTGTTTTAGTCACAGTTTTAAAACACGGCATCATGCAGGCTGCTCCTCTCACATTAAAACAAGTACAGAGCAGAAGTAAAGGTTTCCTATTATGAACTCCCAACAAACACATATTGCTTGGTCCAGAAGCAGGACTCCCAGTGTTGATTTAAGTGTTAGAGGTACTCAGCAATAAATAGGTGATAGAGAAGCTCATGGACTGCAGTTTATAGCATAAGACGTCCAAACAAGCTTGTAAAAGTTACCAAAGAAATAGTTGATTCTTGATGCTTATTTGAAACAAAATACTTTTTTTTTTTTTTTNTGAATGAAGGGATATACATGCAAAAAGATGAAAGAGGTGTTATAGATAGAAGGTTAAAAATGGAAGCTGAGGAAAGGACAAAGGAACAAGCATTCAACAAATTTTCAGAAAGTGAATTAAATGCAGAAATAAGCAGTGCCTAAAAACCGTGTGTCTGTCTCAGTACATACTTTTTTGTCCTTTTAGTTTCAATCGCTACCTGCCCCTACAGGTCCATCATTCAAGAAAACTGCAGATATTTTGTAACAGCACAAGCATCAAATAAATTGATTCTGAGTAATAAAACTTGTCAAGACTTTTTCACTGATTATGTGTACTACAACGCATTTACAGAACAAATGTCACTGAACATGGTAAGACTCGAATATTACTGGAGGGGATAATCTATATGTCCCAAAACAAACAATAAAACCCAACATTGATACAGAATGTATTTTGTTAACTTTATCAAACTGGGAAAAAATATAATCAAAATGGAAAGAAAACTGATTCTAAACTCAATTATTTATGTTTTGTGACTAGAGTCTTGTGACTCTGTACGTAGTCATTATCATATTTGAAAACAAGAGCACTGTGTGAAGTAATCTTGGAGAACTGTGCTTCTTGATCCATTGTCCAATATATTGGAGTTCAGTTTACTTAGTCTACCAAAAATAAGATGGCAAAATCACTGCCAATAAAGAGCTAATAAATGCTTGTAATAAATAATGGAGGAACAGGAACTGCTTATGCTAAAGAATAAGAATGATCATGGCAGAAAAAACCTGTTATAAACCATAAGAGGAGTAAATTTCTTTCGGAAATTAGTGTACACCTGTAACCATTAGCAAAATCACATTTGAGCCATATCAATGAGAGTTAAGACACACTACTTTTAAGATGACGCCAATAATTATATGAGAATATTTTTATAAAATAGCACCTGTAATAGTATGCAACACAATTTAATGACAAGTCTGTTATTACATTTCTATGTTCATAAATTCGTACCAGTTAAAAATGTACCAAATTTCTAGCAGTTAATTCTCTTATTTTCCTTTCTTAATCTACTCTGTGCTATAGAATTTTGAAGTTCCTGTAAATTGCTTTTCTTGTACTTCTGATTACTAAAATGACTTTCAAGACTATTTTACTCAAGAGTTATAAACAAGGAAAACCCTCAGCTCTTAGTAAGTCGTCTAAAAAAACCCCTGATTTGAGGTTACTTTTTCTAGGAATTAACAAACTAACCTCTGACAGAGTAATTCACTAAAAAATCAAAAGCTTTCCTGATTTCTGGGTAATTTTACCTTTCATTCATTGTATAATGCAGTAAAAAACATCCTCTTACTAACCTGAAGAGTTTCAGTGAAAGACAGCCCACACTTCTGTCCATTCCCAGTTCTGACAATGCAGTGTGTTCTCTTGTTTTTCACTCATACTACAATAGAGAATCAAGCTTTCAGCTGAGATTATCAACAGAAGACACAGCATATCTAAGAAAGGGTTCTGAAATAGTTCAACCTTCTGCATAGATTACTGAAGAGCCATGTTGCAAATGATATGGAGATCACAGCAAGTAAGACAGGTTTAGTTACAGACCTTTATGTCATTCCTGTTCTCTAATTATCCCCTCTCCTCCTTCAATGTAAGAGTCTTTTTGCTGCTGTTACACCTCTACTTGGAAAAGAAGGACTGTACACCTTGTTCAGTTCACAGTCATTTTGTTGCTTCCATTTTGGCTGTTGATCTGTAATTTTGACTCGCTGTTGAAACTCAGTCACAAAAAGACATTCTTCTCTTGAATTCACAGCTCTGTTTTGATCTCATTCTGTCACTCCTCTGCAAAGTACTTGAGGCAGGATCATCACAACAGGCCTTGGCTGTATTTGCATCATGAAGACTATGCAAGTCTCAGACAATTGTAAAGTTCACATGGGCAATGATACCTACCTAAGAAAATCATAGTGTTACACAGCTGACTCCCATGATGGTGTGTGCATGGCTCTCTTGTAACTCTTGGAACCTGGGTGTAATCTCCATTTGCTACAAATTTTTCTAATCTGAAATTATGGAGACTCAGATAGAAAGATACTCATGCTTTAAAAATCAAAGGAGAAATGTGGCAGCTGAGTAGTACTTCTGATGAAATGGAGTGTATATGAACATATGCTTGCTCCTTCAGTAGTAGGAATGAATGCTGAAAGGAATAGGAAAACCCATGTGATCAATAAGTGGCTTAAAGACTGATGCCAGTGGTGGAATTTGGGATATTTTTGATTATGGGACAATTTATACAGCACCAGGCCTGCTGGAGACGGATGGGCTTCAGCTATCTAGCAAGGGCAAGGGCTCTAGCCCATGAGTTGGCAGGATTGACTGAGAGGGCTTTAAACTAGGTTTGAAGGGGAAACAGGATGAGACCAGGCTTGCTAGAGATGAGCCTGGGGGTGCCAAGCTAGACTTATGGGCAAAATCAATAGCCCAGCTGAAGTGCATTATAGTAATGCACACAGTATGGGTAACAAACTGGAGGAGCTAGAAGCCATAAGGCAGCAAGAAATTTATGACATAGTCACAATTATGGAAATGTGACTTTTATTTCCATATTTCCAATTATGGAAATATGGTTTGCATGACTGAAGTGCTGCAACGCATGGCTACAAGCTCTTCAGAGGTGGTGAGTTGGCTCTATATATTAGGGAGCCTTTTGACTGTATAGAGCTTGAGGATAGTGACAATAAGGTTGAGTGCCTATGGGTAAGAATTGGGGGAAGGCTAACAAGGCAGACATCCTTGTGGGAGTGTGTTATAGACAACCCAACCAGGATGAAGAGGTGTATGAATAAGTGGCTGGCTGCTGTTTCCCGATCATCAGCCCTTTTACTTGTAGGATAATTTAACCTGCTGGATGTCTGCTGGAAACTCAACAGAGTGGAGAACAGGCAGTCTAGAAGGTTCCTGGAGTGTGTGGAAGACAATTTCCTGACACAGCTGGTAAGTGAGCCTGCCAGTGGTGAAGCCCTGCTAGACCTGCTGTTTTACAAACAGAGAAGGGGTGGTGGGAGATGTGGTGGTCAGAGGCCGCCTTGGGCACAGTGACCATGAAATGATAATTTTCAATACTAGGTGAAGTAAGGAGGGGCATCAACAAAATCTCTACCCTGGACTTCTGGAGGGTTGATTTTGACCTATTCAGGTGACTTATTTGAAAAGTCTCTTGGGAAGAAGTACTTAAAAACAAAGAGGCCGGATATTCTTTAAGAAAGAAATCTTGAAGGTGCAGGAGTAGGCCATCCCTATATGCCTAAATATGAGCTGGCAGGGAAGACCAGCCTGGCTGAGCAAGGAGTTTTTACAGGAACTCAAGAAAAAAGGAGAGTGTATGACCTTTNGGAGGGTTGATTTTGACCTATTCAGGTGACTTATTTGAAAAGTCTCTTGGGAAGAAGTACTTAAAAACAAAGAGGCCGGATATTCTTTAAGAAAGAAATCTTGAAGGTGCAGGAGTAGGCCATCCCTATATGCCTAAATATGAGCTGGCAGGGAAGACCAGCCTGGCTGAGCAAGGAGTTTTTACAGGAACTCAAGAAAAAAGGAGAGTGTATGACCTTTGGAAAAAGGGGCAGGTAACTCAGGAAGTATTTAAGGATTGTCATTGGGTCATGCAAAAAGAAAAATAGAGAGCAAAAGCTCTCTAGAACTTAATCTGGCCACTTCTNAGGCCATCCCTATATGCCTAAATATGAGCTGGCAGGGAAGACCAGCCTGGCTGAGCAAGGAGTTTTTACAGGAACTCAAGAAAAAAGGAGAGTGTATGACCTTTGGAAAAAGGGGCAGGTAACGCAGGAAGTATTTAAGGATTGTCATTGGGTCATGCAAAAAGAAAAATAGAGAGCAAAAGCTCTCTAGAACTTAATCTGGCCACTTCTTTAAATGATAATTAAAAGTGTTTTTATAAATACATTAATAACAAAATGAGGGGTAAGAAAAACCTCCATTCTTGATTGGATATGAGGGAGAATACAGTCACCAAAGACAAGGAAAAGGCTGAGGTACTTAACAACTTCTCTGCCTTAGTCGTCAACAGTAAGGAGACAGATGGCCTCCTGAGCAGGTACACAGCAACTGGGAGCAGAATGGACCCCCTGTAATCCAAGAGGAAGTAGTTAGTGACCTGCTGAGCCACTTAGATGCTTATAAGTCTGTGAGACTGGATGGGATTCATCATAGGGTGCTAAGGTGTCTGGCAGATGTTAAGATGTTAAGATGCTATCCATAATTTGTTATCAGTCCTGGCTAACTAGGGAGGTCCCAGATGACTGGAAGTTGGCTAATGTGATGCTCATCCATAAGAAGGTCCAAAGGAGGATCCAGGGAGACCTATCGGCCTCACTTCAGTGCCCAGCAAGGATATGGAGCAGATTATCTTGAGTGCAATCACATGGTACATACAGAACAACCAAGGGATCAGACCCAGCCAGCACAGATTTAGGAAAGGCAGCTCTTGCCTGACCAACCTGGTTCCTTTTATGACAAGGTGATCTGCCTAGTGGATGAGGGAAAGTCTGTGAATGTAGTCTATCTGGACTTCAGAAAAGCCTTTGACACCTTCTCCCACAGCATACTGCTGGAGAAGCTAGTAGCCCATGGCCTGGACAGGTGCACTCTTCGCTATGTTAAGAACTGGCTGGATGGCCAGGCCCAGTGAATGGTCCTGCATCCAGTTGGTGGTCGGTCACTAGTGGGGTACCCCAGGGATCAGTGTTGGGCCCAGTCCTGTTTAATATCTTTATTGATGATCTTGATGAGGGGATGAAGTCCACCATTACCGAATTTGCACATGACACTGAAGTTGGGTCAGAGTGTTGATCTGCTGGAGAGTAGGAAGGCCCTGCAGAGGGACCTGGACAAGCTGGATAGATTGGCCAATACCAGCAGCATGAAGCTCAACAAGATCGAGTGCTAAGTCCTATACTTTGACCACAATAATCCATGCAGCACCACAGGCTGGAGGGAGAGAGGCTGTAAAGTGGTCCAACAGAAAAGGACCTGGGCTGAGCAGGAACCAACAGTGTGACAATGGAATCCTGGCTTTTTTCAGTCACACTGTGGCCAGCAGGACTAGGAAGGTGTTTCTTCCCCTGTAGCTGGCACCTGAAGTACTGTGTCCAGTTCTGGGTCTCTCAGTTCAGGAAGGACATTAAGGTGTTGGAGCATGTCCACAAAAGAGCAATGGAGCTTGTGAAGGATTTGGAGCATAAGTCCTATGAGGAGTAACTGAGGGAGCTGTGGGTGTTCAGCTTGGAGAAAGGGAGTCTCAGAGCTGACCTTATCTCTACAACTACTGAAAGGAGTTGTGGCCAGGTGCAGAGCGGTCTCTTCTCCCAGGCAACTAACAACAGGATGAGAGAACATAGTCTTAAGTTGCACCACAGGAGGTTTAGGTTGAACATTAAGATGAAATTCTTCACAGAAAGGGTGATTAGATATTGGAATGGATTGCCCAAGGAGGTGGTGGAGTTACTGTCCGTGGGAGTGTTTAAGGAAAGACTGGATGTGGCACTTAGTGCCACAGTCTGATTGACATGGTGCTGTTTGGTCATATACTGGATTTGCCGATCTCTGAGGTCTTTTCCGATATAATTGATTCTGTGATTCTGTGATATAGGCACATAAAAAAGAGATTTCTACTGAATTTAGTTTTTTCATATCTGGATAACCTTAATTAATAATTCAAAATTAATCTTTATCCAAAAAAGTGCAAACAGTGCTCTGTTTACTTATGGTCCATCTAAGCCAATGACTGACTTAAAAAGATAGAACACCTTACAGCAGTCTACATAATCTTTGCTCACACCCATAATGATAGTACAGAAAAAAGGAGGGAAAGAAAAGAAAGAGGGGAGGGGGAAGCTATATAAAAGAAGATAATCTCAACAATCGAAGCACAAGGGAATTGCCTTTACTGCAACAACCAAAAAAAGTAGAGAAATTGAATCCAAAAGCACTGTATTGTAGCCAGAGGTGTCAGAAGTAATATCATTTGACTCAAGCTTGACAGTTTACTGCAGTAGTAACTCTCTTCTAAACTTACTGCCTTTGTACATTTCTCAGTACAATCCTATTCTTCTGTTCTATTACAGAAGCTGCATGTGCATTGCTACGTCTCTTTCTCTTTAGTTTCTTTTATGGTTATGATGAGGGTGTAATGTATTTTTCTCACTGTTCTCCCTGTAATGATCCCTGTCTACCACTAAGTTCAGAGTGAAAATGAGATGTGACATTACTGCAATGCAGCCATGTTTAAATTGAAATATCATAGGAACAATAACAAAGTTCAGCCCTCTGCTTTACAGTACTGAAGTGTTATGCATGCAATAGTCATCGTTTACTATTTTCATATGAAAAAAAATGAATGTTTGAATGGGGTTGGTATTTAATAAAAGCCTTTACAGCTAATAATCAGGTGATGAATCATAGTCATGGTCTTAGCAAAATACTTTAAAATAAAGCTGCATTTGTCATAAAGCAGAAAAGCATTTTTCTGTCTTATTTAATAGGTAAATGTGATATCTAAAAGCTTTTCCTTATTCCATTTTAACTTTCTGTAGAGAATAAAGGTTTATGTGAATTTAAAAAATAGTATACAAAAAAAAACAACTGAACAGCTGCTACAAGTTTGATCTTTCTCTATGTTCATAAAAGGGAGAGAAAAGACGGTTGCAATAGTAGAAGTAAGTATCCTATGAGTTTGCTAGGAGAAATTTCATGTCAGAACTACTTCACATTCCAGATTGTCCCGGTTTGGAACAAATATATTCAGAAGGATAAATATTCTCTGATAAAAACAGGCCGCAATCACCCTCTCCCACCAGGTTTGAGGAAAGAAATATTTCCTCAAAGGAAAGTGAAAGGGAAAAAAAAAANAATCATAAAGTCACCCCAAGACACAGATGAATTCATATGGAGCACAGTAAGAATAGAAAACTGAGCATTATCATAGAATAAAAGCATGGAATGTTGCAGTAGACTCTGCCTCACCACAACTCTTTTAAGATGAAGAACAAGACCAGGTGAATGTGAATGAGTAGCTATCATTTAAAAGTACCATCTACTCTTAAATCAACTTTTGTCTGGTTCGACTTAATATGAACTGTCTATTTACTCTCTTGTTCCCATATATAGGGTAATTCTTGTTCTGTTCTTAAATTAATTAGTTGGAACAGAGAATGAAGAAACCTTTCATTTCTCTTTCTCCCCAAAGGAACAAATACTCTTATTGCTCTACATAACCCCTACAAAAAACCAAAACCCAATCAAAAAAACCCATCTACACAACCTCTTAGTACATAAATATGCTCAAATGAAACTTAATATTCTGGAGAACTGAGATAGAGTGACAGATGGTAACATGTGGTCAACTATGCCCATCCACTCACCACTCTACATATGCGTACCGCCACTTTTGTTCACAACATTTTGAATCCCACCACCCTCAAATTTCCACCTCACTCCCCCCCCAAAAAAGTCTGCTCTAGACAGCAACCAAAAGTAGCAGATATCAGAATACATAATATGTCAAGTTCTTTGCCTTTTTCAATGGAAAGTGAGAAATAATGTTGGGGTAATTTGAAGTCAATGCCTTGTACAAACTTCTATAGTGCTTTTCTTCTTTCCCACCAGATATATCTGGCTTTTGCTATAGAAATTTTAAAAAGTTTGTTCTAAAATTCATTAACACTTGTTTATCAAATTATATTTCATAGTTCCTAGTCCACATGAAAAAGAAAAACTATCATATAGTTTTGGGGTAAAACAAATAGTAGAAGAACACACAAGTCATGGTAAGTAATACAAACAATAGTAAGAAATGTTTGAGATACTATAAACAGCTTTAGTCAAAGTTAGAGAGTAGAAATACCTGCGTTCCTCATTACATTAGCCTAAAAATTTGTAGACTCCTCTTAGCAAAATGGGTTGTAAAGCATTTATGGAACCATGTAATACAGTCTCATGGGCAGATCCTGAAACAATTACAGGTAAATCTTTTCCAACAAATGATACCTAATCTGTTTTTTAATAGGTCCAGCAGTGGACATTCTGCAGCCTCCACAAATAGTCTATCCTAACACTTGGCTCTCATTAGCTTCTTGTGTTTCCCACCCAACCTCTAACTTTGATTTCTCTTATTGCATTTTAATACCTTATTTCTCTTATGCTCAATGAATATTAAGAATTTATTTCTTTCTACTTCATTGTTGTTTTAGTGTAACTGAAGAAAGTTCCATAAACTGTCTCTCTTTCTCAGTGTGAAGAACAGTTTCTCCTGTCATCTCTTGGAAGGCGTTATTCCTATACCTTTCTTGATTCAGCAGTCTCTTGTGGAACAATATATAAGTTAGTTGAACAAAAGCTGCTAAAATATGCATAGCTGTAGAGGCACATATATAAACCCTTGATCTCTTTTTTAAATTACATTTCTGAATATTAGAATGCCACTAAACTACACAGTATAGTCCTCCCTCAGTCTTCAAACTACACAGTATAGTCCTCCCTCAGTCTTCAGAGTTTGAGCACAGTATCAGTACATCAATCATTTGACACACTTCAGAAATCAGTCTGGATTCCTCCTTAGTGGTGTCATTCCAGATTTTGGGTTAGTAATGAACTTAAAAGAATCAGACCTCTGGAACTGATCTTCAGAGGTGTTTCAGTATCAAAATAAGCATATAGGAATAACTTCATTAAATTATATAATTCTGTACAGGGTGTGGGAGACAGCAGTCCTAATGTTGGGTGAAATGAGAGAAACATGGTCCCATTTAGTCTAGAATAGTAATATCTGCTAGCAACAAGCCAGATCATTACCTGTTTGGTGTTTGGTATGAGTCTGTGTACTCTGCCTGAAGCTCCAATTTCTGATATACATCTTTGTATTCTTTTTCCTATTTTCCTTTAAATTTCTTACATAGGGCAGTGTTATTTCTATGCCTGTTTTAATGTTGCTATCGACTTTTTGCATCAATTTCTTCATCAATTATTTTTTGTGTCCCCAAAAAATCTCACAAATATCAGAAATATATGTCCAAGGTAAAAATTTTGGCATTACTTTGTGCCACCTCCCTTGAAAACTAACATAGCTTTGAAAAAAATTGTTTGAGTAGGTCCTTCTACCTTTCACTTCTTACAGTTTCGGGAAGAAGCAATTGAATTTTTCTGTGTCATATTAACTATGGCTTCACTCATGATGTCTGGATATTCTTTTTAATAACAGTCTGCATTTGCACAGATAAGCTAAGTCTTACTCTCTTTAGAATCTGAGGCACCTGATCCCACTACATTTTTCTTCAGCATCAGATCTTATACAGAGTGCTTGTACTTTGTGGATTTCTTGTTGATAGTGTTACATGGTAGATGAGGAAAAAGAATGCATGAGAGAAATAATGAGTTTTACTTATCATTTTCATTAACTTTTCTTGCAGTTCTGCAATCTTCTTTTTTTATATTTTAACTGTAAACCAGTTCTGATTTCCTGAAATCTACCATGTTCGTCAAACATATTTAACGACCACTTTAGTTACTGGTGGTCTTTCTTTTTAAGATAACATGTTACATACAGGCTTTATTTCTTCAGGCAGAATACTTAACAGGTGGACTCAATGGTCTTAAAGATCTTTTCCAACCTAAATCATTTTATGATTTCCATAGATTTTTGGCCATTTTATAAATACATATATATATTTATACTCACTGGCTGATTCAGGTATTTCAAGATAAATTATTTTCTATTTAAAGAACAAGACCACTTTCAGTAGAAATCAAGCAAAACTACTTTTCTGTACTTTCCCAAAGAAAAACTCTTGCACTCATATCCTCACTATCAATTCTGCTCTTTCAAGTTACCATAACAGAGACTAATAAGACAAGCAAAACAACTCGCAAAGACATGAAGAATTAATTTTTGGAGGCAAGTAAGCTATTCCCCAATTGCATCCAGGCAGACAAAGCAGCTGCATCCAGTATTTGATCATGAAGGAGGAAGTTAGCATCACTCAGAGATGCAAAGATTTCTCATCCTGAATTTTCAGACTGACTTAGGCAGAGCAAAGAGTACTTCTGAAGTTGGAGATGGGTTTAGATTCATTCTGTTCTTGATTATTATACTCAAGCTACTAACAAGGGTTGTAGGACTTTTGAAACAGGCACTGATCTGTTGTGCATTGGGCTAAAAGAGCCTTAGTCATACGATAATCCTAATGAGTAGACTTCTTATTAGGCCAAGCAATTTACTTGTTACATGCGGTTGGAAGGCAGAACTATCAAATAAATTCATAATGCTATATTTTGATAGCAAATAGGGGTAACCGAAACCGTGGAATGATAAGTTAAAAAATTCCCAGCATCAATATTTATTATAAACACTGATAGGAAATGTTATGGCATTATCATAAGCTCATTGACCTGTCTCCATTCAAGCTGCTGTTGAAAACTTATCTGATGTAAAAGAGAACAATGAGAAAGTGTTTTAATAAAATTGAATTTTATCATTCAACTACTTGGCCTGAGCAAGGCACACTTCTGAGAAGATATAAATGGTATTGAACTATTAATTCCAACTCCAATATCCACATAAAGATTCATGTAATGAGTATGAATCCTTCTCTGAGGTGACAGAAGTCTGAGACTTTGTTCAAACGGGAGAGATCTGCCTAAGCAGAAGGTCCTACTGGATCACTGCTTAATTTTTAAGTAGCAAGTGTACAGTCCAGCTATGTCACATTAGCTATTTCCAAAATTATTGTAATGACAAATGTGCACATTCAAGGAATGTCACCTGTTTCTCTCTTAGAAGATTATAGTTGAAAGAGTCTGCACAAACAAGCCCTCATGTATGTGCTTCCTTGGTAATCCCACTGACCCTGAGGGGTCTTGAAGTACAAAAAGCCTCTGCATGAATAAACTTGCTGCATTTTTCCTTGAGTTTCTAACATAATATCACATTACATAAGCACTTTTTATAAGTGTCCTTTACTATTTCTCCTTGGTTATTGTTGGTGATATTTTCCCATAATATTATTTTTTTTTTAATCCTCCTGTAGCCTGCTATTGATACACAAGGTTTTTAAATTCCTTGATTGTCCAATGAGAAATGACATTAGATTTTTATAATCAGTAACATGAATGTTATTTCATGGGATCATGAAACTGATATTGTGATTACATCCTCACTAGGATTCCTAACTGAATGTGTGTAGAAAAGTGATTTCTTGAACTTTTGCATTAACGTATACAATCTCTTTTCTGCAGAATGTTGTTTCTTTTCCTGCTAGAATATAACTGTATATAAAACCTGAAGCTAAAAAATGAAATAGCACCCTAAAATGTTAAGGACCCTTTGATCAGGGTATTAAATAATCGTTCACACAATCATCATGCTACCAAAGTTTTATGTTAAAAGTTAATATGTTTCAGTAATTTTGTTTCTACCATCAAACAAGCCTTATGGGGTTGAATATAGTGGTAGTTCATAAAGAAGCACTTCATATAGAAGCAGCTGTGTCCTCACCTGTTTCCCAGCCCATGTAGAGGCCTGGAAAAATTCTTCAATTTAGCAAGCAAACTTAAGTCATTATTAGAAATGACAGGGAAACCTGATGAAATTGTACTTTCAATTGGAAAACAAAATTGCAATCAGACCAACATGATTTCCTCATGGTCTGACCATGCTAATGCCAAGTCAAGACATGGGCAAATGTATTTAAAAGTCATAATGGAGTATTACCATGCAATCTCTTTTTACTGGCCCCTATTAATATAAAACTTCAATTTGCAT
>WEIV01019856.1:2933-16673 GCA_013390005.1 Calyptomena viridis
ATTCTACGAAACTTTCGTGGGGATAAAATCAATGAGGAGACATTAGAATGAGTACAGCCTTACTTTGAAATGGAAGACTATACACTGCAACATGGTAAAAAGGTGTGTGGAAATGTGGCAGGACTCCTCTCTTGGACACAAGCAATGGTGGTATTTTATGGTGTTAACAGAGAAGTCTTACCTCTCAAGGTAATATATCATCTCTTTCTTTGTGTTTGCTTACNAATAGTAGGCAACAAACTGAGTAAAACATTTTTAAGCGTAATTTTTACTTCAGTGTAGGTGTTCTTTTTCATGTTTGTGAAACTCCAAGGCAGTGATTTTTGATTCTAAGCAAATTATTTAATCCCTAAATGCACCACATTTAAAAAAAACCAAAAAAGTAAAAGGGGAAAGTATATGGTGATTCCAATTTTTTCCACATTTTTGTCACTGGTAGAAGTGTTATTTACAGAGGCAATGGTAATACAGATGAATGATTCAAAAATCAGTTTCATGTATTCACCATAAATATAATTTTAGCAGCAGTGGCAATATTCACTCTCTTAGGACCATTATTTTCTAGTGGGTAAAAGAAATATTGTTAGATGATAAAGGACTAACATCTATTGTGATTGCTGGTCACTACAGAATGTACAAATAGAAAAGAAAATAAAACATATAGTCAGGCAAGAAGATTGAGTGATTGTTCCTGCAGTCTAATCAATATGTACAGATCAGAAACTTTACTTTCTCAACCAGCTTCTTGAAATGTAATTTTTTCCAAAGGAATAAAGTTGACAGTATGTAGTATGAACTTGGAGTACTCTGTTGGTCTTTAACAAAACATCTTATCTATAGTATAGATGTGATATAGTTTTCAGATTAAATGTTTTTGATATTTATATAAAAGTTATTGTTTCATGTTTTGCAGTTAAGCAGGCTTAAATACTTCATCGAATTACATTCAAATGTTATATGACTGTAGTTTTAATATTTCTTCTCTTTGCAGGCTAACTTGGCAAAACAGGAAGCTCGCCTGAAAGTAGCTAATGCAGAAAAAGAAAAGGCTCAGGCAGAATTAGATGAAAAACAAGCTGAACTGGATAAAGTCCAGGCAAAGTTTGACGCAGCAATGAAGGAGAAAATGGTGAGATAAAAGTCTTTTAGTCCTATGAAAAACACTTTCATACAATATTGTATTGTAATCAGGATTTTCTGCAGTCACACATTTACCCGCTACCTTGGATAGCATGGATGAGATTCAGGCATAAAAGTAATATTTAAATCTGTATTTTCTCCTATTCCCTTCTGTCTGTGAATAGAAGTATGATAGACAATAGATGCTCTGAAGAGTTCTCAAGAATGATTTTAAAATAAATAAATTAGTTATAATCAATATAAGAGGATACAAAAATATACATAAACTCTAAATTTTTACTTTCTGTGATTAAATTATGTAGAACCTTTTCTTCAATTTTAGGACTTGGAGAATGATGCAGAAACATGCAAAAGAAAGATGCAAGCAGCCTCTACACTTATAGATGGACTGAGTGGAGAGAAAGTTAGGTGGACCCAGCAAAGCAAGGAATTTAAATCTCAGATTAAAAGGTATCAAATTCATTGCAGGAAAAAAAAGAAAATACATGTTAAAACTAAAGTGCTGGTAAGCAATTTAGCAGTTTTAATCATCATACTTAATTTTCTTCCTGGAAATCTTAATATAGCAACTCAATCAAATGAACTACCCTGAAATTTGAATTTTCCTCCTGTAAGTGATTAAGCGAGTGCAGAGTTTTTGTATTTCAGTTAAGAACGATACCTCTGATTTTGGAATTTGCTTCCAAAGAGATTATTAGTAGTGCTGTTATGTGCCTGTATCACAGCTGCTCCTTCAGCATCCCCTAATACTTCACCTCATTCTGCTGGGGAAGTGAAACCTTCAGATAGGCTCAACTTCTGCAGATCAGTTGTATTACCATAAATTTCCTGTGGGGAAATTGGGCATTTCTGATGAGGTCTACTCATTCCAACAGAACTAAATTTGTATCCTTAATAAATATTGTATTGCAGACACATTTTTAAGAAAAAAACAATTTTCTTGCTTCAGTTTAGAAAGAAAGAATAGTTGTCCTCTGGACTTTATTGTTTTGTAGGGGTGAAGGCAGTGTTTTGTTATGATACTGCTCTCAAGTTTTGCCACAAAAATAGTTTGTAAACACGAAGACAGTGTTTGGAATCTTATGTTTCAAAAGTTGGTTGTCTAAATCAATGGCAATTGAATTTGTAATACATTTTTAATTATGATATTGTTCCTTTTCTAGACTTGTGGGAGATATACTGCTCTGCACAGGCTTTCTTTCATACTGTGGACCCTTTAATCAAGACTTCAGGAACCTTTTGCTTAAAGATTTATGGGAAATAGAGTTGAGAGCTCATAAAATCCCCTTTTCTGAAGATTTGAACCTGATATCTATGTTGGTAGATCAACCAACAGTAAGTTCTTGGTATTTGGAGGGTTTAATTTGAATTTCCATTAGCATACTCTCTGACTGTTAGCCAGCATTATGCTTGCTTGAGACAGAACTATAATCCCCAATAATCCCAGTATTGCTGTGCTATGTAGTTCCAAATTCTCTTGGCAATTTCCACTGAATATCTGAGTATTGAGCAATGATTAGATAGTTAAGCAAGTTATATTTTATAAAAAAGTGACGTATACACTTAGACGATTGCAAATAAGCATGCTTTCAAGTATCTTATTTTGAGAGCCCATCACCACAGTTTAGATTACATATCCTGTCATGGTTTAACTCCAATCAGAAACTAAATACCACTGGAAAATAGAATCGAAAAGATAAACTTGGGCTGAGATAAGAGCAATTTAATCATTGATACAATATATATATATCAAGATTAATTGAAGAAGGTGATAATAATAGTGGTGATAATAATAATGGTGATAATAATAGTGATGGTAATAATAACAGAACATATGAGAAGCAAATGATGCACAATAGAATTTCTCACCACCTGCTGACTGATACCTAGCCCATTCCCAAACCACAGTTAGCCCTATTCTGGGTCATTCCCCCAGCTTATACACAGGCATCACATTCTATGGTATGGAATATCCCTTTGACCAGTTTAAGTCAGCAGTCCTGGCCATGGTCCCCGACAGCTTATGTGCACCCTCTCACTGGAAGAACATGAGACACTGGAAAGTTTTTGATTTAGGGAAAGCACTACTGAGCAACAGCCATAACATCAGTATTATCATTATTCTCATCCTAATTCAAAAAAATATAGCACTGTGACATCTACTAGGAAGAAATTGAACTATATTTCAGCCAAAACCAGGACACTCCTAAAACAGTGGGCTTAGTTGTAATTAACAAAAAAAAAAAGCATGAGTCTTTTTATTCAGTGTGAGTATGAGAAATCAGAGAGCAAAGCCAGAATCTTCAAGTTTCCTTCAGTAAATATTAATCCCCAAAACATCTCTTGGCCTGGTTTTCTTTTAATTGATCCCAACGTTTAATTTGTTTGTCAAGCTGTCTTTTGACCTTCTTAAGATTCTAAAATATACTTTTTCTGATTATATATAGTTAAAAACATCCATAAAAATAAAATCCTTGAAATATTGTTACACCTGCATTAATAATTTTTCAGCAGTTTTACATATGCATTCCCTCTGGTTTGATGTCCCTGTTAGTGAACAATTGTAATTGAAATTGAAGGATAATTCCAGTGATACTACTTTTTTTTTCTTTTTTTTAAATTTTGTTCATTAGATTAGTGAGTGGAATCTTCAAGGACTGCCTGGAGATCATCTCTCAATTCAGAATGGTATCATTTGCACTAAGGCATCTAGATACCCGCTTTTGGTAGACCCACAAACTCAAGGGAAAACGTGGGTTAAAAATAAAGAACAGGATAATGAATTGCAGGTAAAAAGGGTTTTAAAGGAATAATGTACTTTATTATAGTCCTTCAAACATTATTACTTTAGAGTGGTCTTGCATTTGAGCCAGTGTAATCTGAGGTAACCTGAACATGTATGGAGACTGACAATTGTGTAGGTGCCTCAGCAGAGAATTTGACAAGAGCTGTAAATCCCACTCAAGGACTTGGAAAAGACCATATAACTGGTATGAAATCTAGCAGGGAGTATAAAAGAGAAGGAAGTAGCCTTTTGTTCAAAATTGATGAATATGTTCCCTACACAAAAGAGGGCAAAGAGGTGATAAGTATAGCAAAAGAGCATAATACTAAATTATTGAATAAGAGTACATTGGGCAACTACTAATGATATTACATAAAAAGGCAGAAAAAGTTACAGCTCTGAAAATGTAGAAAAAGTACTTCAACTGATGCAGTCCAGAATTTAGAACCTGAGAGTGAGTTCGTACATGAATTCATCACTACAAAAGGACATTGAGAGCAAGCAGCTGAAACCAAACCCAAGAAAAATTTGCCTATCCTAAAATGTTCACGCGTCACCATTTGCATCACAAATGAATTTTTCCCAAATGATGTAGCATGGGGAAAGGAATCTGCATTTTAAAACCTTTAGCCTAAATGTTGTGAAAACTCCTACGTCCTGAATATCAATACATTTAGGAGGATTTAGTATTAGTTAATCATATATAGTTTATTTATTTATGCATTTTTAAGGATTTCATATATTATGAATTTCATTTCATGAAATGTCAATCTGAGTTCATAATATTGTAACAGCGATTAATTTGGTAGACTGAATTCAGATTTTCAGAAGGAATTTCTCAACACTTCAAAGCTAAAATTAGAAAATCTATTCCTCAGGACATAGAATAGAAAATTAAAGGGATGATGGCTGGGGTTAACATTTAAAAGAGACTAAGAATTCTCAGGTTAGAAGGCAGCAGTTGTACCCCAGAGATCAGGCTCCTTGTATTGAATGAGGTCAATATGCCCCCATAAAATGATAATCATCTGTTCAGAGGGATGTAATGGAGTGTGAAGCAAACTACACACTCCATTACTACACAGCCTCCCTCTGTTGAAATCTCAGCAGAAAGGGGGAACATCATGGCACTTGTAAGTTCTTGAGACTGTACAGTACCTATTGGCCAAAAGAGATGGATCAAGGAGTTCTGCTGCTGAGCCAACAACCACGTTGAAACCCCTCCTCAAGTGCCAAGCCATGCTACCCCCTCTCCACTAGGTATGGTAAGAGAACTTTACACCAATCAGAAATAAAAGGTACTTATGACTAGAGTCACTCAAACTCCATCCAAACATAAAGAAATAGTATAAAAATATGTTCAGGAGAGGGGAAAATTGGAGAACTCCATGAGAACTGCTGGGCTCTGTCAATGGGCTGAGTCTATCTTCTCCCCCCATGGGGATGCCTGTTGGGTAAGATTTATACTCTATGTTCATTAATCACTGCTATTAGTATTAGAGCTTGCTTTATAGTGTTGTAGATGGCTTTAAATGTATTTTTGCAGCTAGACAACCCATGCAACTGACAACCCATGAACCTGATTAACGTGTCACAATGTGTATTAATAAAGAGTGTTTTTCCATACACTGTTAGCTTGTTATTGTGAGGTGCCAGCAGTCCAGCTGCTGACAACACTTTGGCAGGGCCTGCTGAGGGGTCTCTGCACTGTTGGCACAGCCCTCCTGACAAGGGCAGTTGAGTACCCTCAACCTTGTGAACTTGTTGGTGAAGAGTCCTCCCATATGAGATGCTGACAGACTGGTCAAACACAAGGATCTCAACTCTCCTGGGGCACTGACAGACAAATAAATCATCAAGGGTCGAATAAAATCTCCCCTCTGAAAGTGTCAAGCAAACCCCTTCACCCCTTTCAAGTGACAGGTGTCTCTGATTTCAGAAATATATATAACATCTTCAATATACAAAAAGTTGTACCAGTTTTATTTGGTTTATTTGGTACTCTCTTAATGAAGTTTTGTGGATTCAGTGAAAGCCCAGCCTTTTAATTCACCTTTTTATAGTACTTTTCATTGTACACACAAGAAGTATTTCTGCATAAATTGCTGCATGGTCAACATTTATATTACTTTCTTTAAAATGCAACTAACAGAAACAATGAAAAATTTTCCATAGTTAGATCTGTGGTGTTCATGTAAGACTTTGAGGAAATGTTTTTGTCCTTACACCAATTTATAATTTACTTTTTGAGGTAACAACTCTCAATGACAAGTATTTCCGACAACACCTAGAAGACAGTCTTTCACTGGGCCGATCACTCATGATTGAAGATATAGAGGAAGAGTTGGATCCAGTCCTTGATAATGTATTAGAAAAGAATTTCATGAAGTCTGGAACTTCATTTAAGGTTAGTAATCAAGTGAAAGAAGTGGAGTAAGTAGTTTGTTTTGTGACAAATGATATTTTACCATTATTCCAAACCTCTGCTGAATCAGGTAAACTTTGTATTCAGTAGAGAAGTGTAAGAAATGAAACTGAACTTATATAGGAGACAGAGCCTCAGTTGTGTAGTAAGTTGATGAGTCTAAAATTTGAGTTCAACTGCTAAAGTTATTACTGAAGACTTCAAACTGGAACCAATTATTTTTATCCTATTGAATGCTAAAAATATCTTCTGTTGATATTCAAGCAGTTTGATTTTACACCATTTAACAGAATTATAGAATTGAAAAGATCTCTTCACAGTGTGGAGGACTGATTGTGGCAACTCCAAAATCTCTGATCATTTTCTGATGGAACAAATCAGAAAGCACAAAGATTTATTAATAATATTAAATTTATTCCCAACCTTGAACAATCATGAGTCTTTCTGACCTTCAGTAGAAAAAGAAATTAGTCCCAAATCTTAAAAAAAGACCCAGTTCAAACATTCTGTAAAATGAATGCACGTGCCGTTTATTTCTATTTTATTTTTCTCAAAAAATCTTAACTAATTGGCTGGGATATGAGAGAGATGATTGACCAAATAGTTGTCAATAATGAAATTGAAATGGTTGCTATTTTTGTCGAATAGTTTTATGTTGAACGTCACTGCAAATATGCTTGAGAGAGTGGTTTGGTCCTACTCTTTTTAAGCCAGATATTTGATGTGGCCTTAGAGGAACATATGCACCTCCCACCACTCCATGGCAGTGGGGTTGGAACTAGATGATCTTTTCCAACATTAACAATTCTATGATTGATACGATGATCACATAGTGATCAGATTTCCTTGTGCGCATGCAGCTTTCGAGTGAGACTGCTGTTTTGGAATATCTTAACTCTATAAAAATTCCTTTGGAAATCTCTAAATAAATTTTGAATTCCTTTGGAAAGTTTCTTTGAGATCTGCTTAGTCTCTGTAAAGATAGAATTTATCTCCAAGAATTTCTATTCCATTGTTGGATCACATAATTCCTTTTTTCCTTGAACACAAGAGAACAGTGATTTCTACAAAGGACAGCAATTTCTACCATCTTCATCTGAGGTGTAATTAGAAGCCCGAAGATTAAATTAATGGTTCTGAACCTGTTAATCAGAACCTACAGTGGAAGTAATCCCTATATTTAGCTGGGGGAAAGTGCTACTTTTGTAGTATAGTCTAACTTCTACATTTGATCATTGGTATTTCAAATAATACGATTTTTTTCCTGGTCAATATGACTGAGTTTAATAAAGCTCATTTTCCTCTGTTTCATACTATTTGAACTTAATCTACAGGTGAGAGTTGGTGATAAAGAAGTAGATGTTATGAATTCATTTAGACTGTACATAACTACAAAGCTACCTAATCCTGCTTTCACGCCTGAAATTAATGCAAAAACATCAATTATTGATTTTACTGTTACAATGAAAGGACTTGAGAATCAGTTACTGAGAAGAGTAATACTTACTGAAAAACAGGTAAGTTACACATAAACCATAGTGATGCTTAATTATTTTTTTTTCTAATTCAACTGGTTTTGGTATGTAGGGAAAAAGAAATATTCAAATGGATAAAAGATATCAGTCATTTTCTAAAATTTAATCAGATTCAGTATAGGCATTTCCAAAAAACAAAAACACATCTGGAGGCTCTTCTGCATATGACTGTTGTTAGGACCCAAACAATTAAGCACGAGTATTTGGCATGGATAAGATATATCTTAAGATACTGATTAAGCTCTGCTTAATAAAAATGTTATTAAACCCACATTTTATTATAAACTAAAATACACATTTCAGGACTGGAACCAACTCTTCTCCTCTATCTTTTATCACAATTCATGAACTTGATATGTATGAAGTGAATTGTAAGTATCCCTCATAGTTGCAGTCCATAAAGTGTCATGCTATTTTCTTGTTTTTTCATAATAGGAACTAGAGGGAGAACGAATTAAACTCATGGAAGATGTAACTTCTAATAAAAGGAAGATGAAAGAACTGGAAGACAATCTTCTTTATAAACTAAGTGCAACCAAAGGTTCTGTATCAAAGGACTAATCAGATAGGCAGATTAAAGTGATTCACACTAGAACCTTTCCATACAGAAATTGATTTATCCATCTTAGATACAGTAAGAGAATATCCGATTGTAGAAGTATGAGGGATTTCATACTATAGCATGCCACTATATACAACTCTAGACACTTAAGTTTAAAACCTAAACAAGTTTTGTGAAATAAATCTATTTTTGAGAGCTTTCTGCCTCTTAAATGAGATAAGGTATCTGATCATGTGCAAACCCTTAAGCCACTGAAAATGTGAAGTAAAATGGGCTAGCTTAAAATAATGTTGAAAGTCTTTCACAGTACACTGGGAGCCTGGACATGATCAATTACTATTTTTGGTGGAAAAAGAATCTCGTAACAGGAACTACTGGAGATGCATGAATACTGCTGAGTGACCATTTATGTTAGAACCCTAAGCTTTTTTTACTATGCATGTACCAATGAATGGACCTCAAAATAATTGAAGTACTGTGTATGGGTATGTATGTTATGTTCATAAGATAGCTGACTTCTCTGACAAGTACATGTTGCCAAGCTGTTGGTATAAATACATTTGACATATTTTGAATGTATTTCTTTAATATGCTGAATATAAAAATAATTTTTGTTATTACATATCCTGTTCGGTCTCCATTTTAAAAGCTTTCTGTAGTTCAGTAAATAATTTCAATTCGATATAAATAATTCCTGTGATTTGGCCCTTTGTTTTATATATATATATATATGTATGAAGTGAAAAAATTGTTATAAAAATGTCCTAAACATCCAGTATTTTACTTTTTAGGTTCACTAGTAGATGATGAATCCTTAATTGGTGTTCTGCAAACAACTAAGAAAACAGCTGCTGAAATAGCTGAAAAGTTGTCTGTGGCAGCAGAAACTGAAGTGAAGATTAACACTGCACAGGAGGAATATCGACCTGTAGCTACACGTGGAAGCATTCTTTATTTTCTTCTTACAGCGATGAGCATGGTCAATAATATGTATCAAACTTCACTGGCTCAGTTCTTGAAACTGTTTGATCAATCCATAGCCAAGTAGGAAGACACAGATTTTCCCTACTATTCAGATGTTTGCCTTCCCAATGTATTTGCTGTTATTAACATGCTTTTTTTTGTGCTTTGTTTTCATGATTCAGATCTAAGAAGTCTCCTGTACCTCAGAAAAGAATCTCAAATATTATCGAACATCTTACCTTTGAAATTCATTCGTATTCTGTTAGAGGCTTGTATGAAAACCACAAATTCCTCTTTACCCTCCTCTTGGCTTTAAAAATTGATATTGAAAGAGGACATGTGGAAAACAGAGAGTTTCAAACACTAATTAGAGGTAAGTTTTAAAAAGTGTATTATGTATAGAGCTAATTCAACTTTTTTAGCTTTTATGCCATTTCAAAGCATGATTTTTTTGGCTATATGGTTTCTACCAATAGTTTTGTGAGAGGCACCTCTGTCCTTACACCTGCTACAGTCCTGTAAAGATAGGTGCGGTTCCCTGTCTCAGTTCTACCTCTTCCATTTACCCAGGCCGTGTTCTATCCCAAGATCAAAGCAATAGTTCTGGTTTTCTCCATCAACTAGTTTATTATATATTTTTGTATTATATTTGTATCCTTATTTTTATAAATTAGGTGGTCCTTTTGGTTCTTCCCTGCTTTGATGGAGATGAATAAAGCTATCTTCTAAGTCGCCAGAACAACTCCACATAAAGTCAAGGATGTGCTGTAGTCTTCTATCAGTTTCAGCTTGAGCTTTCTCTGACTTTTACCAACCAGCTAATTATATCTTTTAGAGAACATCAGGTGTTGCTGTGACCCAAATGGCCAGGTCTGCCTCCTCTGTATTGTATGAGTTTGTGCCTCTGCTGAAAAATATGATCAGGATTGCATATGTGGAGCACCATATGAAACCTGTATGAATTTTACACTGTTCAAATGAATCTTGCAAATGTCTAATGTCAAAGTAGTGAACCCAGATTTAAAGATCTTTATCTGCCTTTAATCAATCAAATGGATAGGAAACAAGATTAAATTCACTTTCTGTTTTGCCTTTCAGTTTGAGAATGGTACCCAGCTACCAATTTACCACTGATGTTAGGCAGGATATGCTTGGAAATGTTTTCCAAATTAACCGACTGCTTTAGTTAGGTATTAGGCAAGAATTCATATTTCTTGACTTCTCAGCTCATGGATTCTTCTTTTGTAGAGGAAAACACACTTTGGACATGTGAAGCAGAATGTGGTCACCCATTTTTAACTGATGGAAGTCTGTAACAAAAGTACTGTTAGCAATTTTTGTCTAGAACATATGGCTGCAGTTTCCTGTCTAGCTTTAGCACAGATGATTTGATAGTGAGAAATTGTTCTGGTGTATAAAATAACACCATAGTAGCACCATATTTTCTTTAATTATTCACATTATATTAAATAATACTGTGAAGTGAGCAGATGCCTAGTCAAATTGTCCTGTACTCTGCAATGAATGAATTCTTCATTTTTCCTCCTTGGATGAACAATTCTTGGTGCAAAATGAACACCATATTACCAAACATCATTGGGCAGCTGAATAAAGGATTTATTTGGAAAATCACTCTCTCTTCCTCTTCTTTCCATTTCTTATCCATGAGATTTCATTGCTTATTATCAGGGGATGTCTCAGTCAAATAAGCACTGCCATTTGAAATGAGAAAGTCTCTAAAACTCATTATTCAGGCAGTCTCAGGAGCTTATCAACTTTAAATCTTTCCTTCCGCTAAAGTACATGAATTGAATTTCATTCTATTTACTGTATTTCATCAAAGCCAATCACTAGACCTATCCTGAATATTCTAATGCTGTAGCTTGAAGGTCATTTTAAGTCAGCAAGAATAAGAAAGCAGGTCCCCAAATTACATAAAAATAGCCTCCTAAAATAATGGCACAGAGTTTTTATTAAAGCTTTAGAATGGTACAAAATCACAAAGATATGAGAATATCTAAGGAGTTCACCAATGATTTTGTAGGTATCTTGACACTTAGATAAGCTGCGTCCTTTAGTGGTAAAAAGTGAGGGACCGTCACAAGTGAATAATTTGAACCTCTCTAGCAGAAGATACATTTCACTAAGAAGCTCTATAAATATTAGCAAGCATGTTACAGAGGAATGGCAAAACATCTTTGACTTTGTTGACTTAAATAAAAGGCAGAAATATTGCCAAGTATGCTACTTTGTGGGCAATTAATGATTAAGTCTTAAAATTAAGGGAAGTATTTTTTACTAAAATGATTGTAATTCTCTCACAGAATTCAATAATTTGCAAAAATATATTGTACTAAAGTTGAGAAAGATGTGATTCTGTTATAGGGTAAAATTTTGTAATAGAATGCCAATAGTGGATTCAAACTTGGTGTTAACACTTTTTGTTATCCCTTTGATTTCTAATATTTCAATTTGCAGAGACTAAGAGGAAGCTCTTGGATCCATACGTGGATCCCAGGCAGTTATTTCAAACTATACATACTAATGCCAGACATAAAAGGATGTGTGAAGGAAATTTTAACAGGTAGTTAAAGGAAATGAAGGATAATTTAGTATTTGTCCCTCAGGTATGATGAGGCAGCCTTTTCTCTCTGTGGTTACTTCAGGTTACTGAAACTTCTCATCCATGAGATAAAAGGAAGAAGAAAGTGCTCAACAGTAGGAAAAATTTGTCATAAAAGCAAATTAAGAACTTCACATTTTTGCATTACATAAATAATTTGGATTTGTTTGTAGGAACTTCAGATTCTTGAACAAGAGTTTTTGCCCTTTACCTGGGCACTGGGACTGAAATTACTTCAGTACTTCACAAAAACATTCAAATAATATATTAATCATATTTAGTTCTGTTTCCTGGTTATATCTAACTGTATTCATCTGTGAAAGAAGGCATTGCACAAACTTTTCTAGATGCTGGAACTATTCACACATGCCTAAGACTGGCAAAATGAGAGCTAATAAATAGAAATGTTTTTTTAAGCATTGTATATTTAACTTGTCAATATAAAAAAATTACTAACCATAAGATTTTAATGGGATTTATAAAATATTATGTATGTATATTAATAACTAGAATATCAAGTGTTACAATGAGAAACACATTGTTTAGAATTTTGTAATTCTCATTCACTTAATAAGACTGCTTCAAAACATTTAGGTTTAAAGATTTCCCCAAAAGGAAAAACTTCTCTAAGCTCTGTTTCTCCCCATTGGCATCTTAATGTCCAGATTCAGCAAAGATACGGGTGACTAGGGAAATACTTAGTCTTTCTGAATCACGTTTGTTCTTTTAAAAGAAACAGAGCTGCTGTTTCCTAAAAATCACACCTGGTAATATAAAAAAAATTCTTGCATCCTGGAAACCTTCAGGAAAGCATCTCAAAGAATCAAATCTTTTCCTGTAAAGTGTATAATGTAAGCAGAACTGATTTCAGCAAAATCAGAAAGAATACAATCAGTATCATTGTATAAATTTACAAGAACAGACTGTAGGGAACTCATGATCTGAGAGGCTGAGAGAACTGGGCTTATTCAGCTTAATGAAGAGAAGCCTTAGAGGAGATCTAATAGTAGCCTTCCAGCACTTATGAGAGCCATTAAGAAGACTAAATTATCCTTTGATATGAAATAAATGCTGAGTACACAAGAGTACAGTTAGTATTCCAGAAAAAAATTACTTAGGTCAAAAAACATAGTTTAAAAAGAAATATCAAATGTATCTTGAACCCTGTAGTATCATGTGTACTTCATCAGAATGTTTTTATCCACAGGAGGTGCTGCTTTGGATCTGAGGGCTTGCCCACCTAAACCGTCCCGCTGGATTCTTGACATGATATGGCTAAACTTAGTGGAATTGAACAAACTTCCACAGTTTGCTGCAATTTTGGATCAGGTGATATTTGNTTCTTGTCCTATAACTCCTAAGCACTCCTTGTTAATCAGTCTGGTATCTAGGACACTAAGTTCCCCTTGCTGTTACAGCATTGTTTGCAGTTTGCAGTTTTGTGATGGCATTTATTGCCCTGAAGAGTNAGAGAGGATCCGAAATAACTGCACTGAGATCAACAGTTAGGTAGCATGAATGGGGGGGTGTTTATTTGCTCTACATTTTTTATCTGCTTTATTGTGTTTTGTATGATAGTAATGAGGTAGAAAGAGAAGAGAAGAAACAGGAGTAAAGAACTCATAGAAAAGGAAGTTAGTGAAAGAGAGAGAAATAAGGAGAAAGGATGAAAATGTAGAGATATCAAAAAGGCTCTTAAAATTAATC
>WEIV01019857.1:2675-20223 GCA_013390005.1 Calyptomena viridis
TGGCCTTCCTTATGCACTGCAAAACAGCTTTGTCATAAGCAACTGTTTTATCTTAGGTAATTTTACATACTGTATTAATATTAATCAGTACATAATTTTTTATAATTCAAGTGGTTTTTCACTGTCCCCTTTTTTATTGTAAGCAATGGCGGACAGAAAACATTAATCATGAAGCTGTAAGGTCAGATGACAAGATTCTAGAAGAATCTGAGGAAAAGCAATTTTTTAAAAAATGAGATAAGGAGCTTGCTTATCATTTTGAAAACCATTGTTTCCTTCTTAGTGTGCATTATGGTATGTTCTCTACACTAAAGGTGAGACCACATGATAGAAAGGATGTGATTTCACTGATAAGTATCGCATTGGAATGGAAACTATGTTATTTAAATATTTCCACATTAAAAAAGAGGAAAATATACCCAACTAATAATTCCAGAAACACTCGGAAAAATTTAAATAATGTAGACATATTGCAATCTGATGTGTAAATAATTTTCAAAATAATCGCATTTGTGCACCCACTTCTTTACACAATCAAAGAGTTCATCCATGACATGCAGTAACAGCTGCAGAAGACTCCTTACTGTGAAGTAAGTCATGTTGTCTGTTGAACATCAAGTATAATAAAAAGAGCCTTAGCTTCAGGCTGGTACTGCACAATCAATATAGCTTTAAGTTACAGTATACACATAGTTTAGTTATGCTAATATGCTTGCACTGTCCATTGAACCCATATATTAAATTCTGATGATAAAGTCATTAGCATCATAAATAAAACCAGATAAAACTATGGGAAGAATACGAAGAAGCATAAAAGATAATATTGGCTTTCCCAAAAGTTGATCTGTAAACTGTATTAAATCTTTCTTTTTTCTTTTTTTCTTTGCTTTTTTTACTTTTTATGTATAAAAAATAGCCTAAGCACCATATATGCATTTAAAAATTTCAAGTTCTCTCAAAGATTTGTGGAAGAAGTCGAAGTAATTTTCCTGTGAATTTTCACATCTTAACTTAGGGTGTGAATATGCTGAATCAGAGCTTTTTGCAGACCTCTTCCTTCTTACTCTCTCAGTTCTCACTTCTTTGCCTCTCATTATGATCCAAATGTACTAGTTTTACCATAGATGCAAAACTTTTGAACAGGGAAGAAAAGCAAACAGCAAAACAAAACCACACTGAACATGAATACTTAGCACAAATCAATCAATACCAGCCCATTCTCTTGGAAATGCTATTTTTTGTTTGTCTTGTTCTCATCAGCTCTTCACAACTTCTTCTTCAAAAGTACACTAATTTTGGTAGTGGAATTGTTTGAAATTAGGCATGGAAAGTTAAGATTTTATGTTAGGTTTTGAACTGAAGGGCGATGTGAAGTTACAAGAAAATTATACCTTCTGTTTCATAGCATTAGAGGAAAGAACTGGTAAGAAAGGCAAAGACAAAGGAAAAGAGATGGGACAAAACAGAGTGGAAACAAGATAACAATAATTGCTTCTGACAACTATAGGTTGGCTGCTGTTAATAGATGTGATTTTTCAGCCCATCACTAATTGTGATCCAGATCGAATAAGCGTTCATTTTTTCTCTTTCAAACCAAATAAAAAAATACCCTCAATAACTGACATTCATTATTAATTTAATTTTTTCCATTATTACTTTGCCATACAACTTTTTTTTTTTTTCTGAGAGGCCTGATTTTAGAGATTATCTAAGAAACAAACAGAAGGCTTTGTCAATCAACAATCATCTAGACAAGTTTGAAACATCTTCTCACTTCCTCTGAGGAAATGCTCAAGCCTCTGCCTCCTGCTTAGAGTGCCACCAAATATTGAAGGTGTTTCCAGCCTGCTATGTTTTTAAGGCTGGATGTTCTTTTTAAGGCAGCACCTTATGACATTGTTCAAATTTTTGTACTATGGTTCTTGGCATATCTAGTGAACTGTTCTCTGAGTATTCACTCCTTTCTTGCATTAAAGTCAGTCTTGATATATCACTGACATAAAAGAAAAAAGTGAATTAATTCAAGAAAAGGAATGAAATTCAAAATATTATCCCATAGCATGTGGGTAAGGGCAAGTTTAAGGTTACTAATAAGTTCTGATTATTGAACTGCTTTTCTAGTCTTATTCTCTCAACATCAGGACAACCTGTCTTAGCAAAGTGATGGATAATACAAATGAAATGGCATTTCCTGAAATCTCTATGACGTTTGCCTCCTTAAACCTCTGACTTTATCTTCTGTTTTCCTGGCCTAAAACAGCCTTGGAATCCTAGCCAGCCCTTGCCAAGATGGACTGGTATGGACCTTCTTCTCTCCTGGCTGCTTTGGTGATGGAGCTACAGCACTGAATGCATTTCTCCAGCAGCCAGACCTTGAGGAGTAGAGACAAACATCTCTGCAGTGAGTGTACAAGTCCCCTGTTCACCAAGTTTTGATAGTGACTGTTGAAAACTCCTACAGGATAAAAGAGACTGTGAATGTATAAATATTTATACTATAGTCTGACATACCTTAAAAAAACCTTGCAGCAGCAAATATATAGTACTTTTAAGACAAAATAACATCAACAAAACCCCAGAGGTTACATCTACTACAGAACTTATAATTGAAGAGGCATGTCCTGCATCCTTTACTTACAGAAATGGTCCTAGTCTTTACAGTGCTTACAGGAAGAATATGACAGTGTCCAACTTGTAGCCATCAGATCCTCAGTTGATGTAAATGATAAAGCTCCATCCATATCAAGACAGGTCTGTCATATCACTTGCAGCTGGTGAGGGTGAGCTTCTTAGTTCAGTTGCTTAGAGCACAGTGCCACAAATGCCAAGGCCGTGGGTTTGACCCACATAGAGGCCATTCACTTAAGAGCTGAATTTGATGATCCTTGTGGGTTCCTTCCAACTCAGAATATTCTGTGAAACAAAGATCTGGCCTACAGAGAGCCATTTAAAATTGTCTTAATTAAAGCAAGAAATAACTGTGACAGTTCAGTGAGGTCAATCAAAACATAAGGACTTTAGCAACCAGAATAATAAAGTGTGAAGAGATACCGACAGCATCTGTCTTTGAGCTCTCAAAGTGAATTGCTCCCTGTTACCATGTCAGAATTGAAGCTCTGATTCTGCCTTGCTACAAGTAGTATTAACAAAATGGTCAACTGCTTAACCAACACTTATCGATTTGCAGTGCTCTGGGAATGGAAAAAACTCAGCAGAACGCAAGTATCAAAGACAACAGAAAGGATCTAGGTCACTGAGATGTGACATCACCAGTCAAGGTTATTTGCATATTCCCCAATTTCAAAAAACTTTGTGGTATACAAAAAACCAGGAATAAGGAGCCTGGCCACTCTCACATCTTGTAACTTGTGTGTGTGCTGTGTGCTGGCCCAGGAGTACAAGCCAGCTCTGTCTTTTAGCTTTTCCCTGTAAACATGACAAAAGAATTCCATTTACTCTCTTCATTCAGTTAATATGTGTTACAGCACTGTTGTCTTGTTTTTGCTTTTCTTCTCTAGAATGCTCATTTTGTATAGTTCATGTGACACAGCACAACAAAACACTGCATTTATTCCAATACTGTCTCCTTTTGTACTCCATCATACACAATTTACAGACTTTCATAGATAATACCATGCTTGTTCAACTAAGGCATTTTTCTCAAGGAAATGCTTTTTATCATCTATGTAATTAGAATTTAAACAAACCAAGATCAAAAAAATCTGACAAAGACCACCGAGCAAAATATAGAAACTAGTTTATCCACCAAATATTTCAAGCAATCCAAAATCAAATGTTTCATATCAGTTCTGAGGTTTGCTTTCATTTGTTAAATTTTTAGAACTGAAGCAAAATTTAAATGATCCAAAATCTCAAGTTAAGGAAATGAACTGTACATTTGAGTCTGCTAGATGCTTTTTGGTTTCATCACAATTGTTCAGCTAGATTGTAAATTAGCAAAATGTTTCAGTGAGCATGAATCTTCTAAATTATTTTATAGCATTTTTGCCAACAAAATACAAGTAAAAGATTTTGCCCTGGTCTAAAATAAAGCTTTATTTAATTCTGAGCTTTCTAGGCAATGAGGTTGTAGACCATATATTTCTTTCCATGTACACCAGATGTGAAAAAATTGCATGTGAAAAATGAAAAAAGAAAACCTCTCTGGTTTTCTATGTACTTGTATTATTTCACTCTTCAAGCGTGTTTTTTATGAGGCTCATTTGAGTTAGAAGTAAAGCAGTGATGAATTGGAGGGTACAGTGAAGGAAAGGAGACCAAAACTGGGTGATAGCAGACAGTCGCACTTTTGGAGAGAGCTCCATAAAATGTTCGCATTGCACATCATATGTGCAAGACAATTGTAGCAGTCTATGATAGAAATGTGGCAGTTTAGGATAGGATAGCTTAACAAAACATGTTTAGCTATTGGCAGCTTGTAGCTGATGGAGACGTTGGAAAAGGAAATCCATGTAAGGACAAAGGCCTTCACCAAGACAGGACAATGGAAGCACACCATATTTGGGCCAACGCATGGAAACTACATGACCACATCTGTGATTGGAGGAGAAGGCGGGTGCAGAGCTCATGAACACCTCATGAACTGCTAACCCTCAGATGATTGGTTAGAACTTGGCCGTTAAGAACCTATAGTAAAAGCTATAGCTATCCAGCAGGAATATAAACAAACTATTATATATTATAAAAATAATGCTGTATCACAATAAAATTATTCTCTTCCGCAAGACAAAGAGTCCGTGAATCTCTCACCAGACACAGACAGTGACTTGTACACATATTCTTACATGATCATGTATATAGAATATATAAAAATATTCAGACTGGACCTCTAGGATCATCAAGTCCAACCATTAACATAACATTACCAAATCCACCACTAACCATGGCCCTAAATGCCACATCCACATATCTCTTAAATACCTCCAGGAATGTGTACATAACCCACTCCTCAACATAAGCTATTTTAAAATTGTCTTTACTGGTATTTGTAATCGATTCTTCCACCTCATATGTGTAAAATAACTCTGTGTATTAAATACTTCTCTGTACTTCATGGTAGGAACAATTGATTTCTCAGTCACATAGTCACTGTGTGCAGGCAGGTGTTTCAACATGTAAAACTTTACATTAAATTTTTCATTTATTACTGCTGAATAGGAAAACTGATTCAGCAGTTTAGATATGGTAAGGAAAGTCATTTTAGAAGGTTATTGAAATGAAATATAGTACTGAAACATTTGACCCCTTTCATTTATTTAACTCTGTGCAAGGCTCTTATAAGATCAGTAATGTTCAAGAAAGTTGCCTTCTGTTCCATATCCTGCTTGAATATAAGTGGATGCCCCTGTCAATTTTCTTTATAACTGCTAGGTGACAACCATAGGAAAAAGAAACATTTTACAATCTAATCTTTTGGTGGTTTGAAGGGGTGTTGATGTTTGTACTTCTTGTAATTGCTTTTACCTTCCTACTGCAAATGAGGTACGAGTAATCTACTTTGATAAATGCACATCTTCATTACAAACATTGATTGACTTTTCTGTATATGTCAGTGACAATAAGCAAGTTTTTGCAACAAGCCTGTGAGAACGGAAACAACTTAAGAACACTCTTGTAAAGACTAAGCTTTTAATGGGGGAAGGGGATAAGAGTTGAATTCCAGTGTGCTTATGAGTAACTTCAAAGTCATTACTGACCTTTCTGAAGATTCAAAAACAGAACAACATTTTGGATTTCAATCTGCAAACACCATCTATGGAAGTATTCCAGTTTATTCCATTGATAGCAATCCCAAGTCATGTCTTCTGAAATTAAATGCAGTTCAGGTTCTGGAAACAGGATCTATAACAGTAATATAATTGTATTAATCAAGCTGTGTTTGGGTTGATGAATCTAAGTTTATAATTTGCCTGTAAGAAGTATGAGCTCTATGTGGGGCCATTCAATTTTTGTAATACCTCAGGTTTGAGCTATGAGCTCATTGAACGGGTTTTACTTTAAAAATATGCAAGGCTCCAAAAATCCACCTGCTGGATATATTAAAAGGGCCTTCATTTCTCTTATACCTGGAGAGAGCACATGGGAGAAGATGCTGCACACGTTTCTCAGGCAGTCAAATAACACACTTTCATTGTCAAACTTTAGAAAATAAGGGAACTTGGCAAAAGTTTAAAGGGCAACATACAACCAAATTAAGCATTTAAGAAAGCAATGATTTAATACACATACATACAATTTAGCAAGATCCAACCCATCCAGCTTTAGGTTACCTAAATATCAAGAAAGAAGATTAGGAGAAGAACAAGAAATGAAAAAAGAGAGAGAAAACCAGAGAATTATACTACCACCACAGATCCAGCATAGATCCAGCTACCAGGAGTCCAGAAAATGGCAGGGCCATGACCATGAAATGGTCTCATGGTGAGGTTTTATCTCCTCTGGCCCCCTGTGACCACTGCCCCCAGGTGGGGCTCCAGGTGTGCCAGCCATTCTGGGGTTGAGTTAGGGGTTCCGGGGGATGTGGTGTGGGAAAGTGCTCTGGTGTGCCAGTGAATGACAGCTGCTCTGGGGCTGGAGCCAAGGAGGCTCCAAGGACCTTGGTAGGGAGGAGGGCACCATTTCACCTTTGTGAAGTTTGACTTATCCCTTCCCCCCATGGACACAGTTGAGTTTGTCCAAGCCAATAATTACTGTAATAACCCAGTGTCTCACAACTTTTCAAGAAAATCAGGTGATGTGAGGAAAGCAGATGTTTCAAAGGCTAAACTGACAGGGAGTGGACAAGAACAAATAAAGCCTTCCTCATCCTTTTTCAGTTTTGCAGAACCCCTCCTCACACCAAGGCTGCAGGAGAACTGCAGGAATCCTCAGCCTCTTGCTGTTTCATGACTCTCCTGCTCTAAGCCCTTTAGTTTCAACTGCTGCTCATTCGGGATGGAACTCCTCAGAAAACTGAAAGCAATCCCAGTATATATTTTCCTTTTCTGTTACATAATTTTCTCAGGAATAAAAAGCTTACTTTTACTTTTTCTGGCCTGAACCCCATGGCCCATACCCCTACTATGGATTCCAGATCATACAAAGCTCAAGTCCTAATTTTTAGTGTCAAATCAAAGGCAATTCTGTTGTTTCATATCCTTTAAAGTTCTCATTTTTCCCTGACTTTTACTCCCCATGCAGCTCAGCTCTTGACATAAATGAAAATTCCACTTTAAAGAGCATAGAATTGGCAGACTGGCATGTAGATGAAGTTACAGATCTCAAGGACACTTTCAAGTTGCAAGAGGTAAAAGAGCACCCAGTAGACTATGAGTCAGAAAATGTCAGAATAATCACATTAGGAAACTCCTGTGGCTTACTTGACTTTTTTTAGAAAAAAAGGTTCAACTTCCCTTGCACTTGTTTTCTTCCCCTTACTCAGATATTACAAACATTATTTTAAAGCAATTGGAAACTTCTCATACTGTTAATATGTTGTTAGTGGAATGAGCGCCAAAAAAAGATTGCATTTTCAAATGACAATGTATGTACTTAAATATATTTATAATTAACTCTTCTAGAGATCTTTAAAGGTAGAGAACAAAGTAAAATAAATGGTTTGTGTGGGGAGGAATAGTCAGAAAATAACTGTTCTTTTCTGAAATATGTTTTTCTCTGACAGACTAATGTACAACAGTGAAACAAACACGTATCTCCAGAACCTTTTTTTCTCAGGGATACTGAGCTGAAGCATATTGACTCACAGACTATTTTTGAGATACGTTATTCTTTTCTTTTTGGCTAAAAAGATGAACTAATAACAGGCTTAAGTTCTGGTGAGACTGTTGTGAGCTGACTGTTCAGGTTCCTTGCTTCCCTGCTAGCCCCACAGGCAGGCTTGGAAATGTCTGCAGAGTTGAAGACAATCATTCATCATCAGCTACCCCAAAATCAAACAATTTCGCCCTACATGCATTCTTCAGCAGGGCTGAGGTTGTCTTCTGCAAGCCTAGAGCCAAGTGACCTTCAAAGTCCGTTCATGCCAGCCTATGAGGATGATCCTTTATCCCTAAGGTCAGCTGAGGTTCCTGCTGTTGTTTTAGAAAGCAGCTATCAGTTTCTTTCTGTTCCTACATGATAAAATATTCTTTCATGGGAAAATCCAGAATATGACTACAATTTGACTACTGTAGCAGAAAATGAGGCTTTTTTAGACTGAAATTATTCTATGGGGGAATAAAAAAGATTCAGTACAAAGATCATTTTAATATAAAAAAATTGTTCCAGAGATGTGATTTTGAGTATTTCCTGTATGTAAGTGAGAAATATTTTAAAAAACTTGCTCTCCCTTCCTAGAATAAACTTCATGAATGCTATATAATGCTCTGTGATTAATATGTTCATGAAAATACTATGTAAATAGAAAAAAATCTGTATTTTGCTGTGGCTTATAGAAATAAGAAGCCCTTTTGCCTAAATAAATGCAGACTGCTTGCCTACAGTTATTGTTTCACACAAAATTCTGTAATCGTTATCCAGGTGCTAAGTAACTCCACGAGAAGCTTGCCTCAAGCTCCTGTGGAAGTCACCACATGCAGAAAAGGACCAGGATGCAGAGGTATCACATCCAGTGTCAAGCCAACATCATCTCCTTCAACACCATTGTGCCCAAATTCCCTGGCCATACTTTACCATAGCTTTTGAATGTATCCTGTGGCATCATAGGAGAAGTTAATGTGGAATGCCAAGGGAACAAGTCCTTGTTATTAGTTTGCCCTACCCATGGTCTACATCTCATTCCTGCTGACTTCCCACCAGTGTCCCCAACCGACTAACACAACTAACACAAAGTGCAATTCACTGTCTCTGCATATAGAAGCTGATTACATAAAATTCAGGAAACCTTTCATTACTCGTATGTCCACTTCTAATAACAAAAAATGCCATCAAGAAGACTGGCTAGAATAGATAAATCATCTTTAAGATTCCTAGTAAGGAACCATGGTGTGAGAGAGTGCATACTGTCAGTTGCTGGACTTTTGGAGCAGTAAGATGCTGACATTTCTAACAAAGCCTGACATTTCTAATAAGGAATAGCTACCTAATATCCTGATCTGCCCAAGAATCCTCCAGGATGACACTCAGCAATAACTAAAATCCTAGACCCTTTTTCTGTACACATCTTCATTATTGACAGGCCCCTATGTGGTACCTACTGGCCCCTGCACTCCTCTTTAGAGTATCCTCATTAAACCTGTGGTGTACCTGATCTAACAGAGAAGCAGAAAAAGTGCTATTGAAACATAATTTTACAATAGAACCTGGCAGGTTTGTTTCCACTTAAAATCAGTAACAAAATTTTTATTGATAGTTCTGCTATTCAGTCTTCCTTTTGCAAGACCGATGTTACAATTTTAAATGAAAATCATACAATTTTACAGTGAAAAATACCTTTTTAGCAATAACATCAAAATGGTTTGCTATTCCATATAGTAGTATGAGCAGCAGACTATATTTATAACTTACAAGCATTTATTGGCATGATTGTATTAATCTCTATTTTTTTCTTTCTTAAATAACTCTTCTTAAATATCAATAAAATATCATTAATCTATTCTTATTAGGGATAGTATTTGTAAATATTTCTTTCCTGCTACAAAATCTGGGATGACAAGTGAAAACTTACAAATATTAAACACTTAGAAATAATAGGCTTTATATATGGCTTTGCCTGAAGTGTTTGTCTTTTTGTGCTTTAGTATGTAACTATAAATTTTAACAGTAGAAGAGAACAACCTTCTAGAGAGCAGACAGACCTCACCAAAGTGGATCAAACGTAAACTTATGTGGTTCAAAATATTCACTTGGCATATTTTTTCTGTGTTCCCCATTAGTCGGGTTTTTCAAAAAAGCAAGTAGTCTGCCTGTGGTAGAAAGAAAGAAAAAAAGCAAATGGGCAAATCGAGAAAAGGAGGATGGCTTTTCTTCTTCCTTGGTCAGAAAGCAGCCTGTTTGTTTTTACAAGCAGGTCAGGAGAAAGGCTGTTTTATAACATAGGTAGTCATCAAGCAGTCAGTGATTCCCAGCAGTGACACCACAGACTGTTTTTGCATTATCAGAAACTGAAGAAAGATGTGTCACCTCACAACCTGTGGTGGTCAGGGTCATGTGGGATTAGATACACACAAGGCATATAAGTGATTAGTACTTTCTGCAAAAGTATGCGTGACAACTTATGTTATTTAAAGCTGAGGATCTACTGCTGGGTTTCTTCTCTTTGAAAGAATGAATAAACAAAGTAATTTTGATCACATTCTATGAACATGGAGGAAAGAGATTAACAAAATTTAAGATTTTCACATGGAAGCACATGGAACTTTTTCACTATATCAGGTGTTTGTTTCTCTTTCCCCTTAGAAAAAAATTTCCGTGTTGTTTTATTAAATACATACGGGTAAATGTTTTTTGCTCACTACCTCTCTACTCATTAGCTGCTTACTAGATACATTGCAATTAAGGGGAAATTTGAAGCAGTTTTGTAGGTACAATGCAAGTGGTTTTTTATTTCATAATCAAGATAGTCCCCCAGCTACAAAAGACAGCATGGGAGAAATAATAAAAGCACCTATCAGGCATGTAAGAACAATGTTGTTAGCTAGCAACTTAGTGAATATTGGGAGGACTCAGATTAAACAGCAATGTGGTGGTGTGTGTTATGTGTTTGTTCATTATCGTGGTTTGTTCTGTTATCCCCCTACCCTATGTTTGGTTCATTCTGTGACATGTATACTCCCTTTCTATGTACCCTTCCCTAAACCCCTCCTATCCCTACACCATATATGTACCCCTTATTCCAGAACCTTCCCTATCAGTCATCCCTACTCATTCCCGGATAGGCTTGAGTAGAAGGCCTCAGCCTTCTACTCCTGTCTGTCAACATTTAATCCCACCTCTCCCTCGATATCGTTGGTTTTTACCCTCTCTCCACCCCTCAATTCCATCCCCTATAAAGCCCCTCATTCTGAGCTGTTCTGAGGCTCACTCCCTGTTGGTTGCCAAGGGGTTTGGACCCCCAATAAACTGTTCCTGTTTCACCCCAACGAGACTGAGTCGCTTTCTGCCCTTTTACCCTCTGACAGCTGTGGCATCCACACCATCTTGGACCAAGGATTCCTAGGTAGAGTCAGTGCTAACTAGCCCACACACACCAGTCCCTGCGGGGGATGTGTGGGTAGGAAGTACCGCCTGCCTCAGGGGCCCTTAGTCGCCTGGTGGCTGGTGTCCCTTGGGAAGGACCCTTGTGCCATCGGGTGACCCACACCTGCCCAGCTCCCTAGGCATGGCAGCGCAAACTAGCCAGGGCTGAAGGAAGGTGTCGGGATTGCTGCCATCCAGGCAGGGACCACGGCACAGCAAGGAGAAAGCTGGTACATGGTGTTGTAAAGGGAATTCAAAGGGAAAGAATGACAAGATCAGAGGAAGGAGTTATAAATTCTTTTGACAACTTCAAAGGAAGCAGAGCTGAGGGGAGGAGATGTATGCACAAGTTTTGATTTTAGTGCAGTGTGTAAATTTTCACAGCCTTTTCCAGTTATGCCCTACTTATTTTCTATCTGTAAATGCATTACCAGCCTGGATATCTCAATTACTGTGGGAATTCCATAGATCTCAATTGCTAAGGAAACTTGTTAAAATTACTTTTCTACACACATATCTATGATGCTGAGACACTTTAGTCCCCAAGCAGAGTGGAAGCCTGAGGTTGGAAATAGAGTAAATCACACTGTTTGTAGGATTCAGACCACTTACATGCAATTCTATTATCGTATTTATAATGATTATCAATTCACTTTACCATCTTCGAGAAAGAAAAATACATGAGGTGTGGTGTTCAAGACATGAAGTCAATCAGCAAAAAAGATGATAGGTGCTTTTTCTTCACTTTCTTGAAGGTGGAAGGAGAGGTTGGAAAAGATAATGGCCATGCTTCCCTTCCCTGCTCTGTTTTCCAAAAAATTAGGAGAAACCCCCTAAAAAGACATTCATAGAGTATCCTGAGTTCTGTTCAGATTATTATGTATGTTTTGAACAATAGATGCTAAATTGAGCTTTTCTTGACAAGTACAAGAAAGTAGAATATATTCTACATTAATTAAAGAATGCCTGATTTATGCTGAAATAGATAAAATTATACAGGTCAGACTCCTCCATGCAGCTGTCCATGATTGCACCGAAACTCCTTCTTCCTTATCTGATGTCTCAGGTATATCTGTGCTGCTGTCCAATTCTCTGGCAGAAATAACCTAGGACTGAGAGATCTGTAACTCTGCTTTTTCATTTCTAATGGCTGTAGATTTGTTTCTAAGAGCAGTAATGAAAGACAAAACCTTCCTGATGACAAAACTGATAGAGAAGAAATAAATGGAGAAAACCAGAAATGAGTCATACATTTGTTTCCAAAATTATAGATACAATTATATACAAGTATATATAGGTGTGTGTGCATATATACCTATATTAAATATGTACAATTAGCTGGACAGCTGCTTAGAATAAGATGCAATGAATGGTAGGGTTTTAGGAGAGAATTCCAGTAAAAAATTCACAGAGGAAGTTTGGATAACAGTAACAAAACTGGTAGAATAAGTTGCATTGCTCTTACATTTCTTAAACTATGTAGAAGAAAAATACATGAACATTCAGCATTAAAAGACTCAGTGAGTATAGAACAAGAAACTAAGTATAGTTCTTCATATTTCATTTACCTGCAGATGATGGGCAATTTTATTCGTGTCAGTGGTGCTTCAAAATGAGTTTGGCATTGGGTAAATATGTGAGTAAACCTGATACTAACTGCCTGAATCCTATGGATTGTGAGAGCATGGTCACCCCTGTTTGATGAGACACAGAGTGGTCTTTCTAATACTTGTCTGCTATGTTGACAGAAATGGAAATGTTGGCAAGCATTCACATCTAAGTCATACTACCTGATAAACACAGCTGCATAACAGTTGGTCTGAACAGTTGTTACTCAAAAGTTTTAAATCTTTTATATCTGAAGACTTCATAGGTTTTTTTACACTGAAGTTATACCATGATAACACTAAAATAACTTCCTCCTAGTTTGCACTGGGAAACATAAAAGTAACTTTATTGCCGTTCCTGACTTTCAGTGCTGAATCAATTACACTGTACAGAATCATAGAGTCATTTATGTTGGAGAAGACCCCTAAGATCATCAAGTCAGCTGTTAACTGCCACTGCAAAGTCCACCACTAAACTATGACCCCAACTGACACATTTACACATCTTTTAAATACTTCCAGGGTGGTGACTCAATCACTTCCCCGGACAGCCTATTCCAATGCTTGACCACTCTTTTTGGGAAGAAATTTTTCCTAATATCCAATCTAAATCTTCCCTGGCCCAACTTGAGGCCATTTCCCCTTCTCCTATCACTTGGTACTTGGGAGAAGAGCCTACCCCCCACCTCACTACAACCTCCTTTCAGGTAGTTCTAGTGAGCAGTCCCTTCTGAGCCTCCTTTTCTCTAGGTCAAACAATTCCAGCTCCCCCAGTTGCTCTTTATAAGTCTTGTGCTCCAGATCCTTCATCACCTTGATTTCCCTTCTCTGGACATACTCTAGCACCTCAATGTCTTCCTTGTATTGAGGGGCCCAACACTATACTCCTATCTGTGCTATTCAAAGGACAAAAATCGAAGAAAAGTATATAGCATAGTGTTATACTGTTATACTGTTCTATCGAGTTATAGCATACCTGTTTTGTTTTCCTGTAGATAGTATCATCTATATGCCTGAGTCCAGACTGAAGAGGCATGGGAAGTAGAAAACTTAAGAAATCGTTTTGTCAGTCTTTACATTTGATAGTCAAAATCTTTATGATTCCATCTGTGTGATCACAATATCTTTTGCTTTTGTCTAACAACACAATGGTCTTACAGTAAGGAAAGGCCAAAAACTTTCTCTTGAAAGTATTATTTGACAAATTTTATCTAGGATTATTTAATATTTTGCTTCAGTATAATGCGGAATGAATGGAACATAGAATTCTTGTGGTCTTAGCAGTTTAATAATATCAAATAAAGTAAAACGTCATACTCTTTTATTGTAACTTCCTTTCCTTTTTTCTGTATGTATTTTACACTGTTGGTACTGAAGAATATAGAGATGAGGAAGAACATTTAAAACATATATAATATTAACTTTCCCAGGGACTCTAGTAAGAAATATAGGGAATCCCTGAAGTCTTACAATCTCCTTGTAAAGCTCATATTTCATGTATGTTTCAGCTACACTTATGAGATTTTCATGATTAGAAAACAATCTCTTCCATTGACAACAGATAGCATATTTGTCTCACTTGATAACCCAACATTGGAACCGAACTATCCATTGTGACAAACAAAAATAAATTGCATTGCCAGCATATTTTTACAATACATATATAAAACATAAATATAAAAACTTAGTATAAATAGACAAATTAAATTTTCAGTGTTATCTATAATGATATGGTCTGTTGCCATAATGCACTTTTGAACTCTGAGAAACAAAACCATATGGAATTGTACTAAACATGAGAACTAAGTAAATAAGAGATTGTTTCTGTAATGGCAGAATTTTTCCAGAAAAATGTAAAACACACCAGCAAATATTATTAGAATTGTGCTGTCCGTTCTCAGAATGAGTGAATTTCTGAGATGCCAAACCTGAAATACTTATTGCAGAAAAAATAAATGTGACAAATACACAATAAGACATGTAAGATGAGAGCACATTAGACCTTTATATGTATAAATTATTACTAACATAATATTTTTTGTTACTGTGAAAGTTATTCAGTTCTTTTGCACTAAAATATTTTAATGCCTCAACTCAAGTAAAGTTTGAAGAGAAAATAAGTAAACAGAAAAATATTTTTCGAAAATAAGAGTTTAAAGTCTTTCATTCTTAATTATTATTGAAATAATTTTTTAGGCAGGCCTGAGCAGAATTAAATATTTTATTTTATATTTTTGGACAATATCTTTCGTCAGTATGTCCATAAATAGGAATTAAATTTGCCTTTCTATTCATGTAAATAGCATTTTTAGACTTATTTTTCTACTGATGGGGAAAAAAGAGTATTAAGAAACATAGCTGCCTCTGGCTAATTTTAAGAGGCTAACATGGCTAACTTTAACAATTAATTAATAAACTCATTGTTACTGCTTTTTGTCACAACATACAAGTATAACAAATATTTCTGTTTCTAAAGCTTTGGTTGTCCTGATAGAAACATAAATTAAATACACCCTGCACTTTCATAAATGATGCTGGCTTCTTTGTTAGTAAAAGAGCATGTACCACTTAGGAACCAAAAAAATATTAAAACAGCAATGTATTCTGCCTGGTTAAGAAGCTTGAAAAAATATCACTACTAGAGAAATCATCATCATGGCTAAGCTTCATGAACAAAGATATGGGAAGAGTTCTACCCATGCTCCTAGAGAAATACATATATATAATTTGTAGTGACTTTACAAACATGGTATAATGGATTAAATGATAGTGGAATGTGATGACAGATGATGTGTTAAATATGACAGGGCTACCATATGTCTTTAATTTATTCTGTTAACAGCTTGTCATATGTTACTTGGTAAATGGTAATTTAACCAAAAAAAAAAAAAAGACAGCTGCATAATTGACAAAATATTTCTATTACTTTTATTGGCTTTTCCAGTCAGAACTTCAGATTGTAGTCTGAAAATCACTTTATAAAAAGGAAGCACTAATTTTGAACAGAAGAATATACTACACAGCTAAATGAGATTCTTAAATAAAAACAGATAAATAAGTTTTGGCAGTAACTAACCAAGTGAAATGTGCACATAACATCTTCTTCCTATTTTTCTTTTAATAGCTATGGCAGCATGGCTTTTTCAGGTATACTAAGCATATGGGTTTCTCTCTCCCAGGTGCTTAAGAGAATATAAGCCCATTTTCTTTTATGTTTAGAGTGGAGACATACTGCAATCAGTTTGAAAATCATGTTTAATTAATTCACTGTTCTAATAATTCCGTAAGCTCATTACAGACGGTATAAAATATATTGATTTGCCAGCCTTCATGAATGGTAACTTACTGCATATGGAAGAGCATGATGATCCATATTCAGATGCTTCTAACTTCCCTTCAGTCTCCAAACTTCATCTGAGAGGCGAACTGAAAATTGGTATAGGATGACCTGGAAAGAGATCAGACATCATGCTGAGGATTTCTCACCAGTTTTCACAGCTGCTGCACTGCAGAAGCCAGAGGACATTATGATGCAAAAGTAGCAAAGACGTCTAAAATATTTCACTGTTATGAAAAAACATTACCGGTAGTTAAGTCAGATAATCAAATTAGTCCTTTCCAAAAGCTCCACAGGACAGTTTTTCAGATTTCCTTTCTTTATTTTCTATTTCATGCAAAATGCCATGTAAAGGACTGTCAGCATACTATCACTAAGCAGCACTGCTAGGCAGCTGCACAATGGTGAGAGCCAGACCTACAGCTTAGACTTATGAACCTGTCAACTATTTCAAGGTGAACTTTATATGCAATTAGGAATATTATTAAATTATATAACACTTTTCATATGAGACTTTTCTCAAAATATTGTGGTACCTCTCCAACAGGTAAAGAGAAAGCAGAAGTGGACCACAGCATCCCATTTGGCAATTGCCAAGTGTTGTAAGTCAAGCAGGCGAGGCAGAAGACCAACTCAGCTGAACAGGAATCTTCTCTTGGAAATAAGGCAAAAAAGGAAGGTGTATGCTGAATGGAAGCAAGGTCAAGTGACACGGGAAGAATACAGAGATGCTGCTTGTCACTGTAGGGAACACACGAGCTCCAAAGCTCGTGTGGAGATGAAGCTGGCCAGAAATATGGAGGACAATAAAAAGAGTTTTTTCAAAAATATATTAAAGGCAATAGACAGTATAGAAATATCATTGGTCCACTAAAGGATGAGGATGGTCACCTCACAAACGGGGGCAGAGCCAAGGCAGAGGTGTTTAATGCATTCTTTGCCTCTGTCATTAACACAGATGATGGACCAAGGGGGTCTCAGTGCCCCGAGCTGGAGGACGATGACTGTCTCCCAGTCAATCTGAACTTGTGCAGCATCTGCGAGTCCAGCTGGAAGCCTACAAATCTTTGAGGCCTGATGGGATTGATCCCAGAATCCTCAAAGATTGGCTGATGTCATCGCAAAACTTCTCTTGATGATTTTTGAGCAGTCTTGGAAATTCAGAGAACTCCCAACTGACTGGAAGTTGGCAAATGTCCCAATTTTTAAGAAGGAGTAGTTAATTATCATTCACTCTGCAAAGTATAGCATTAAATATAAAAAGGAAAGAAAGAACAAATGAATTGATAATTGCTCACCCCGAGATATTCCATGTGGAGTGGAGGGAAGAGAGGTATGCATCAGTTACCTTTGCGAATGCATTTGGAACAACTCTCCCCAATTTTCTCTAGGTTCAAATCTCTTTTAT
>WEIV01019857.1:20531-59584 GCA_013390005.1 Calyptomena viridis
TTCACCCAGAGGGTGGTTGGGCTCTGGAACAGGCTCCCCAGGGAAGTGGCCACAGCATCAATGCTGCCAGAGTTCAAGAAGCATCTGGACAATCCTCTCAGGCACAGGGTGTGACTCTCAGGGATTGTCCTGTGAAGGGCTTAGGGTTGGACTCCATGATCCTTGTGGATGCCTTCCAACTCAGCATATTCTGTGATTTAGAATCAAAAAGATGTCTGAATGCCACTTACAACAGACATTTTCAGTAGCCTTTGTCAAGGTTTTGTCATCAATTTTTCTACCATTTGGAGGACACCCACACAGAGAAGAGACATAAAATTTTACTACTGAAAAATGATATTCCAGAACAAATGTGGTGTGATTCCGTCATAATTTTTTGCTACTTACCTAAAGGGAGAACCCAGTATGCCTGAAGAATTCCTAGAGCATTTAATTTGATAATTTGATCATGGTAGCTTGATGCACAATTTTTTCTAAGACTATAACGGTTCTAAAAAGCTTTGGATACATTTCTGTTTACAAGAAAGATGGGTACCAAGAAAGCAGAGAGATTGACAAGCTACCGGTCAACAGCAGAATTTTTGCAGATACAAATTACAGAACAGCATGTGCCAAAAAAAAAAAATTGTGGTTTTCCTTATCTTGCTAATGTCAACACATCTATTAATTTTGTGTAAATATATAACATAACATCCTAGCAAAAAGTTATTTATCTCTTTCTCTCTAGAAGTCTGGAAGTAAAGAATTTTGCAATTGTTATCTTCAATTTTTTTTTACATTGTGCTGGCTTGACAAGTTTGTGATCTCAAGTAAAGGATTATTTGAACACTCCTGTTGGCTGGTTTTGGAAGTTTTTGAAACAACTGGAATGACTTTCAGAATATATCTTATTTGAAAAGTCAAAAGGGATGCTCATCTTTCATTAAACACTTTATTCGTCAGGAGGTCCATAAGTTGAACTTGTTCTTACTTTCTCTAGTAGTATCAAAATTTTTACATTTACAAAGATGTAACTTATGAGATGTTTTAAGAATCTTTATAGCATACATAAAAGTTGCTTCCCTTTCTTGAAACCATAAAAGTTTGATACAGTCTCCAATGAAGTTAATTCCTACTGTAATCAGTATAAATCAGATCGTAGTGACCAAGCAGTGAGCAGGGTCAGATGCAATTTAACCATAGTGAAAACATGCTGATCTGCTGCAATTTAACCACAAGTATTTAGAGTGTGATTAAAATCCTCAATTATGAAATGAGGCATTAGAACTCATTTCCCCAGAGTGTGGTGGTTTATGAAAAATTCTCTTTTCTACATACTTTGCAGCTGTTTTTATTGTACTTGATTTTTGTCTTTAATGAAGGGATACACCAATAACTGTGCTTACTCTTACAAAATTCCTTTGTCAGTAGACAAATGTTTACTAGTTGCAATTGTATCTATTTGTATTAAAATTGACTAAACATTACAGCAAATTTATAGGAAATAAAATTATATGTATCATGTTACACATGTGTGATTAAATATGTAGGTGAAGGGAAGAAAACATTTCTTGAGAGGAAAATCATTAGTTTTAACTCACTTGAAAATTTTTAGATCATTTAAAAATGTCACATTAAAATAAACACATTGTGATTAGTTTATGGCCCAAGTTACAGTACAGCAGCGAATACATTATCCTCCTGCTCTAAAGCATGCTTTGGAGAAGAAGTGCTTGCTTTCACTTTGTCGGTGTTTCCACTTCTCTCTCTCTCCATTTAGGAACCCTACAGAGGTTGGTATCTTAATGTAAGGACTTAGTCTGCATGAATTGGCTCTCTACAGTTAAATTTCTCAGCATGTCCCATGCAGGATGAAGAGCACACTGGAGGCTGAGGGCCAATTACATGTCCTTTCTATCCTTTCCCTTCTAAAACAGTTTGTCAGAATATGCTTGTTTTATTTCCCCTAAACCTACCCTCCATTCACTCTCTATGTAGCTACACCCACTCTATACATTTTCTGTAGTATACACCACCATACACCTTTTCATACTTCTATCTCATAATTACATCTAATGAAAAGGTGAAGAGGGTTGTGCATTACAGGAAATTTACTGCAAGCTCATGGCTATTCAAAATAGTCCCCTCCAAACAAGCACAAGACAACACCCTGCTACCAGCTTCTTGATATTGTGAACAAAAACATATTACATTGAGAGTTTCTCAATGTAATATCTGCTGCTCTTACTCTGCTCTGTCCATCTATAATTTATCACAAGTCCCTCAAACCACATACATTCCTCATGGAGTCTCCAGCAAGAGGTGAATATGAGATATATATTTGATTCTGGTGAGATGTGTTGTGCTGCATTTTTCTTTGATGAATACTTTGGCAAAGCACTGTGGATTACTCCCTTTCCCTTTTCTTTTTTCTGTTTTGGTCTTAGCATAAATAAATGAGTTCCAGGTAATGGTCTCACTGGACATACCACAAAAAATTCAGGGTATAGATCTGTAAAAAAATTTTCTTATTTTTCAGGACTTCAAAACTGTTTCACATTTAAGTAAATCTAGAGAATATCCTGGGTTTAGGGAGTATAATGTATAAACAAACTATAACAAGCAGAAAGCTGTAAGTGAAGTGTATACATATCTGAAAGTGTCTGAATTTCTTCATATAATGTATGCACTTCCACTTTACACAGATTAGCCCAATTTAAGGCACTAAACAGCAACAATAAAAAGCATAAATATATAAACTACACAGAGAGAGATAACCCCAAATGTGTCTTCTACAGAAACAGCATCACAGCTGCTTCAATTATCATGTAAAGACAGAAAACAGAACTCAAGCAATAGAAGCTGTCATGAAACATTTATCTCTGGAATAACTGAAGAAACCAGCAGATATTTCAATCATCAATTTTTGCAAAATGTGGATTAAATTTTGTAAAGATTTTATGGTAAGCATGTTCTACAAGAAGTCAGAGGTGCCACTCTGTGGAAAAAAAGAAAGTAAAGGATAGGAGGCTTGAAGAGAACAGCCTTTATCAACTAAAAGATAAAATTATTAAATAACTGGTTTGTTTGGGGCTAGTTTTTTCCGTAATAAATAACTCTATGCATCCTGCTATGGCTGTAGATTATTGCCTCCGTTTTATATGCTTTACAATATTTGTCCCTGTAACAGCATATTTACTTTGTCTTTACTGAGAGCAAACATTTTGATTGACATCTACTTTTCCTGTGTGTTTCTTCATTGCTTTCACCAGTATTTCCAGAGCCTTATTTTGTATCTATCCATGTCCAGATGCAGATGAAATTTAGCATATTTTTTTATGTCACAATATTTAATCATCACAACATAACAAATAGATTATCTATTCAGAAGTCGCAGGAAATTCTCTCTTCTTTTAAATACATGAATTTGTTCTAATGTAGTACCCATATAGTAGTGTGAATTGCCCTTTAATAAATATCCCACATCCAATTTAAACAGGTATGCAGAAAGCCACATCAATCTCCCATGAAATGCATTTATATTCCTGCTATGCCTACCAGATTACCTAAATTATGGAGAACTCTTCTCCTTACATCCTCCTCATGAAACACACATCAGTTAAGACAGCACTTTTTTCTAATGTCAATATAACATACTAGCACATTGTATTTGTACTTTCACTCATTCTACAAAACATCAGGCTGTTGTTCTTTTTAGAATGGTATTTTCCCAGTGTAACAGCACAAAATATTGAATATCAGCCACTAGAACAGATAAATTGTGAAGCCTATAAGATTCCTTATTGTCACAAACGATGAAGAGGAGAGAGAAAGAATTTATTCACCAAAATTAATCTTAAATTGCTAGTATGTGGGAATTACAGACACAGGTATTTTCATAGAATCATAGAATGGTTTGAGTTGGAAGGGAACATGTTAAAGATCACCTAGGTCCGACTCCCCTGCCCTGGGCAGGGACACTCCCAGTCTGGCCTTGAACACTTCGAGATACGGGGCATTCATCACTTCTTTGGGCAACCTGCATCGGTGTCTCACCACTTGCACAGTAAAGAATTTCTTTCTAATATCTAATCTAAACCTACCCTCCTCCACCATAAGGCCACCCCCTCCTGTACCTATCAGTCCATGCTCTTGTGAAAAGTTCCCCTCCAGCTCTCTTGTAGGCCTCCTTCAGGTACCAGAAGGCTGCCATAAGGTTTCCCTGGAGACTTCTCTTCACTACACTAAACAACCCCAGCTCTCTCAGCCTGTGACAGAGGTGCTCCAGCCCTCTGATCATTTTTATGATTTTGGTATAATCAAGTTTTAATCAGTTCTAATATTGTTCAGTTTCTGCTAATTAGTCAAAATCGATTGAATGATACCAGTCTCTTAAAAGTGATCATTGCTTTTGAACAACTACTTTACTTTAACGTGTTCCAAGACTTCAGATTAATTTGATTTAATCATTTTTGTTTACACCGTGTACTTAGTTAACATGAAACAGAAAAATACCTTTTCTAATGACAAATGATATTTTCAAAGAATGTAGACTGAACGACATTAGTCAGCTAAACTGATCCCAGTGAAGAACCACCAGAAGAAACTTTGTAAAACTTTAACACTGGTTTTGTCCTGAAAAACCCTTTAAAATCAGAACTACTCTTGATTAAGAAGAATTGTATATGGATCATAGAAGAGGCTGAACTGAATTGTCTTTGGTCTAACAGAAAACATCTGCCCAATTTCAACAGTTAATTTGTTTCTCAATGGTAAAATGAGGATGACAATATCTGAATATAGGCTCCTCAATGAGCCTGCAGTACTTGAATATGATGCTGTGTGTGCCATAAGCAAGCCTGTCTACATCTCAAATTTGTTCCATGTGAGAGACAACATGACCGTTGTCTAATGATCCTGTTCTTAGACAGAATGGAGCAAGCACTTTGATCTAAACAATCTGGATTCTTGGTTCCGTCAGTAAAATTTTATCAGTAATATATATTTCCCATCTATGAATCTCTTGATGGATTGTAAAATTACTTTAAAGAAATAAGGTGAAGCATAGAAGGAAATTTTACTCTTAACTAATTAAACTTAGTTATTACTGACCTGTTGGAAGTGTGCTCCTCATCTTAATGTTAATTAGTGCTGTAGATGCTCTGAACCTTTAAAATAAGATGATGTCTTTTGATGCCTGAAGTTGCTATGTTGATTTTGACCTTAGCATCTCTCTGAGACATACATTGAGTTACTTGCAGAAATGAAAAAAACCCAAAACAACCAGCCAACAAAAAAAACTCTGCACACTCCAAGTTCATCCTCAGCTCTGTGTTTTAACATGAAAACTCACCCTTTCTTTATACCTCAGCTTTGTGTTGCAGGATTATTTTAACATATCCACTGAAAATATGTGCTGAGCTGTAGAAGCAAGTATATCACATTTCAAGAGTCCTGGAAAGTATGTTAGGAACTGAATTGTCCTAACTCAGTTTAATGCCTTCAGAGCATAGCTCTGTGTTTTCCTGTCATTGTTGCAAACTGACAGACTCTGTTCCTGGGAGGAAGGTGGAAGCCAAGGCAATGTCTGCCAGCTGGTTCACAAAGATGCTGCAATGTCAGGGCATTATAGAACCAGAAGGCCAGATGGTGAGACAGACAAGACTGTTGCTGGAGTAGATTCTCATTCTCATCACTGCAACCACCTACAGCTGTAGCTGGGGTAAGCCAGCTCATTTCTGTCCATCTTTCCAAGTGCGATTGATCAATCCATTACTACTACTTGGAAGTGAAAATGAATGAAGAAGTAATAAACTTTATGAAGTGAAATCTGTGTTTCTCCTTAGCACTGCTGGATCCAGCAGCCTCAGATATTGATCTCACTCAAACAATATTTCAGTTTGTTGTTTATAACACGATTCTCTTTTATATTCTCTATTTCCTTTCCAAAGCAGCTGTAAGCAGCCCCACTTCTAATGAGATTGGTATCCACCTGTTTCTCATTGAAGGTGACAATAAAACTTTGCTCTGGATGAGAGGGTAATGAAAGATGCAATTACAGACTTTCCCTATGTGAAATTCAATTCCCCCCCGCCCCCGCAATGTTCTGCATACTCAAAATACCAACTGATACAAATTACATTGACAGTTAGCTCCACCAAAAACAGGACTCCAAAAAGCAGTGGTAATAGAAAAAAAGGGAGACAACAAATAGTATATATGGAAAAGCTTCATCTTTTCCTCATGGTATCTTTCACCACTGCTGAGAATTATTCACAAGAAATGTTTTCACTTTAAAACGTCTCACATTTTTTCTGACACAGTTAGGCCTCTCTAACTGCATAAGTGCTGATAAGTGTTATTATGCCCCTCTTTTTGAGAGATACATAGTAGCCTAGAGGATGACATTGACCTACTGCAACAGGATCAGAAGGCAGCTCCCTTGCATTGGCCTCAGACAACTTCTTTCACAGGCAACCACATCCTATTTTGCCTTTCATAAATTTGTCCAACTCCTCCTTAAAAGCAAATAACCTTTTGGGCTTTCACTTCACTTATTTGGAACTGTAACCCCTCTCTCTGATGGGTAGAAACCTTCTGCAGTTTTCAGCCTGTATGTACTCATCTGTATGTTATGCTTATTTGCTTTGATGTAATCTTTGTTCCTTACCTTCTATAATTATTTTCTTTCCATGATGTATATCTATTTGCAGCAGTTATAGAATCAATGATATCTCCCTTATACTTCTTCAAACTCAGTTTTCTATTGCTTTAAATTTCACCCTATAAGCCAGGCTGATTATTGTATGTTTTCTTTCTTCTTAAAAAATGAATAGTACAGGGGAATTATTAGTTCAATATTTAATAGGGGTTATAGTCGCTGATCTTCAATGAAGATACCTCACATGTGACATGTCTTAAGGTCATATTTAATTTTTCTCAGGCTAGATCAAATAGCTGACTTTCAGGTGCATTAGGAAAATCAGGCTTCTTTCCTCGTTGTTGAGGTATCTTCTTTTAAATAAATTATCGTACTTCATCTCGTATTTAAGCTGTGAAATTCTATCCTATCACCATTCTTTTACATATAATTCTCCTAAGGTGTATTCTGGTACCCCTTTATAGATAATATAAGAATATAATTACAAAAGTATAAAGGATCCAAAAATATAAAAAAAAGCAAAACACACACAAAAAAAGAGGCTTAACTCTTGCCACCCCCACAAAGGAAATTAAAACTGAGACCTTTCTTAAACTAACTGCACTACTAGCACAACCTGTAACTTGTTCCTTGTCTGTAGATCTCATACTCATCCCTTCATCTTCCACCTGAATTTTCAAAATGGAATTATAGTAAATATTATATTCTTTAAAAGCCTCACATCACTTTCTCATTGAAAAATCAAAAACTATCAGGTGGTTCTATTATAACATTTCTTTGATACATGGGCAGTGCAACAGTTCATGATGTTTCCAATTTGCTACTTCTGAGACTGACAAAGTAATCAGAAATCAATTACTTTAATTCTTAATCTTTCAGTCTATCCAAATGACTGGAAGCTGCCCAATGTGATGCCCATCCACAAGAAAGGCCAGAGGGAGGATCTGGGAAATTACAGGCCTATCAGCCTGACCTCGGTGCCAGGCAAGATTATGGAGCAGATCGTCTTGAGTGCAATTACACAGCGCCTACAGGATGGCCAAAGGATCAAACCCAGGCAGCATGGATTTAGGAGGGGCAGGTCCTGGCTGACCAACCTGATCTCCTCTTATGGCCAGGTAGCCCACCAGGTGGATACGGAGAAGGCTGTGGGTGCAGTATACCTGGACTTTGGCAAAGCCTTTGACATTGCTTCCCATAGCAAACTCCTGGAAAAGCTGGCAGCCCACAGCTTGGACAGGTGCACTCTGCTGGGTTAAGAACTGGCTGGATGGCTGGAGCCAGAGAGTGGTGGTGAATGGTGCCACATCCAGTTGGCAGCCAGTCACTAGCAGTGTCCCCCAGGGGACACCAGTGTTGGGCCCAGTTCTGTTTAATATCTTTATTGATGATCTGGATGAGGGGATTGAGTCCACCATTAGCAAGTGTGCAGATGACACCAAGTTGGGAGCAAGTGTCAATCTGTTAGAGGGTAGGAGGGCTCTGCAGAGGGACCTTGGCAGGCTGGATAGATGGGCAGAATCCAATGGCATGAGATTTAGCAAGTCTAAGTGCTGGGTTCTACACTTTGGCCACAACAACGCCATATAGGACTAAAGTCTGGGGATAGAGTGGCTGGAGAACAGCCAGGCAGAAAGGGACCTGGGGATACTGGTCAACAGCTGGCTGAACATGAGCCAGCAGTGTGCCCAGGTGGCCAAGAAGGCCAATGGCATCCTGGACTGTATCAGGAACAGTGTGGCCCGCAGGAGTAGGGAAGTGATTCGTCCCCTGTACTCAGCACTGGTTAGGCCACACCTTGAGTTCTGTGTCCAGTTCGGGGCCACTTGATTTAAGAAAGATGTTGAGATGACCAAACATGTCCAGAGAAGGGCAACAAGGCTGGTGAGGGGTCTGGAACACAAGTCCTATGAGAAGCAGCTAAGGGAGCTGAGGCTGTTTAGCATAAATTTAATCAGATTTACTCAAGAGAAATTCAAAAGAGCTAACATTAAAGGGCTGTCTTATATTCAGAGAACAATCTAGTAATTTAAATAAACAATGTTTTTTCCTAGAACTGTAATAAGAACATTTATATTCACCTGTTTCTAGGAGCAGAAGTCCAGTGAAATACAGTTTCCAATGCCACTTAAACAGAGAAAGTAATTTCAAACAACTGCAGACAGAAATAACGAGCCCTCAGAGTTATAGAATGGCAAAGGTCTTAAAACAAAAGGATTTTTACATGCTCATACAAGAGATCTGTGAAGATCACAAGGGCAAAACAAAGGTTAGGAAGATGTTTTTGGAAAAAAGCTGAGAACGTTTTGTAAACTCTGTGGCACACCAAGCCTGTCCCAGCAACCTTTAACTACTCATTGCCACACCAGCAGAAATGTGACTTTGAAATTTAACATTTCTATTTAAATATTAATGGCAAAAAAAAAAAGAGTGCATTTTTTTCTGAACTTTCAGGGTATAACTTTGATTCACAAATCCACTGATCTAAAATGTATCAATTGTACATGATAATGAGTATTATCTTTCTGTATCTAATTGTTGGAAATACAGCATTCTAAACAATTCCAATACATCACATAACAGAAAGCTTGAAATTAAAAAAAAGACTATTTATATACCCTTACATTCCTGTCAGCTCAGAACAGTACATAATAATAAAACAAAAGGAATTCAACCTGAATGTGCTGTTAAAAACTCAAAACTGTTGAGTACTGTTAAAAATAGGGGCTTGGATTGCAGTATTTTTATGTTTTTTTTAAAAAAACAACAAACCAGGCCTTCCTACATGTAAAGTCTAGGAATTTCCTTTCTTTGTTGTTAATAAGCAATTACATAACGTCATGAGTGATTGTTGAAATGGTGAACATTTAGGAAAAGATTTCCTCTTTTCTCAAATTAATATATGTGAAAATAATTCCATCATGAAAGAAGAAACAAAATTTTGAATATCCTCTAATAACTTTGGCACTTCTATCAAATGTGTCTATTTTGATGGCACTCCTCTGCTGTTTTGACAGGTTAGCTTTCTGTACATGATGACAGGAACATTCTGTTTTCTGTTCCCCTCAAGGTCAGTAATATAATTTCCCTCCAAAATTCAAAGTCTCTAAGAGGTAGAAAGAGAAATTTACCATGAAAATTTCGTTTTCCCCTGTTCTTTCCTTTGTCCTACTTTCCTAGATACGTATGGAACTGCCGTAAGTGCATTTGAATACTTATAATGAAAAAAAATCTCGGGAATGTTATCTATACAAATTTTACACAGTGAAATATTGAATATAGTCATCCATCCATTCAATTATCTTAAATAAATTATTTTTCTCTGTGGGGAAGGGGAGAAAATTAGCATGAATCTGTGCCAGTATCTCCATAAAACCTTTTCTTGTATTCCATTCCGTAGTGGAACAAAACGTTCCTTGTTAAGGGAAGATCACTGCAGTGACTTTTTTCTTTGAAAGTTCACTAGTAATAATACATAGGAGAGGTAAATCATGCTATGTATAACTTCATATTCAAACACTACTCTTTGAAATAAAAGTCATTGAGAAATTTAGATCTGCCATTTTTGCCCCTTCAGCATCTCCAGCAGAACTGTTTCAGTTTACCAAGCAACAACAGAATCTGTATTTTACACAAGGATATAAACGTGATTCTTAAAAGTTAAAAAATATACCTAGCAAAATGAAAAATACATAGCAAGAAACAGCGCAACATTTTAAAGGTAGAAGGACCAGTTAAAGCTACACAACAAGCAAAACCAAAAGCAAAAACAGCAAACAAACGAAACAGAGCCAACCACAAACATTGTCCCTCCTGAACTGAGAAGGCCGAAAACACACATCAAAGAACAAGACTTGTGAGATGACCTGCTGCAGAACTTAAACAAGAGTCATAGTTCTTGGAACAAGAAAAGAACTTTAAAGCGGTTATCTTACACTGATTTTGGTTTTTTCCATATCTCAATGTTTCTTCAAAGTGAAACTGATTTATGGGTATTTAGCAGATTTTATGAGGCTTGCTTATATTTCAGAAGATTTGCTACTGATTTGTATGCATAGGGAATGAAGGGGAGGGAGAAGAAGAGGCGAGGAAATCAGCTAAACCTTTCCAGGCAATTAGTTATGCATCAGATAAGTAGTTTTCTACAGCTGCACAACTGTACTTTTTTTTTTGATTTGGGATTCAAATTGACTCATAAATATTGAAATTATAAGCTTAAGGAAATGGTACTATCTGATGCATGGCCTATTTCTAAGAATTAGTCTAATGGAGAAATCGTAGCTCAAGCGTTACCATTTCAGTATGGCAGTATTGCTGTTCTACTAACACTTTGCTGAGCCTTTTAATAAAAGGCCTGTGTACATATTATGGTGCTACTGCAATCTTGCCTTCATCTTCCTACTACAAAGTTCCCAGAAGTTCATTAGGTTGGATTTTCATTTGTAAGTGCTTTCCTCACTGTTGACTATTACAGTGCTAAAGAACTTAACACCAATTTCTTTCATAGACCACCTATGCAGAATCTACAGTGCTTGTTTCCCTACCATTTTCAAGTATTTTAGTATTTTTACTATCTTGACTATAAAACTAGCTGTGTAATTCAGTCTTCCTCCTACTTTTCTTTATACTTCTACAGCTCCTTGAACACCCCATTTCTGTCATCATGGCTAAGCTTTGCGAACGAAGGTATGGGAAGGGTCCTACCCACACTTGCTACAAATGCACTCGTGGCTAAAAAGGCCGATGCAGGATAGACAAGTCTGGGTACAAAAGGCACAGCTAAAAGTCTTAGGTGGTATTGACGAGGCGTGGTTCTTTCTACGTTGTCTTTTCACCTCAAGACTAATTCTATGTGAGTTTTCAGAGGAGGCAGTAGTGTTATAGATGGTGTGTCTCCATGTCTCTCAATTTGAGGCCAGAGTAGACCACTGATGGTGGTCAATATGGCCGAGCCCGAGGTGTTGTTTCAGAGAGTCCTTATTTCTCCTCTTGGGGGCTCCTCTATTGTGGCAGCCGGTTGCGAGTTCACCCTAAAGCACAATCTTAGGGAGGCGGTGATCCTCCATCCTGGAAACGTGCCGTGCCCAGCGCAGTTGTGTTCTCAACAGCATGGCCTCAATACTGGTGACATCTGCCTGTTCAAGGACAGTAACATTAGTCACATAGTTAGTCCAGTGGATGTTTAGGATTGTACGGAGGCAGCACTGTTCCACTGTTCCTCCTTCTGAGAGCAGGTTGGGCACAGTGATTATAGTTCTAGAAGGAAACCAAAATGTTTCAGCAGCTGCGGTTCACATCCAAAGCACCCCAAAGGCAAGCAAATTGTACAGAGGTAAGCCACAGAGACTTCTTCCAGACCCAGACTTCAGGTTCTGGTGCTTTGACTCCTCATGTCTATGACTGCAGTAATAACAATAATCAAAATGATTATTCTACACCCTGGCAACTTCCAAAATTTAAAATTTAGTTTTGTTTTGGAACAAATCTCATACAATAATTTTCATAAAATAAAAATTAATTTTTTCCGTTAAAACAAGCTGAAATGCAAGGTTGAGTAACCTTCTTTACAACAGTGCAATCTAAAGGTAAAATCTCTTCTCTGTCTCAAACCGGGATTGCTATCCATGGTACACAGAAAAGAGCAAGGACTTGAATTTCCATCTGTCATACAAATCCCAAGCCAGTTGTTAAGCTATCAAATCTCTGCATACACTTATTGTTCCCTACACAGTAATATCACTGTGAAAATTCAAATAGAAATATTCTAACCTGTTTGGTTGTTTGGGTTTTTTTACCATGTAAGCATTCCGCATATTTCTGCTGGGCCCCTTTGCCAAACAGATTCATAGTTATATGATATTCGTATGTAATTTCCTATGATTTGATGTGAACAATCTACCAGTTTTTAATCTACCAAGCTATCTCACAGCTTGTATTCATTATTACTTATTGTAAAGCCCTTCAATAACACTTTGATGAGCTCCCAGCTTTCAAGAGCAATGATCTCCCCCCTGAAGTAAACTGAAGCGTGAGTCAGACTACAATACTGGGCTACATCTGCTTTTCCAGCACCTGCATTTAAAAAATCCTTTATTTCTTATTTCTCCCATTTCAGTTTCCTTCTTTCTCTGAGAGTGCAGGGTTCTGGTAAGGTTTCTCTGAAGATCTTTCTAGCACTGCTTCTACTACCTCCTTTGATATTGAGTTGCTCTTTTTGAGCATAATGAATTTTTTCACCCACAACATGCAAGACTAACTGTCAATGTTTACTTCCAATAGCTAAAGTTTCTCGGCTAAAGTTTTTTAAAACCCTCACTGCTCTTGAGCATCCAGTCCTCAGGCATGTTCATTCTTCTAACTGATCTTTACATATCTTTTGCTCTGTGCTGTCCGCTGCCTCAGTGAATCCTATTTAGACAGATGTATTACAAATTATAACATAGCTGAGCAGTAGAGTCTGTTTAAGGAAGCAACCAGTTGCCCAACAGATTATTGCTCTAAGATAACTCATTTTTCTCCTTATGTTAAACGTTTGACTGTTCCAACTCCCTCCTTCAATCACGTTTGCCCCTTAGCAAGTGTTTTATTTTACCACTCTTGATAGCTGGTAACAACATTGCATTGCAGCAGGTGTGAAGGGCTTGTTCGAATACATGCTTTACAATATTTCTGAACAAAACATCTATAGTATATTACAACCTGTAGTAAATATGACTGTTACAAGAATTACAACTCATGTAAGACTAATTCGGTACATTCTTTCCTACCCTGAGAGTACTGAACATCAACATCCTGTTAATCAACTGTTCAAAAAATTATTTTAATGACTTATAAAACAGTCTTTGTGGTGAGAACAGTATCTCGGCCATCATATATGATCATAAAAGTCAGTTGCATTAAGGTATATCATTACATGTTGGCTTGTTCCCTGCAGTACTTTGTTGGAAGTTTGTTGGGAGTCTAATAATGTATTACTAGAAAACTTTAGACTACAGAAAGTCTGATTATAACACTCAGAGACATATAAGAAACCAAACACTGCTCCTCATGTTGAAATGACTTCCAGCAGCAGTCTGTTTTCATCAATTACCTCTTATCTAATTCTAAATTAGGCATAGCCCAGATTGACTGAACACTCATATGGCTCAGACATGCCTCTATTAGGAGGTTGAGTCAAATCACAATCCAACAAGAAATGAAAACAGTTTACATCGATATCAGCTATGTTAGAAGAATTAAAGTCTTCAGCAGTTAATTTCAGTTTCAACTGTGCTGTTTTATTCCTCTAATAACTTCTGATACATTTAGAAATGATACATTTCTTAATTATCTAAATTAGATAAGCAGAGAGCAGAAAATTTGCAAAGACAAGCAAGAAAAAAGGGCATGTCTAAAAACGATCTTCACACTTTTAGATTTTGGAAGTCTGAACATTTTAGAAATCAATGTGTAGTCAGACAGGCATGCATTAAAGTTACAAACCAAAATGAACCATCTGGACATTGGAATTATACACAGGGATACAAACAATTAAATGAAGAAACAACTTCAGAGTAAAATAGAGCAGCATTATGGAATTTCTCAGCTCAGAACAAATTCTTGGTTACTGACTACAGTAAATGCATTCCTGCTGCTATAAGATTTACTAGAGATCTACAAGATGAGAAGGTACTTTAATTCAAAATAGCTTATATTTCCTATGGGTCAAAAATAGAAGAGAATTCTGAAGCTAGCTGGGTTCAGAATAACCTAGCAGTACCATTAAGGTTGAGCATCTTGAAATGGGAAGATGTAAACACAGACTGAGACAGAATTTCTGCACAGACAGTGTACTTGTAATTAACGAAAAGGAAGTAGGAAGAAGAACCAAAAATATACCCAGTATAAAATACAGGTTACATTTATGAACACAGGAAAGAATATATATTTAAAAACATGGTTTTTAAATTTCTGATGTTGGGTGACTATACATAAGACGAGATCAAACCAGTCTTACCACTTCTAAGAAAACATGATCTGGTTTCAGTAAAACTTCTTGTTATGTGTTATTTTAAGATTCACAGTTTTTTACATGTGTTAAACGTTGACTTACTATTGTAAGTAATGAAGCTTAAATGTGTTCTGATTATAGTTTTAGTCTAGCAGTTGACATGCTTTTTCACCAAGGAATGGTTCTGATACTGAAAGAATACATAAAGAAAAAAAGATTATCTTCTCTAAAGTACTTTTGTGTGGTACAGCCTACACCTTAGAAAATAAAGACTGTAGAGACAGAATCATAAGTTACCGTCTCATCAGTGGACAACATGAAATGCTTCACACAATTGGATATGCACTTCTCTCCAAATTTAAGAAAAAAATTAAGAAGTGCTCCAAAATTAAGAAAAACTTTTCCCCCTAAAAATTATTCAGACAGGATCTATGCAAGTTAGTTTATTCAGAGATTAAAGACCAGATAGGCTGCACAGAATTTTTCTTTTGTTTCAACAACTTTTTTTCCTATATCAAAAAAAATCTTTAATCTAAATTTAATGGAGCTACCTATGGGTGATGTGGCAGGCTACTTTTGGCTTGAGCACACCTGGCAGAGAGGCTGTGACTGGACATGGCCTGATTCCTGTGGCTGGACAAGGAGAAGCTGATCTTCAGGTCATTGGTACATTAATGTATACAATATAGTGTGTTATACATTGGTAACTGCATAGGAAGAAGAAGGCAGACATCTTGTAGGCATCTTGCAGGGCAGACCCTCCACCTGGCTGAGAGACATCTGGCCAGACAGACAGACGTGTCCAGGCCCAGCCAGACACACTCTCTGGGGGCATGGACATAGGGTCTGCTAGAAAGGTAAGCTAGGCATAGGATTAGGTTTAGATGTAGTAGAGACAGTTTAGTTAGGGCCAGGCTATAGAATGTGAGTGCACAAAAGTAGTTTAATAAACACCTGAGAAACACCAAGCAACCCTGCTTCCTTGTAATCCCTTCAATACTGTGAGCTTCAGACAACAACACTACTGTAATACAGATAAGTCTTAGGCAACTTCATGGAGACTTCAGAGGAAGGAGGAAGCACTGGTAATAGTTACAGGGAAAAAAAAAAAGATAGGTATTTAATATGCACTCATCCTTGGGCAAAAGGGTAAAGTAATAAAATGGCTTCTACTAAAGTCATCTGGCTGCCTGAGAAATACCTAATGCTCAAGGAAAAGAAGTACGTTCTGAAGTTTGAAAGAGTATGAAATAGTTAGGCAATTGTTTTGAAATGTAGGCTGAAAACAATTAGGGCTATACAAAAGGCTGTTATATATACATAAATATCTGAATAATATAATGTGAGTCTGAGAGCTTTCGTGCTTGCACATCTGCCTCGTAAACTTTTGGAAATGGTTCATAACAACAATAATACCAGAGATTTACTCCTTCCTGCTTTAGAAGAAGGTTCTCTACTCTAAGTATGGCCTCAGACCATTAAATTAGAAAACTATAATTACCAGAATATTCATTGGGAACTGTTGCTTCATTATTAAAGCAAGATACGGTTAGGGGGTAAAAAAAAAAAATAAACCAGGGATTACAGCGTGGATGAAGTAGATAGCAGGCAGCTTACAAATGGAGGTCCACAGTTGCTAGATTTTAGCAAAGTGCCACCTTATAGAGTCTCCCATTTGTCCCTGCTCTTTTATTCACTTTGGCACAAATTCTCACTGTGTATTTCACAAGGAAATGATGTATGAGACTAAGTTTTGCCTTGAGAAGTAAGTAGTCTGAGGCACTGCAGCGTGCTCTCCCTAGGCATCTGGGAATGTGTAGGTGTCCAGTACTAATCTGCCTGTCCATCTTGCAGATTTTGTGACTGTCCTGAGCATCCTAAATTACATCAAATGTCTCTGTTTAGGCCTCTGAACCCTGCCAAGGGTGTCTGATTCCCAGTTCCTCAGTGAGTCCAGAGGCCCCCAGAGTAAATGACACAGCCAGGTAGCTGAACAGCAGACTGAACTGTACTGACACCAAATGATGAAAAACAAGATGCTTTGAGGTCACTTTCCCCAATATTACAGGCTACCTCAGAAGCACTCCTGAAATGGGTGCTTGACCATTCCAAGCACAATGCAAGTGTGTGCATGTTTCCAAATTTACTATAACCACTTCTAATCAAACATTCATAATCACAGAAATCATACAAAGACCTGCTCCATCAGTCAAAATACAATCTAAGAGCTGAATATATGAGCTTTTTGATATCAAGAGAAGCTTGCTGTAGGTAATAGTCTCAAGTGCAACTTTGCAAATTAGGTAAACCATTGAAGTCGAAGATATAAATTATACACTGACTCTGAGTAAGTGGAATCCAGGTAAAGATAAGAAATTTGGCTGTCCAAAAGTAACATGGGAACATTTTGTTTTTAAGGCTGCAAGTGAAAAAAAGCGAGATGAAATATAAGATTTTACACAGTGTTGCATGATGGTCCATGTCTGTGTTCTCTTGAATTCTGCATGAATCTTTTACTTGGTGTAAACAGTGTGCTCAGACTATTAATTTTTTAGGGACCACTGATTTGTTTCAAACTGAAAGTAATTTGAAGCAAAATACTAATAATTTGTAATTGTATTGCTGCATCAGAATTGTTCAGTAACAAAATAAACAATTCTATGGCTTTCTTCTCATTAGGTTGATATTTTAAAACACAGAACATACAGTAGTGCCAGTGTAATAATCTGGACATCACTGAGGATAACTACATTAAATGATTCACAGCAGAATTACAAGGGCTAAACACCTACTGATGTCATATTCTGCCACATTCTTTATGTCCATGTGTATTTGTAAACCTAGTGTAAGGAAAGAAAAATGAAGTTACTAGATTCTTTCCAGTATACATATAAAAATAACATTGGTTTCCTGCTCATACTTAACCTGATAAAATTGCTCCTGAAAATATGGTAATCTAAGGAATACTACCGCTGCATAAAAACTTCCCAGAAATAGTTTGTTATACAAATTACCATATTCATCTGAACTGTTTGCCCAAGAATACTCACCCATGGAAGAAATGTTCTAACATGTTCTTTAGTTTATGAATGAGCTCTCTGTATATAGCACTGCATTTCACAATTAAAGCTATTACTGTAAAAAGCAGGAAATTGCATTCATGGTTAATTGCATAATTCATGAACTGAGGCAAAGTGTGAGCTTGGTAAATATGTAAAACTTTTCAATCAACTCAAGTAGAAGGAAAGAGGAAAACACATTATTGCTGAAGCTTTATATAGCATATAAATGTTGAGTCAAGGAATGCATTTTGTTTTACACACTCATTTAATATTACAGAGGAAAAAGTCATGAGCACTATAAAAACAAATGGCAATTACCTTCACATTATTTGTTTTTTTCTTATGCTTGAAATGGAAAGATTCAAAGATTTCAACTAGTTATTCAATCTAGTGTTGATTTTCTTGACTTACAAAGCATCTAACTGAAAATGTTGATAGCACTGTGCACTTATTTACATTTTTATTACTTTTGATAGGAGCAAAGGGTGAAATAGGAAGAGATAACTATCTCTGAGGTACAAATAACTTTGAAAGTCTAGAATTCAATATTAAATTGAATATAAAAGTCTGAGCCTCTAAACTATTTTTTGTAACAACTCTGGTTTCTTTTCCATTTAAAGACAACTTGCATATAAACATAGAAAATAAATCTTTCTTCAAAAGAGAATTAATGTATTGTTAAATTTAATTTTTGATCTTTTCAATCAGGACCTATTTTAGAAATCTCTTAATGATCTTTGAAATCTTGGTCATTTCAGCACTATGGTATAAGTTTGTGACAATTAATATAGGGCTTACTGGTACTATTTGACTACTTACTATTTTTATTATATATGGTGTTCCCTTTTTTATCTTTCTAGAGGGAAACTGAATAACACTGGTCTTCTTTTGAGGAAGGTTTTGTATCCAAGCAAAAGGAAAATTTTCAGATTAAGAAAATGCTCTACCTTTATTCAAGTTTTTTTTCACATTTTTGCTGTCCTTCCTCATTCACATTTGGATTTATCAGGAATGCATCAGTAGCCAGTCTTGCTCTTTTGATACATGTTTTTATCTAGCCATATAAAATACAGATAGATAACAAGGTCTTAAGAGTATTGTACTAACCTCTTTGAAAGGGAAAGATTCTTGCTTCAGATGAAGATGAAAACACTCTAACAATAACCTAGGAACCAAAGAAGCTGCCCCTCGGGTTTTATATGAATACTTTATTCCTCGGAAAGTTGCTGAGGCTTATTGCCTTAGATTATCAAACTACAGACTGAGGTGATTAAATATGGAGTCAAGATTTTACTTTGAGAATGGATCCCATAATCTCTGCAGACAATAATGAGTTAGGAAAGAAAGGACATTAAAGCTAAATGTTGTGGAGTTTCTACTAGACTGCGACTTTCTCTTAGATGTGTTGAGCAACTATGTTATTTGGAACATTGTTTTATAAACATTATCACTAATGGGCACTGCTGTGTTTTGCAGCAGATTGTTCTCTGTCAATGCATTACACATAAAAGCATTCTACATGGAGTCTGTGGTAGACTACAGATTTTACAGCTAAGAAGAATTTGCCTTCTCTTGATCCAGCAAGACTAAGGAACTTACACAGAAAAACATTGACAGCTACAAAATAATACACCATAGTTAATACTCACAGTACTTTTACACATAATCTGTACATGTATATTTACTTGTTCTGTGCTTGACATTTAAAATGCAATTCAAGCTCTGCAGCAGAACATAGCAAATTCTAGTAAACTGCTCTTAAAACACACAATAAAAGTGAATTGCAAGTCATGTTATCTGTGACAGAGCTGACACATAAAGAACAGGGTATTATTTAGTACTGCTAATAGTCTCAAGAATGTGTTCTATTGGTGGTGCAATATTCTGTAGCAGATGTGAAAGCTTCAGTATCAACAAATTAGTCCAAGATTTTCTTATCTAAAAGTATCCTAGTCTAACAATATAAAACTCTGATTGATATCAGTTTAGCACAGCAAACAGAAGAATAGTTATTTTACAATATATCCTGATCAACTTTCAACTTTTTAGTTTGTAACCCTTAGCAGATCTCTCTCAGGAGCTGAAATCTGAGCACTCAACAAATACAGTAGTAGAATACCTAGCACAATAAAAAATCAATGCAAAATACTGAAAATACTAGAACAAGAACAGCTTTTTCTATGCAAATTTTTATTTACTAATAATGAAATCGAGGTCTTTCAGCAACACACTGCCTTCCCTTGTTCCTAGACTAAACCAATTTCCGTCATAGTTTGATAAAATGTAGAGCTGAAGAGCTTGCCAGGAAATAAACACACTGAAAGAACTTCTTGCCAAGCAAACTGATGATGTCTTCCTAGTGCACATCGGAGTACTCTCCTGTCTATACCAAAAATCTAGTAATTTTGCTGCATTGTTTATACCACTGCATAAAAGCACAACAAATACACAGTCAGAACTTTGAAATGTCTGAAAGAAATTATCCCAGATGTGGAGATTTCTTACACTAAAACTGCTGAAATGGGGAAAAAAGAATAATGGTGCTTTAAAGAGGAGACCAAAAACCAAAGTTCAGCAAAAACGAGTGTATGAGTTGGCTATAGTTCACCAGGGAAAAACTGTCTACACACCTTAGGGGCAGGAACACTGAGGGATCTTGGTATATCACTCTAGGGGATACAGGAAACAAAGGATGGAGTGGCACAGCGGTGCTGTGGTCATGCCCTGTTGAAATCTGTGCAAATGTGAAACAAAGGATGAAGCAACACATCCATGTTGTGGTTATGCTGTATCGAAAACTATACAGCTAACGGGAACTAAGCCAAATGAATGATCCAGACAGTAATTTAGACTTGAACTCTACTTCATTGACTCAAAAATACATATTACTTTTCATGTCCCTACATACATTAATGACTGAAGTGTTTCAAACCCCACTTAAACATGAAATGGCATCAACTGTAACCTTACCTTTTCCTCTCCCTCGAAGATAGCTTAAGGGAAGAGCGAGGTCAGAGAAGACTCCATCATAACTTCTGAGATTCGTACAGGTTGAACCTGTCTTCTCCCTCATATAGATGCTTATTGGGTAAGACCGTATTCTATGCATGCTAAATGATTATGTCATACTAGCTCTCATTGGTGATTAGGTCTTGTCTGTATATTGCTTACAATTCATCTTTGCAATCAGTTACTATCAAGAGCAATCTCTGAACCTCAACCCGTCAGTCTTCTGTTATCAGTGTGTTTGTAAATACAGTGTGTTATTCTGTAGATTGTTTAGTGTGAGTCCTTCAAGGGCGCTAGCTGCAGCTATCAGCAAATAACATAATTGGTAAAACTGATAGTATACCAGCTAAGAGTGGGGACACTATTGGCATATGACTCTGAATAAGTTAGGTGAACCAGCCTCCAATACAAAGGGCTGTTGAATGGGGACCCCATAACAGGGTGCTAACAGGTTAGCCAGGTGCAAGGGTCTCATCTTCCCTAGGGGTTCTGATAGCTTGGTCAAATATAAAGGGTTCAAGGAAACCCTCCCTTTCCTGTAACAAGACTCAAAAACAGAATGGAGGAGACATGCACATCTGTCATACAGTGCAATATGTAAGCAGAGCAAAATGTCATAGTGTGTTACTACATCTCATTAAGTGAACAAGATGTGCGTCTGTTCTCTGAAGGAAGAAATTTCACTGAAAATATATTTATGTTACTCTTCCATTATTCTAGAAAATACTGCTTTTCTGTGCCTAGGAAATAGCAAAAATATAAACTGATTACTGTTGATCTTGCAATCAGCTTTTTAAGGGAATCTTTTAGAATCAGCTTTAACCATTTATTTCTCCAGTAAGCCTTCCAAATTAGAGCCCAAAATTCCAACTCATGGGGTCTATCCTTCTACCAAAAAAACCAAAAAAACCCTAGATTTTTTTTTAATAAAAATAAAACAAAATGAAAGCTCAGATAAAACATAAAAATATTCCATGAAAGTTTTTCTTAAAAGCTAAAATACATTTCTCAGAAATAAAACCAGTTACTGTGAAAAAAAAAAGACTAATACTTTTCAGCATCCATTAATAAAATTACACACATCTAAAAAATTTGGAAAACTTTGTAGACAAGAAGAAAAATTTGGTAGTCCAAATAAGGACCCATATAAAATGAATTATCTCAAATGCCTGCTGACTGCTTCAACATGCTGCAGAGACTGGGTTTTTCCTTCGTTTCATTCATTCTGAACTCAAGGTTCACACAATATCCTTGTCTGGGCAAAGAAAAAAAAAAAATGCGATTTACCCTGCCTGGGGGAAAAAAATTATCCCAATGGAAGTTGGAAAGAACAGTTTTCTGCTTCTTGGAATTTGTTTGCCTGAGCTAAGATTTGAAGTGATTTTTCTAGTTGATCTTTGACCACTGAAGGGTATCTTATGTTCTTTTCCTAACAGCAGTTGCAGCAGCTACTCTTCATATGACATTGTACTCAGCTTGGGTTACAACAGAAGTTTGCCTTTTTCTAACGTATCATTATTCTGTATTAAATGACCACCTGTTCAGTGCCACAGAAGATGTAAATGAAAACTGTCCTAATGTAAAACTTTGCCAGTCTAAAATTGTTAATGCAGTCCCAATAGAGAATTATCTGCTAAATAATGCATCAGCCTTGCAAGGACCCCCAACTTTTAAATAAGCCCTAGGTATTCTGCTGAAAATGTAGTTAATTGCGTGATGTCTAAAATGAGAGAAAAACTTAACTGACAAGGATAAAGTAAAGAGCTGGTCTTTAATGGAAGCTTCCAGGTCCACAATGCACATTGATGCATGTGCCACCATAGCACCAGTACCCCTTTTTCAATACTAATTGCTTATTGTATCTAATGGGTACCTCCAATCCCAAAATAGTTCATCCCCCATCCTGCCCACCAGGTCTGCTCCTTTGAGCTTCTCCAGGGATTTTGGAGAAGCTATCTATCTTGCTTTGTCTACCCCATATCTTGTTATTTCCCTCCAGTTTCATGCCCCAAACAGGATGTCCTTGCTAGAATATGTTTTTCCTGAAAACAACGTTAAGCAAATTTCACAGACCATGATAAAGAGATTTTCTACCATCCTACGTGTGAGAAACATTGCAACTATGCTAAAATCCAGAAATATAAAGTATATAAAAAATCTTAAGGCATCATGTAGGCAATCTAGTCAGAAGTTTAGAGTTGACACTGGCCTTTCTACATAAATGTGCTCTTCCAGAGAGAAAGACTTGGGTTTCACTGACTTGTAACAATACAGACTATATTCAGGCACAATAGAAACAAGATATTGGAAATTCCATTTAAGGCAAGTGGAAAAGATAAGATGTTGAGAGATGAGAGAGGAAACAGTAGTAGTTAAGATGAAGACAACAGACAAAACCAGAGAAAAGCTGACAGAATTGTAGCCAGTAAAGTGAAGAATAGCATTTTTAGTAAGCGTGCATAGAGACAAAAGGCTTACAGGATACTAAATGAAGGAGGACTAAATGAAATCAAGAGCTCGAGGAGATTTCAGATTAAAGCATGCAGAATAATTGTTGCATCAAATATGTAGCCTAAAATGCAGTCAATGGGTATATATTGGTTTTAATCTTCCATAGTGTTAACAAGCTTAATAATACTTTAAAAACATATTTTATTTTAGTGTTTTCTCTAATTCATATGTCATGGTATAAAAACAAATAAAATACATGTTCCAAAGCTTGGGGGAGTTGCACTGCGTATATCCTTATCCAGCCTCACATAAAACCAGAAATGTAAATAAGGTGAATACAATCTAAGCTAATGTACTTGAAAGAGATCAACAGTTTGGAAAACAGAACTGTGTCATCAAATTGTAACCTTTCAAATGAAATGCAGATAAATTGTTATTTGAAATGCATTTTATGCAGATGAAGTGAAGACTAAAGTTCACAGTGTTAATTGCTCAAATCCTGAAAACAGCTATGAAGTCTAAGGTCATCATATAAATGACAAGGCCTGCAATTTGTCTTTAACAAGACATAATGAGTTTACATCTGGATGTTCCGCCACAAATAGAAAACTCATCCTGCATACTAAGTTTGGTATTTTAGGTCTTATGAATCTACAATTAATTCCTCCAAATACTAATTTTTTCAGTGGAATTTTGTACTACACTTTGTTTTGTCTTTTTATATTGAACAACTAGCCCACAAATTTTAAAACTGTATTTATAATGTACTTATAATAATATTTAAAATGTTTTTCATAACTTATTGTAGTGAAAATTTATTATCCTCTAATTCTTATCCATTTTGTAAGCTGGCAATTAAATCATAACAATTTTTTTTGGTACGTGATCTGTTAGAAAACTCAGGAGTCATTAGAACTTAACCCTCACATTGCTAAAAGAGGGTAGAAACAAAAAATACGGACAATAACCATATGAGGAAATAAACCTAAACAACATTCTAAGTTTTTAAATTAAGAGGTTACATGTGAAAACATGCATAAGACATAACTGAGACACCCTGCTTACATACACATACACATAGTTGTTGAAATATTTAAAAAATTCTGGACTATGTACCTAGTAGGATTATTTTGTGACCCACCATGACATACTGGTCAGTGATTCTTTGTATTTCAGTGGCATTTGCATCTATTTATCAACAAACAGAAAAATAAAGAAAGGAAGGAAAAGAGAGAAAGGAAGGAAGGAGGCAGGCAGGAAGGCAGGCAGGCAGGAAGGAATATATCTAGGCTGTCTCCAAGTCAAAGCCACACATCAGTATAGAGCTGGTTGTTGAAGTACTTCTGAAACGAAGCAAGCTCCTGGGGAAAACATGCAAATGAGAGACTATCAAAAGCAAAGCATTTTGAAACAGCAGGATTGCAAAAATATAATACCTTATTCCCAGAGCAAACATGCACACTAGAAGTTGTTGCTCCAAGTTATGGGAGCTATGAAAACCAAAATTCAAGCTAAATTAGTTATTGACTCTCTTTCTGCAGAAATAGGACAATACAATAGTGTTTATTTCCAGCTGATGTTCAATTTCAGGCAACTTCTCTAATATGGAATGATCATGACTTTTTACTTTTGTCTTGGGGTGACTTTATGATATACCCCATATTCGTCTTCTCTATGCCAGGGAAAAAAAATTTTAAAAAATGAATCTTGTGCTTTTAAAACTGAGCCCCAAGAGCGGAGAGGGAAAAAAAAAACCCAAACTAGCTAGAGAAATCTTTTCAAAACAATTCTACTGTTTCAAGGTCAATTTTGCTATGCTGCTGTGCAGTTTTGGTTTTGTTTTTTTTTCTTCCCGGTGGCCTGGGCTGAAAGGGAGGGGAGACAATGGCCTTCCAGCTTTCCCAGCGAGAGTGCTGCCNAGGTGAAAATTAGGATCCTTGCCATCTTTACATTTTATTATACCATCTGTATTTCTGCTTCCCAAACACATATTGTAAAGTCCTAATCATTAAAGAAATTGGCTTATTACTGTATCGGTGGACATCAGTATGCTTAGACCCATGTAAATGACATTGCTGTTTCCATAGTAACTAGTGTGCTTCAGATGGAAAATATCAAAGGAGACCTGAAAAAGAATAGATTAAAAAATAGAGTAAATCAACTTTCTACTGTTACGGTATATTTCTGGAAAATGTTCCTTGTGTCCCTGGTTCAGCGTAAAGCTGCATCCCTCACCTGTTTAATTATCTTGTGAAAAAAGTTATTCGAGAGTGGCAAACTGCTGCAATATGTTCCTGTCTGCTGTGTAACAGTTAGTGTAACTAACTTTGCAAAGTTAGTGTACACTGCTAGTTTGTGTCTTCATGGCTCCATTTCCATATCTGTATTTTGTGATAAGAAGGTTTCAATACTCTTTTGCAAATGTTTTCACTGTAGACAGCCAAACTAGTTTGCCTGGTGTCCTTAAGCGAAGACAAATATGGGGATGGGAACGCCAACAAAAAGAACCCTCTCCTCTTTTCATTCCCCACCACTATGGAGAGGCAAAATGTGAGGAGGTCTAAGTGAAAAAATAGCAGCTTACTAACAAGCAAAAAAAAAAAAAAATCAGCAACCACAAAGATACAAAGGAAATGGCTTGAATCAACAAGGCAGGAGTGATTTTGTAGCTCCACCCCAGCCCACAGGGAAAAACAAGACACAAGATACCAAGGGCTCCCATGCTAGACCACACCAGCCAGAACAAAGGATATAATGTGGCAAACTAGTTTCCACAGTGCTACGCCCTCCACCCAGCTGACGCCATAAAAACTGCTTCATAAACTACTCAGAGCCTTTCATCTTTGAGTAGCAGGTATTTGTTTATTCAGAGTGCTGGAAGTGGGGCAGATATCTCCAGCCAAAAGCCAGATAAATTCTTAATAGAAATTTCAAGCTTTTATACATATAGAAAAGATACATCCCCCTTATGGGCAGTCCTTGGTAATTGCTCAATTTACATCATGACATTATATAAGTCTTTGCTCTTACACACTTGTCGTCGATTACTGTGGTGGTCTTCACCTCTTTCTGGTGGTCTTTTGATGAAGGCACCAAAGTCTTCCTCATACATGAACTTTTCAACTCTTGCAGTGGAGCATGCTCTGTTTAATAATTTTTTAAGAAAAATTCCAAAACCAGTGTAATCTAGCTTCATTTTTTCTCTTAATTAACTGTTATGTTCTGATTGGTCATTTCTAGTGAAATAATTGGACTGTCCTTGTCTTTGATCTGTTATCACTTTTCACATTCTTTCTTAACTGGCATTGTAGCCTTGAGACTTTTTTTTATAATTGCTGCTATATACTCCTTTAAGTTACCTAAGCCTTTTTATCACTTTACACATTCCTAATTGCTACTATGCTACTACCTACAAAGTCTAAGCTTTCTAAATAGTTAACTTGTTTAAATTTATATTTCTACAAGATTCTTTATATCACATCTCTAAAGTCTTACCTTTATAAAATTCTTTGTATCACATCCATAACACAACAGTAAGAAAAAACTACAGGACAAGGTAAAACCTGGAGAGCTAGTTCATTTGAGTCAGGGGTTGGTCGGCTGAGATGCTGACTTAGCGATGGCAACACGGGTGTAGGGACTCCCACTTCGTCCAGAAGCACCAGAAGCTTCAAGCAGTGGTGGACTGCAGTGGCTGCAGCTGGGACTACCATCAGACTGCTTTGATCTCAGTATGGTATGAGACAGTGACTCCTGGCTTGCTACAGTTCCAGCTGCAAGGAGTGATCACCACCGTGGCTAGGACTCACGGAGCATCTTCAACCCATGGCAAGCCCCGCTCTTGAACTCCCCACAACCTTCATGTTGAGTGGAGGGAGTGGCCTCATCTGATGACATAATGGTATGAATATTCATAGCTATAATGCCATCCCCTGGCTTGTAACCATAACATCTGGGTACTCTATCCCTCCAGAGCAAGAAGGGGAAAAGGAAGGCAAACAAAAGGGGAAAAGAAATAAGCATTGGAGCACATACATTTTTTAGTGCAAAGAGAAGCTGCAGTAGGTGTCCCACAGAGTAGCCTGCTGGTGGTGTGTTTTAGTTTAGGGACATTCTACATTGCCATTACCTTGCCAACCTGAGCATAAATCAACATGGGGACGTTTGGGGCAAAAGGAAAAAACGCCAGTTCAAGCATCTGGGCAAACTGAACATCAGGCTTCTGGTTTTCTGGCGGAGTCTGAGTCCAAAAACCGAGACTCCTAAAACTCTTATTTGATGTACTACTACATTCCCAACAGCATCTAAAGTTAAATGGTTCGAGGTATGTTACATGCACAGCTGGTAGAAGGCAGACACTTACAGCTTCATGGGGATTATACAATCATCAAAAATAGTGGAAAGGTAGAAGCAAGCATGTAGAAATCCAGTTAAAAACCAAATGCCCTTTGTAAATTTGCCTTCAAAATCACTGTTAATTAAAGCTTATCTTAATGAAGTGCATTGAGATGAACCTCTTTTTAACGTAGGATCTACATCCCTGTTAGAAGCTTTACCACAACAGTTTCTAAATGATGCAGTAGTGAAGTCATAAAAACTGAGGATAGACCAGCATTGACAGTTTTTGACATTTTACCTGTTGCATTTAGAGGCCTGTGATGAGGGCAAAATAATTTAAAACTAGTTAAGACAATGTAAAGAGGAATTAAAAAAACTCCCAGACAAAAAAATGAGAAAAGGAAAAAGGAAACTGGTTTCATTCATAGAGAATTATTTTGAGAAAACTTTTAGAATCTTATATTTGGAACAGACTCATCTATGCCTAATTTTTTATCTGTAGAACTTTGATTAAATTTTATACATGTAAAATGAGGTCTAGAAGGGGAGCTAGCAACACAGATGTTATGGAGGAGCTGTTCAGAACATTCTCTTAACTAATTTATATAAGTCATGTCAACTTTCTTTAGCTAAAATGAACACTGTGTTTCCAGTACAAGTAGCAGAGTATAAACAATTGGATTTATTCTATACTCCAAGAACCCTGGACAAAACGGCACAGAAGATTTGCATGTTCTTTATTGCCTTTTAGTGATACCCATTCAAAGGGAAAATGTTGAAAATGAATGTAAATTATAATGCAAATTTAAGGGAAAGGATAAAAATTAGAAATGGTGAGAACTGATATACAATGTTATTTACCCTCCTGAATCTTCCCGCTCAGCTTCCTTGAATATGTGATTGACGCGAATAATGCTACAACAGTGACATTCTGTTTACTGTTGTTTTCTCTTATCTACAAAATGAAGTTAGCTGAAAACTGTAATTCCATAAATCACAAAAAAACCCCAAATTTTTTATGCATGCATACAAATAATAAATACTAATGTTTAAGGACGTATATTCTTAGTCTGCTTCTTCTGTGTGATGAACACACTCAAGTATATCAAGTTGTTTAGGCAACCTCCTGCAGAGATCCTGGTCTGGTCGTATGCCATTGAACCTCCTTATCTAGTAGGCCAATTTCATTAAACATCTTCAATAAAGAATGAATAAAAAACAATAACTAATCTAAGAATTATCTGTTTTCTTTTATGTGATAAAATACATATGCATGAATGTCTATATGGTTTCATATATGCTGTTCAGCGACTGTTAACATCATACACGGTATATACAATGACAGCGACCGCCTCACAAATATTTCTTTCAAAGGCAACTCTTTCAACACTGATCAGAAAGAGCTTAACAAACCACTTCTCTGTAGTTTTTACAGCACATTAACCACATTTTGAAGTAGCTGCCTGAAGTCCAGAATGCCAAATAATTGCTAAAGGTCTTTACTGAAATAAAATGCAAGCATCAGAGCTTGCAAATATGAGCAAAGAAAGAGCACTGATGTTGTTCATCAAATGTCAGTCGGCTATCAAGTGAAAATGAGCATGGATCTACTAGGATATGTTTATTTGATCTGTGTAGAAGCAGATGAGGTAATGAAATACTGTGCATTGAAGATAATTTTCTAAAACAAAAGAAAGAAGCTTTTGGGAGATGGGTATCAAGTGAAATACAAGATATCAATAGATACTTCTCTTTTCAATATCCAGTGAGTTTTATGAAAATATTCTGGAGAATACTGACACATGCATATTTCTTTGGCCATAAGATTATCATTGCTTATATCAGTATCACTAAAATAAAGATTTCACCTCTTTCACAGGTATTTTTGAAAAGTCTATTCACTTTTGCATCTAAACGGCAGAGTATCTGAGTACCAGTATTGAGGCATAGTACTAAATAGGTTTCCTATCAGAGTTCCACTGTTTTATTAATGGGTTTATTTGTTGATATTCTCTATTTAGAGAACCATCCATCAATAAAGTTGGCTTTCTGAAAAATATAGAATTATAAAATTTGGCTTGCTATTGAGAAAGAGAGAATATGTGAATTATTTTCTCAAATTATTTCTAATTGCATAATTAAACTGGTCCTTGATATGATGGTTTAATATCTCTAGTATCAATAATGTAAATCTACTTCATAGAGTAAAATTGGAAATGAGAGACTGACTGTTCATGATGAAATGTTACTGCTATTTTCAGTACTTCAAGAGTCTTATAATTCATGCAGACTCTTTAAAAAAATAGATTACATTAGTATTAGCCATACGTTTATTCTGTTATACAACCTGACTTTCAAGTACTTCCATTTGATCACATAGGTCATGATGGCTACCGAAACACTAGAGAAGAACATATTTTGTCAGTTTGTGCTCTAAAAGATTTTAAAAGAGTGAGAGACCTCATGCTTCAGCAAAATAAACATTTCACTGAATTAAAGATAAAACATAAGAATGCAAACCAGAAAGTGTGTTCCACATCAAGTACTTAACATGTAGAAGTTTATAAATCAACTTTTTCTGTGCTCTCTAGTTTAAATTAAAAGTTCTAAAATATAAAGTACCAGGTTATGGCAAAAACACCTTCAAAATTTTGAGTGCAACTTAGTTCCAGCCGCTAAGACTTGATGAAAATATTGTAATTCTTTTATAAGGGTCACATGACTGCAAAGTGAAGCCATTAGATGATGGTTTCTAAAAGCTAGCTCCCATCTTTTCTGATATTCCTGTTAGGCCCAACTTCTAAATGTGTATACGCTGTATAATTTACTTATCATTACTAGTAACTTAAGCTTCCTTAACTATTAACTTGTTTCTTCTCTGCATTATGCGTCAGCATACCAATATCAATTTATTTGCCCTTTCCTCTAATGACAAATATGCATTTAGCAAATTACTTCTTCCCCTGTCCTCCATCCCCACCTTCCCCCTCCCTCTCATCCTGATAATCTGGATAATAGCACAAAATAATAAATCAGATACATTATTGGAGTGCCCTTCCTAGTCTTGAGAGGTTTATTATAAAAACCTAGTGTTATTTACAGGAGCATAGTAAGAACATGATACAGTTCACAAGGAATCATTCAGAATCTTTTTGCTCTAATTTATCAGCTATAGTAGCAGCTGAAAGAATTCACTTGGCTTCTAAAAGATTTCCTAAGTGATAGCAAATTCTGAATCAAATGAAAATAATTGTGTAACTGCTTTCTAACACCATAGCTTTTGCCCTTCATAGATTTGAATCAGTGGGCTCTTGTCTTTAGTCTGAGCTAAAGACTTCTTGGTATGTTTTTCTCATTAGAGAAAAAAATAACGATACATAAAAATAAAATACATATATACATGCTTTGTTGAAAAATGCATGTCCAGCTTCACTACAATGTCAAATACTTTACAATGAAATACTAAGTACAATTCTAATCTTATTTTCTGCTACCATAATATAGATTTTAAGTGCAATCGGAAATTAAGATGTAGAGGTATTTAAGACAATTATAACTGAATTTAGCCAGTTATGTAATCAACTTCTGAAAGAACTCTCACCTCCATTGTTACCTGAATAATTTGTTTTAGCACTACACGGAACTCAGAACTTGCTGCACTCATCACAATTATTGCCTACATAGAGTACATGGCTGAGTTATTCATCTGAAAAAGGGCATGTAAATATGTTCATTTTTTCCCCTACTCTATTTCGACTATAATTATATGATCCACTAGCTTTTACCACTTGTCTGTTTCAAAGTAAGGTGCAGTGGTCTGGCACAAATACTGAAATAAAGGATCATCATTTATTTTCTGTGCTAGGAACTGCATTTTCTTTGTTAATGTAGTTAACTACATAATTGTCGGAATTCAAATCATGATATTTCAGTCAGAATAGTGATGAGTACTTTAAGAAACTGAATGGTTAGTAGTTTTTTAACATACCCATGTGCGAAATGAGTAATAGAAAAATGTGCAAGACAATGTTTAAAATAATAGGAATGTAGACAGAAACAAATATCGATGTAGATGTAAAATTGCAGATTTATATCTGATCGTGGAGGGAAGGTTGAAGCATACTGCTAGTTAGTGGTGGTTAGCATGCAATTTGGTAATGGCTTTAGATAGAAATTTATGCCAAATACTAGTTAATCTGTAACATAACTATAATGATAAAAAGCGTTTAACTTTATAGTGAGATATTATGGACTTTCAGCCATTTATTTGATTATGCCATCTTATTTCATGACAGTAACACTGGATTGTCCTTACCCCCAAGATGTACCTGGACTAAGTGGTAGAATGCAGCTTGCTAGATATCCAAGACCTGGTTCTACATATTCAGGAGTGGAGGAAGTCTTAGGACCCAAACGTCCATCGGAAAGGTAGAGGAACCTGGGTATAGAAGATTTCTAAAAAGTATCAGTATTCAGTGGGTACAACCTAATAGCTAAGGGGAATAATAAATAAACATGCACCTTTGATCACCTCAGTCAGATTGGCCGCCCAGGGGAAACCAGGAAAACCAGAGCAGAGTTTGAGCAGTAAGAGAAATCTGGCAAAAAAAGCAAAGAAATCTTCCCTTCCTTTTTCACAGAACAACAAATATTTGAAGACAAATTAACCTTTTAATAACTCTTACTTCATCAAAAATTTTCCTTTCTGTTTTTCTTTATTTACCAGTTCATTCACTGTTACAGGCTGAAAACACAAGTCTTTGTTCTAGAGAGATGAGATGTGATGAAATACTCAACAGAAATGGCAGGATAATATAGTCTATAACAGATCCTTGAAATACTTTACAGAGACAGTTTGTGTCACAGATATATGACTTTCATAAAATTCCTGTATGTATTTGTGTACAAAAACTGATCCAGAAACAAAATGTTAAGACAGATATATAATTACTGCTTTAACAATAGAAAGTTGGTATCTAATATCCAGAATATCTATGGTAATGATTTGTCACTAAGAATCTCTCTACATCTAGACTAAAATAGTCCATCATGGCTACAGATTATTTCTAGAACACTCATGGGTTGAAACTGCTGTTCTCTGATTATGTGATTTACCAAGCCTTCCACTACAATTGAGAGATTAGGCCCTCTGAAAATCCTACTTCACTTATTTTAGCAAACAAGTAATTTATACTCGTTAATGGAACTCACTATGTCTTCTACAGGCCATTGTAATAGAATATAAGTTTGTCATGAATTAACCACTATGCTGAGTTTCATTTTGTGAGCACAATTGAGTGATCAACAAATATTTTCACCCCATCTAATCAACTTCAAAATGCTCTGCCAACAAGATTCTTTATTTACTGAATAATAAATGGTTTAGGATGGACTTTCAATTGTAAGTCATGGTTACAAGTTCATAATAGAGCTAAAATGTATCAGGCGAAAGGAGCTCACTGGGTAAACAGGAGAAACTGACATTGAAAGGAGAAAATCAGATCTGGTCAGATGGTCTACTCTGGTAAATTATAGGCATTCTAAAAATATTAATTTGGAACTCAATTATTTTCTGTTGATAAGGTTAATCCTATATTCCATGACTGTTGATGTTTCCCAGAAAGTCATGGCAGATGTAAAATAAAAGCCCCCCACCCATTAATGCTCATGTAACCATTGTCCTTCATACCAGTGAGAATGTAAAAGAGAAGCCAACTGCACATTTACTTTCTCTAACTAAGATAATATGACTGACCAACCAAAGCAGTATTCGTTTTCTATGGATAACAAAAAAACCCACTCCTAGTATTAATTGTGTCCAGCTCTGGGCCCCTCATTTTAGGAAGGACGTTGAGATGCTTGAGCACGTCCAGAGGAGGGCAACGAGGCTGGTGGGGGGTTGGAGCACAAGCCCTATGAGGAACAATTGAGGGAGCTAAAGTTGTTTAGCCTGGAGAAAAGGAGACTCAGAGGTGACCTTATCACTCTCTACAACTTCCTGAAAGGAGGTTGTAGTCAGGTCTGGGTTGGTCTCTTCCACCGGGCAGCAACTGACAGAACGAGGGGACACAGTCTCAAGCTGCGCCAAGGGAGGTATAGGTTGGATATTAGGAAAAAGTTTTTCACAGAAAGAATAATAAACTACTGGAATAATCTGCGCAGGGATGTGGTAAACACATCTCTGGATGTGTTTAAAAAAAGATTGGACGTGGCATTTGGTGCCATAGTCTAATTGAGGTGTTAGGGAATGGGTTGGACTTGATGATCTTGGAGGTCTCTTCCAACCTAGTTATTCTGTGATCCTGTAATATTACTCATGCTAAAACCTCATGACTATTTGTTCACTTTTTCAAACAGACAGTTTTGTCTACATCTCCAACTCCTGAATATAATACCGTAAGTAAGAGTGTGGTAAGAATTTTCTTTATACTTCTAGGGAAAAAAATGCAGCTTTTCATTTGCAAGTTCTCTTCTTTCATTTAAAAATAGCAATGTGTAGCAGTCACAATTAAAGTTTTACACAAAAAAACAAATATCTTTTTGACATACACTGTATATCTGTAAAAGTGTGGATAAGCACATAAATAATGTTTAACAGTATCTAAATGCCTATTTGAGGTAAGGATAAAAGAGAACGGAAACACCTTTGTAAAGCTGTTCCTATGATCCTTCATATCCTAGGTATGAAAGCAGTTTTCAAAACTATCTGAAAGGAACAGAGGAAAAAATAAAAAATCAGATTGCTTAAAAAGAAAATATAGCTGGGCAAAATGATGATGACTCACATATTATATTATAAGTGAACAATAAAATAGTCTTAAGTTTCATTTCACCTTCCTGGAACAGAAGATATTTGTTTCTTTACTGACAGAATAAATCAAACTCATCTTTAATGCAAGACTGAGAAATGGCCCCTTCTGATCAATCACACATGAGAAGATCAGTTCTGAAGATGCAGTGGTCAAGTGAGATTTTCAGGGAAAAGCTTTTTCTCTACTCCATGCTGTGCTATTTTCATATATGAGTACCTTCCCAGATGATAGTGAGTACTCTAGCATTATTATGCCTGTATTTCAAAAAGTTATATTTCCTTGGAAAGAATTGCTTTAGATGGGCTTAATGTAAAGATTTTATGTTATAAGACAATACATTAATGGGAATATTTGCAATCATATTCTCAATGTCGTTTAGCATCAATGGGGAATTGTCATTCGATAAATATTTCAGCTTTTCTGTCAAAATGCTGACAACTACAGCTGGATTTGTTACAAGGGAAGACATATTTCTGAAACAAGAACTGCAGTTATCTTTCCATATGCAGAACTGGCACAAAGAAACAGAGGATTTCACCATCCTAAACCACACTTTTGGTGGCCAGCTTTCTGCAATAAGGTCTCTACAGCCAAGCAGAAGAGAATAATTGTTCTACCACATCAACGGAGCAGGCAGCATCACTATGACATGGAAATGAGAAACTAGGTTCCACCCTATAAGGATTAATGTCAGGATAGGGACTCGTAACCTGATTTTCATTACATTCCCATGTTTTTTATTTACTGTACATCTGAACTGAGAGGTGGGGAAGTGATCCAAAGAAAACATAGAAAGAAAGTGGTGATTCTCTTTCTTTCTTCCTTTTGAGCTTTGTTTGTGTTTTCTGGGTTAGAGAGAGGAAAAGAAGATATAATACATGATTTTTATTTCCTTTCCCTGATGCAGAATGAGACAACTTCTTAATCCAATTTTCCCAGACAGCAATTTCTAGCGTAGGGAAGTTCTTAACTGCAGGAATGTTAGCCAGAAGGTAAGGAGATTGGGGCATACCTTGTTCTGCTTATTGAAGGCTGACAAACAGTCTTTGGAAATGTTATCTTTTATCATCAAATTTAGAGCATGTTATCATCAGCTTCGGAGCAAGAATGAAGTATAGGTATTTATCCCTCAGCATCTGCACTGCTGAGTTCACTTCAGGGCAACATATAATCCAGTCTTCGGGACATTTGAAGAAATATCCCAAAGTGCCTGAAGTGTTAAAAATAAAAAAAATGGTGCAGAAATTATCCATCCTGACATGTTAGTCACTTTTGATCACAACCCACAGGCAAATGCTAATGAACAAAACTGTCAGACCTAAGGCTTTCTGCTCACATACTCTAAAGGACAGTCCTCTTTCTGATACACAGCAGACACCCACATTTGCAAATGCTGAAATTGGACATTTCAACTTCATTGCCGAGATGGAACCCAGCTGTATTTTTACATACTTAGGAGAGAATGAGTTTTACCTTTTCCACACAGCAATGATAGCAAGGAAGGAAGCTACAATATATTACTATCTATTTGTCCTTAGGTTATCTAAAGCGACAAAGGCTCTGTGCTCTACATTCTTTCTTGTCCCACCCACTGTAGTTTACTGACATTTATAGTCTCTATCAGAGTCTTTGTACAGATGATCAGCGATAGTCTTTGTCCAAACACCAAAAGGAAATATAAACTTTCTGAGGAAGAGAATTCTCAAGTTTAATTTGATGATAATTGCAAATTCTTCCTGTTGCTGTAAGAGAAACTGTAACTCGTAACAGTCAGCACTGAAAACTAAGGGGCTGACTCTAGGTTCAGACAGATTTGAACTCTAAGTGACTTAAAAACACATTAACATAAAACTGTTCTGAGTATATACATTGTGTAACAAAGGAATCTGCAGCTCTTTTCCTACCATTTGAGTTCTTGCACCACTCTTGTTCTTTGCTCTCTGACAACCTAGTTTTTGTTGCAACCACTAAATTTTTTCCAGAGATGAACAGTTGTTATAGCCATAATAATTCATGCCAGTTAATTATTTCCTTCTCCTACCCCTTAAAGTTTAAGGAAACTCTTTTAGAGGGCAAAGCATGCTCAAACACATCTTATACCTTTCCCCCCTCTTTACCTACAGAAATCTCACATGTGGTACAACTCTTCTCTGAGGGCTTGCAGGCCATAGCCAGCTGGCAGACTTTGAAGATGGCAGAAAATCAGCATCAAGCCTTGTTGAACAGATTAAAACTTATAATTCTTTGCCCCAGAGCAGAGTTTCATCTATGTGCTGCTTCTACATCCAAATACAATCATTATGCTGGCTTATCATGAAAGAGTTCCTAAATGTAACAAAACTGTAAACGACCCAAATTTGTCTCTGCCACCTAAAATATAAAATCAAATTTGTATTTCAAAGCTCAGGGTTCAGATAAGTCAGGGAAAAAGAAAGTATTATTCCCCATTCCCAAACTGTTTCAGAACCTTGTCCTAGAACGATACTAGTTTTTAAATAAATTTAATCTTGTAGCTGGAAAAAAGGCCTTGAAATTCTTTTCACATGTATTTAAAACTTGAGGTTAATGGTTACTTTCTAAAAGGAGTTTTCTCAAAGGTGAAGGGGGTAGAAGCATAAAACATGCAACCTACTCTGGGAAGTTCCCAGTTTGAAATTATGTCTAAAAATATTCATATAGGAGAGACTTTAGCTAAATTAATGCTCTGTATACTCTTTACTAACATTAAAAAAGAATCAGAGAACGTCCTAAGACCTGAATCATCATGGTAAAATATAGATAAATGATAAACTGAAACATTGCTGATTGTGAAACAGATTAGCTATGCTGAGATATGATATAATGTTCAATTTATCACAGAAAAGGCTTTCAGGAGACCAACCGTGGCAGACCATACCTTGTATATTGTACTACTTACCATAAGTGAGTACCTCAAAATACTCTGCTATGCAAAAAAAAAAATTAATTTAATATAAATTGGTGAAAGATGTAGCAAAATGCAATGACACATGGTTAATGGGAGTTGGACTTTGATGATCCTTGTAGGTCACTTCAAACTCAGAATAATCTGTGATTCCTTTTGGCATAGTATGGTTCTCCCTAGATAATAACAAGACATAAGGAATTGAAGTTTATAACCAGAGATCAATGTTCCTGAAAGTATAGAGCACCTTCTCACACAGCTTTCTGAAACATAAGTTCTGAATGTTTGGTTTTCTAAATAAATTATTAGGGTATATAAAATATGAGCCAGGTCTAAAGTGGTGTCCTGGTTTCAACTGGGATAGAGTTCATTGTTTTCCTTCTAGCTGGTACAGTGCTCTGTTTTGGATTTAGGATGAGAATAATGTTGAGTAAAACTGCTCCTTTGTCTATGTTTAGCTCTTAGTTTCTACTTTTCGAATATCTCAAGTTACAGTGATCCAGTAATTTCAGCTTAATGACACAGGAGCAGCTACAGAACATATATGAGCAGTTGAATGAAGCCAGGTGAATTTGGGGTTCAGTGCTCTATTATCACCACTATCAGTGATATTCAGATTGCGGTGACTACCCAGAACATCATCAGCTTCCGAAGAAACTGCCACTACTAAACCATAAAAGACCCCCATTTGAAGAACAGCNGTAAAACTGCTCCTTTGTCTATGTTTAGCTCTTAGTTTCTACTTTTCGAATATCTCAAGTTACAGTGATCCAGTAATTTCAGCTTAATGACACAGGAGCAGCTACAGAACATATATGAGCAGTTGAATGAAGCCAGGTGAATTTGGGGTTCAGTGCTCTATTATCACCACTATCAGTGATATTCAGATTGCGGTGACTACCCAGAACATCATCAGCTTCCGAAGAAACTGCCACTACTAAACCATAAAAGACCCCCATTTGAAGAACAGCTCACAGCTTCTGTTTTCCTGAAATACTTTGCAGGTTATAAAGCTAAACTAAACACTTCACTCTGCACTGGAACTTGAGAAGTATAAGCCACTTGCTTCTTCACCAAAATTTATTACTAGTCTAAAATGCAGGAAGAGGAGGAAACCTGAATCCATGTAACTACTGACTTTGGTTTGGATTATTTAATGAGGAATATGTTCTCATAAGTCTGCTGGCACCTCTTTCTCAGGCAAGGCCTTTGAATGAGTTACCTATATAAAGATTAACAGTTTTTTGCTTGAAGTATTTAGTAATCATAGGACAGTCTATACAAGTATGTCACAAACAGAAATGTCCAGAAGACTCTTCAGTTGATGGTTAGTAACATTTTTTCAAAAAGACTAAGTTCTGCTTAGCTTACACCTGTATAATTCCAGAAAGCTCATTGAACAACCTTAACATAATTTTACAATATTAATTTTCAATGCCCATTTCCTAACAGTATAGATAGTTCTGATTATAAATAGCTGATTGCAGCTTATTTTATAATAATAGAACAGGGGACACTGATGTTTGTATTGCTTGTCTATACATACAAATAGTCCAAAACTTAGTTATTTGGAATAGAAGCATCTAACTCTTAGTTTGATCTAACTTGAAAGTGTGCCTGTAAGCGTCTCTAAATAATTCCAGGTGGGGATAGGGTCTTGGAGTTTTATACAAAAGCATTTTTTCTCATTCACAATTAATTAAGTTCCAGCATATTTCCATTAGCTGGATGTTACATATTTTCTTATCTCTGTGCTAAGGATGAGTAATTTCAAGCACAGTTGAACAACTCACTGAATTTCGCATAACAAATTGCAAGTAGTGGTAGA
>WEIV01019858.1:0-11417 GCA_013390005.1 Calyptomena viridis
TGGTCCCTGGACAACGTTGGAGGACAAGGACAAGGAAGAGTCTCAATTGGGTTGCTACAGCACTTTTTTGATGTACACTAAGTGAGCCCCAGGGGAGCATGCCCAAAAGAGCACTGAGGAGTTTTAGGCAACGACTTTTAACTGGGGGAGGAAACATAGGGATCAGCCAATAGGCAACTGGGACAGAAGGGGTCAGGGAAGGATGGACATAGGAGGAGAACCAATAATAACAAGGGGAGGAGTTGGGAAGGTCACATGGGTGAATGGGACATTGAGTATTAGGGGAATTCCCAGGAGAGGCTTAATGACTGACAGGAAAGGGACTAGAACAAAGGGAGTGGTTTGGAGGATTGACAGGGAAAGGTCTGGAATAAGGGGAGGAGATTGGGAGGAGTCTGAGGGTTTAACATAGAAGTGGGAGTGAACTTTTAACAGAACATACCAATACATAATAGGGGTAGAACAAACCATTTCTCAATTTAAGTGACACACCACCACAGAACACATTGCACAGAGAAGCCGTGGAGGCTCCATCTCTGGAAGTGTTCAAGGCCAAGTTAGATGAGGTTCTGAGCAAGCTGATCTATTGGATGACATCCCTGTCTGTGGCAGGGGGGGTGTAACTAGATGATCTTGAAGGTTCCTTCCAACCAAATGATTTTATGATTCTAGGTAATCAACCTATGTGTGCTAAAACATGTTCATGAAATATCATCCACGAATACCTGAAGCTATTGAATTATCATGACTAGATACTAATACAGTTGCCATCACTTCAGTCAATTCTTTTATTACTGCTTTTAAATGTTTGTATTTTAAAATTTTGATTATGCTCTTCTGGAAAACATGGATCATCATACTGTTATTTCCTTTAGAAAGGGGAAAATCGTACATGAGTAAAACATGTTCATACTAAAACTTCAGAAAGACTTTATTTCTGTCTGTAGATAGTATGAGCTTTTGCATCATTCATTCTTTTGTAGTATCAAGCTGAAATTATTTCAGCTTCTTGTTTGAAGTCTTTTCATGCTGTTTCCAATTGACTGAGGCTATCAACTACAGCACATTCGCAGTAATTCAGGAGCCACAAAGTTCGTTTGCTGGAAATAAATTAATTAATTCATTACCAGGCTTGAGTTCTGTTCTGGATGTGTCTTTACGTAAAATTAACGGCTGGAAAATATATTAATATCTTCTTTAGAAAAGTATTAGGTATTAGGTCTAGATTATCTCAGGTGTGAAATTTCCAAGCTCCAGCCTCAGAGGAGCTCAAATATCATTTTGAATACTGAGATGTCATTCTTCGTAAGATTGATAGTTGACTTGTTTTGAAATCTTTGCATATCTGTTCTGTCATTTTTTCCACCAGAAACTTGTTATGCTGAAATTTAATATCAATAATTGACTTTCTTATGATGACTGCTTCATTTTCCGCCCTGCAGGGATCTCAAAAATTATTTTTCCAAACTTGTTTTGCAATTCCTTGCCTTCAAGCCATGGAATTTCTAATGAAAAGTACTGAAATACAGTTACATGAGTCAGTGCTATACCTGGTTGTGTCCTATACCAGGAACTAAAAGGTTTTCTTCTCTTTTACTTAGGCTGAACAGACAATGTTATTACACATAATAGAGGTAAAAAAAGGGAGTACCCACTCTTGAATCTTTTGCATTACAAAGAGAAATAAAAATGGTAACAATGTAAGCCTATTGTCACAATGCCAGTGATAATTAAATTGTTTATAAAGAACAGATTATATTCCCTTTGGCTTTCTGTTGTACTTGTCTGCATGCACTCCTGTAGGAACTGCAGAGAAACAGTTTTGCACATGTGAACTTTTCGTTAAACTCCTGTTAGAGTATTTTAGAATTTATTTTTCCCTTGCTTACTTGAGTCCTTTTTGAGTTGAGCAAGTGTGTGTGACATGGGTCCTTTTCTTTGCTTTTAGTTAGAGATGATCTTAAACAAAACCAGAAGAAACTAAGGTAGAAGCATGAAAAGATGTCAAAACAGTAAGGAAATCAACATTCCAGTTGTTTCTGTTTCACTTTTTTCTGTGCTTGCTTTTTTTAACCAGCCTCCTAATGACAAGAGCTAGGTGAGCGGAAAACTGTATATACACCATTTTTGAAGATTATGATGTACTTTCAGCATGATTAAATGACAGCATGTGTGGCAGTGTATTTCACGGTTTTGTGTATATTCGTAATGTTTTCTGTACAGTTCTGTTATCCCCTAATTATATCAGTTGTAAATGGACTGCTCCGGTTCCCTTCCCCTTTCCACTTAGTTATTCCCTGAATTGTTAACCCCTCCCTCGGTTGTGTCCCCCTCTCGGGCCCCTCCTCCCCTAATCCATATTTGTACCCCGACTCCTCCCCTTCTTCTAGTCCATTCCCTGTCAGTCATCTGTTACTCGGTCCCTGATAGGCTTGAGTAGAAGGCTTCAGGCTTCTGCTCCTGCCTGTCAGCCCTAAACCCCGCCTTCCTCTATCCCTGATTGGCCTGTTCCCTTTCCCCGCCCCCCAGTTTCTCCCCCTATATAAGGCCGCGCCTGAGGGCACGAAGCCACTCTTGTGAGTAGGCTCCACTCGAGGCTAGACCTCAATAAAGTGGGATTGTTCAACCTACTCCAGGAGTCATTTTCTGCTTCTTTTAGCGTGCAGTGGCCACAGGTCCTCCTCTCTGGAGCTCTGGTCAGGGTCAGGCGAACTGCCTGCACTCAAGAAGCCCCTTGCGGGGTGTGCAGCAGGGCGTACCGCTTGGCCAGCAGCTCCTGAGTCGCCAGGGCAACCGATCCCTCCTGTGGAGAGATGTTTGTTGCCCTGGTGCCCGCACAACTGCTTTGCTGCCCTCAATAACAGCTAGCCTGGGCACGAGCAGGGTTGTCGGGCAACCCTGAGGGAAGGCACCGCGGCAAGCATGATTAAGCATCAGCTGTTATAAATAACAAACATAACAAAATGGTTCACCTGCATAGGTGAAGAGAATATAATATGGAAAAGAACATACCATATAGGGAAATATAAGAGTTGGTCTGTATATTCAAGAAAATGGCTGAAAACTTGAAAATTGAGATTATTAGCCAATTTTTATGTCAGTGAATAGTTACAGGCTACTAAAGCTATTCCTAGCAGTTTAAGTGGTATATAAAAACATAAAGGCACAAAACATGTATGATCAATTTGAAAGCAATATCAATATGTATGTTTCACCACTTTACTAGAACATTTTAAAATCAGAGTTTAAATAATGTGATTATGTTAAGCAAGAACAAAAGTTGTTTTTCACAAGGTGCTAAGAGATAGCTAAAGGTAGTGCATCTGTTTCTCTAGCGCTAAGTCAGCTCAAGGATATGGGAACTTCTCGTGGCATGCAAAAAATGTGTAAGGCCTAATCATGGATTTCAGAGATGTAAAATAACTAGTTTCTCTTTTTTTTTGTCTATGTAGATCTTATGTTACTGAAAATCCATTTAAACATTTCTTATGAAATAGATAATTAAGGTGGCATTTTCTTCCTTTCTTTTTTTTATTGTTTGTTTAGTTACTGATTTTTGGAGTTACATTGTAATTGAGATTCAGCTTCAAATTCAGATATATCCATTTAGGTGTCTAAATGTCTTCATGTGAACTATTTTTCTAGGCTCTGATAAACAGTCAAGAGTAATATAGGGCTTAGTGCCCTAAACACAATTATCCATCGCAATCCAAGATTCTCTGGAATGCCCAAAATATCTGCACAGACTCAAACATACCAATGGGACACTTCAAGAGAAAACATCTACCTTTATTGCCATTCAGAATGTGCAATTGTAGAGAACAAAGTAATTTTGAATTAGAAAATGGCTTCCTGACTTTCATCTGTATCTAAAAGTATTATATGAAGACTTGATTTTAGGATCAGGACAAAAACCTTTACAAATTCTAGGATTTCTGAGTAATTTTATAAACTTGGGGCAAATAATGAAGCTGAGCAGAAAAAGCTACAGAAACATTTACATCCATTTAACAAAAGCAACAGGTAGCTATTTAAACTCCTCCTGTTTGTCTTCTTGTAATAGTATAACGCTCATTTCCAAATATATTATTTACATAGATAAAGTTACAGTCATTTTATGTTCCATTGATCTTAAATATCTCAGTTTGAACCTCAAACATAAATCTGGTGGAGTACCCTTGGAATGAGCAACTTCATTAGTATTCTCTCAAGGAAGAAATTACACCTTCAATCAGAATAATAAGTATGAAATAGATAATTCATGAGCCATGAATGAGCCCCTAATAAAAAATGGCATGTTACTAAGGTGGCCTGTGCTAGAGAAAATTATTAAAGAGTTCTGCTGAAGTCTAATTTTTGAAAATGGTCTTGTCTGCTTTCAAAGAGAGTAAATTACTAGAATTAATTTACTGTATTTCTTCTTTGTTTTGCATATTTAAAAACATTTAGTACTTCCTTCTGAAATCTCGTGTTTTGATTCCAGTGTTTGCTCCTGTACTGATTTTTCATTGCATTTTGATTAGACAAGGAATCAATATATAATGTTCTGACAAACAATTCAGAGAACAATAAATCTTGGGAAGTATCATATGATTTCTCATTCTATGAAATTCCGTATTTCAGAATTCTTTCATCTATGCAGAAAAGCTCCAGTGAGTAACAATACCTGTTCTCAGTTTGTGTGCTATATACTCATAAATAGACATTGACTGAGATGGGAAGTATTCCTAGAGGAGCATTATTACTTATATAGATATTACTTATCTGGTGGGTAACTGAACACAGTCTTCTAATGAACCCTGTGAACTATAGGGGATAAAACGGAAAGGAAGAAAAAGAATCACAGAAGAGGACTGGAAGTATCCCTTAGAAAAGAAAGTCTGCTGAGAGGAAAAGGACTCATATAAATCTTTTAATGAAGGATTAAGGCACTGACTCTGGACTTCCTGCACCACACACTCCCTACAATCCCAAGACTCCTAGCTGTTAAACAATAGTCATGTCTAAAAGTGTAAAAGAAGAAAAAAAGAAAAAAAAAGAAAAATAAAAGCGTAAACAAGCAATTATAGGAAAAAATTATTTTTGGCAAAAACAAATAGCTACAGTGTCTTGAAAATGTCATTCGAGTTTGTATTTTATTTAAAGCTGGACTTCAGATTTAAAACAAAAAAAGAAAAAAAACATTCTTGTCTTTTTTTGACCGAACTGAGCATAGAGGAAAAAGCTTTCCACACAGACCACTAAGCTCTTATCAGCTTTGGACCTGTCATTTATCATTCTGAGGGAGATTCAGTGACTTTTCGGAAGACATATAAGACAGAGAGTTGTTAGAAATAGTGAATTATGAATGTGAAATAGAAAAGTGGTCACACTACTTACATTAAGACATTTCCAATCACTTCTAAATGTAATACATAGTGGGTCACAGGGGTGTAATGACAGTAAGATATTAAATATGGTTTTGTGGTTTTTATTTTCTGAAGTCAATCCACTCATAATCTTGCTTTTATTGCTTTGTTTGTTTCTCCAGAAATGTATTTGGATTTCAGAGGCACATTGCATTTATTATCATGTTGCACACAGATGAAATTTATTACCATTGGTGTGTTTTATTTCACTCGTAGAATAATACAATATCCATAAATTTGACATGAGTTATTTTTATACAGATCTATTTGCTTAGTGGGTCAGAAAGCAATTGTTTGCCATAGCAGTCATATCTGTTACATTTTACCTCTAAGGTTTATGATAGATAGGCTAAAATTGCCTGAAAACTAAGTTCTATGGTTCTATTTTTTCATTGCCCCCTTACCTCACCTCTACTTTTGTGGAAATTTTGTCTGACTAGGCAATAATTTACCTTCATGATAAAATTAATTTTATTTTTAAACCCTACCTTGTTGAGGAACATAAACACTGAAGTTTTGTATGGAAGACACAATGATTGTAAAATCATGTAAAAGCATATACCAAGAATTACTGGCAGTATCTTTTAAATTTTTTGTGGAAACTTTAAATATTTGGTATGATGTTCAGTGAACATATAAGCAGGTATTTGAAGGTTGTGTTTTTGGCAATTACTCTACACTCTCTTTATAACATGAGACTAGAAATAGGAATTTTCAGTGGCCAGTTTCTTCTCCCTAAATTAGTTAATCAAAATACTGTCTGGAAATACCGCTTTCCTCATTAACTATGGAAAAAGCCTGGGTAACTATTTTAAATTAAATATCTGTGTTTTAGACAGAACTGCAATGACATAATTAATCATTACCTTTATCTCAAGACACATTCAGAGAAAACCTACAGTAAATAACTATAGCCACATATTCATGGACATCTTACTTGGGACAAAGAATCTGTCTTAATAGTGGCAGGACAGTAGAAATAAGTGTCAATACCTACCTAGCCTCTATCTGACTGTCTATTACTTTACCCATACTTTCAGAATGAGTTTAGATAAGTTGTCCAATTCATTTATTTTCTCTTGATTTCTGCATTTTTATGTGCTACTATTCATATTAGAGCATGTTGTTCTCATTTTCAAACTTTATTCATGTAATAAATCATATATCCAACATATTGGTAAGTGGTATTTTGCATTTTTAGTCTTCTGTGTAAATGCAATCTTCAAATGCCATTTCTATCTTACTGTTATGAAATAAATTTACTTAAATATATATTTTTGCAATAATGTCTTCAAAAATGTTTCTTTTCATAACTTTTTTCATAAATAAAAAATTCAGAGTATTATTTTTTGATAGAATTATGTTAAATACTTGTCCTAAATATCACAGTTCCTCACTCAATTCTATTCACAAGAATTTAAATATGGATATAAAGAAACGTATATTGGTCTATCTTATTGTATCTTTTCTCATGACAACCTATGAAGTGATACATTTTCAAGAGCCTATCAATGTTAAAACTCATTCATATAAATTTCTTGTTAATCTAGAGAAGTACTGTTTGCTAGTGTCAGAATAATTTTTATTCAGGGAGAAATTAAGGTCTGTCTAATGAACCTAACCAGGACATCTTGCTCAGAAAGTGATTTCAAGTCCCCTTCCTCTTTAATATAAGCCATAAGAACATGTGTTCCTTTGATGATCAAAGTAGATGACCTTTAAAGTCTAACTGGACCAGAGATACCTTCTGCGTATGAAGAGAGCTTTGTTCTAGCAATGGTTGAGAGTCCGTAATTCTACTCCAAATTAGAAAATAGAACAGATGATTTGTGTTAATCGTGACTAAACAACTCTTTTTAAAACTAAATTAAAAAAAGAATATCAAAGCTTCAGACAAACCTTAAAACAAATTTGGGCAAAGAAAGTTCAACACTACCAGGACCAATGCAAACTCTCTTAACTCTCTGCTCATATCAGTATTTCATCCTGATAATTAACAGTGGTTCAGGCCTATTTTTGATTTTATTTTATCTGCCTTTTACCCACACATACATTAAAATATGACTTGACATAGTCACGTAAGATGAAGATTCAGCTTGTAGGTACCAGATGGAATTAAATGATAAGCACCCAGATGCAAACCTGCATGTGAATGTGCTGATATTACCCAGATCCCAGAAATTAGAGCCATCTGTTTTTTAACTTTTGAAAATAGTATGTCATTCTTCATGCTAAACTGATCTTGACCTATGGAAAAGTGTTTATAGATACCAGGGATACACACTGGAGAATTGTGTCACAGTGAAGATAACCTCTTAGCTTTTGGATTCTTTCAGTCTGGCTCCACAGAGTATGACTCTCTTGGTCTTCAAAATTAAGAATCAGCAAAGACTGCAGTCATCAGAACCAACAACCTATCATATGTTTACTACTTCATTAGTATGATTCTTAGTTGTTAAAGATAGATTACATCTTAATCATATGCAACAAATACATGCTCATTTGAAGACCCAGGATTTTGCTGGTGTCTCAATTACTGAGACTTTTTTTCACATCACAGTAGTCCCCAATTCCCTGCTATTGACAATTTTGACAATGATAATAATGTTTCTTGTGCTGCAGGTTTACAATAGCTGTATTCTCAGCTGTGCCCTTCATGAGGGAATATCCAGAAAGAAATCATAAATAGTCATCTCAGTTGATAAGAATTAGGCTCTTGGAAGAGCTCTTCAATGTAGAAATAGTCTCCTAAGGATCCTGCATCAGAGATGCGGAAGTTGAATGAACATTGGTTCTATAAACATATGTCCCATTAGAGATATTTTTTGTGTGGCTCTTCTGTTACAATTTTAATAATTCTTTCCTGCTCAATAGAAAGCTATGATTCCCCTGCCTGCTACCAGAAAACAAATACCAGATTTTGCACTTGTGGGCAAACAGAAGTGGTCTGAAGGCATTTTTGAATTAGGAAATTGTCTGAGATATTGTCACACAGAGAAAGCCATGTAATTAGAATCTTCTATCTCAAGACAACCATTTGTGAGAATAGTCATACATACATAGAGGTAATATATGCTAGAAATCTGCCACCAACATCAGAGTTTATCACAAAAAATCCAAAGGCAATAGTGAATTTAAAGGCAAAGGTTGTACTTTTTGTTTTTCTCTTTCGCAAGGTAAATAATATACTATAACATCTTTCCAATGTATCATGCTCAGCTTTCAAGAAAAAGGTCTCTTTGTAGTAAATATCCCCAGCTGTTCATATATATTTTTCCTGTGATTATATTGATTTTTTTTCCAATTTTAGATGATAGTAGCTTATCTGAATCTGAATGTGAGGTAGCAAGCAAATGAAAGAAAACCACAATTGGTGGAGGATATTTAGAATTTACATAAATAACATGAGGATGACACAAGCTTTGGGATGAGATTTCCAGGCATTTTATTTATTTTATTTTATTAAAATATTTGTTCACTTTTAATTGCAGAATTCATTTTTTTTAGCAGAGAAAAGGACTTTCTATTTTTATAAATATCACAAAGTTTTCCTCTGCTCTCAGACAGAAAACATTGTAATAATGGATTAATGAATGAGAACCTAAGGTCTTTCATTAATAAAAACAGCAGTATATAATATTAATAGCAAAGATAATTAATGAACAGCAAATAAGTTAGTCAAACATCAACATTATCTAGAGATTTTGATATCAAATTGACATTTCAGTTTTAAGGACCTTGAATATGGTAGAGAGAGTTCAAGTCTACTAATGCCATATTCTGGTAAGTGTTAAATAAACTTGCTGACAACCGGGTAATCTACCTGTACTCATTCTTTATTTTCTAGAGAATTTCCAAGGTCACTAGTTTCCAACTAACTCTAGGAACTAGCATTCATTCCACCAAAACTTATGTTAATCTCTAGTACCTGTGTGGGTAATAAAGTCAAAAGTAAAAACAGAATAAGATTTGCAGAGGAAAGGCCAGCTGCCACATCCTTGTGATAAAGAAGAGACTCCAGGTGCCATTTCTTGGATAACGAAGGTCATGCTGTCCCACAGAAGGTTCCCTAAACACTCTTAAGCAAGATACACTGAAGGATGGAGTGGTAGGAAGGCACCATAGCCTTACTTCAGTAAACAAGCTACAGGATGGGAATGTGGTGACCCTTTTGACCTGTTGTGATAATTATCCATCAAGAAAGAAAAGATGCCTGTCACACCACACAAATATAGCATTTCTGGTTAAAGCCATTCAAACTCTGCCTAAAGCTAAAAAATAATATGAAACATGTTGGAAATAGAAGTTTTCCACTATGCTGCTGATTCAGCCAATGGGCTGAATCTCTCCACCTCATAAAGGAATGCCTGTATGGGTAAGCAGTAGCCTATGTGTNCTGTTCATATATATTTTTCCTGTGATTATATTGATTTTTTTTTCCAATTTTAGATGATAGTAGCTTATCTGAATCTGAATGTGAGGTAGCAAGCAAATGAAAGAAAACCACAATTGGTGGAGGATATTTAGAATTTACATAAATAACATGANAGACTCCAGGTGCCATTTCTTGGATAACGAAGGTCATGCTGTCCCACAGAAGGTTCCCTAAACACTCTTAAGCAAGATACACTGAAGGATGGAGTGGTAGGAAGGCACCATAGCCTTACTTCAGTAAACAAGCTACAGGATGGGAATGTGGTGACCCTTTTGACCTGTTGTGATAATTATCCATCAAGAAAGAAAAGATGCCTGTCACACCACACAAATATAGCATTTCTGGTTAAAGCCATTCAAACTCTGCCTAAAGCTAAAAAATAATATGAAACATGTTGGAAATAGAAGTTTTCCACTATGCTGCTGATTCAGCCAATGGGCTGAATCTCTCCACCTCATAAAGGAATGCCTGTATGGGTAAGCAGTAGCCTATGTGTGCGCCAACTGCTAGCTTTAGAGGCTAGAACTTGGTTTTGCTTTATAATATTTTTAGTCAATTGTTTTGTTTTAGAGTTTGTGCTTCTGCTTTGCCTATGACTGTTATTACATGGTTTTAAATGTGTTTTTGTAGACAGACTGTATCACCGAGTATCTCAAACCCTCATTTGTCACAATTTGTATTAATAAAATGTATTATTTTGTACACTGTTAGAATTAATCCTTTATAGAGGTGCTGACAGTTTTGTTGACAGGTGAATAACATGTGGGAGAGACCTGCTGAGGGGGTTCTTCATTATTGCTGTTAAGTGCAGTCCCCTAAAAAGGATAACTGAATTACCTGTCTCATCTTGTGAAGCTGCTTGGTGAAGGGTCCCCTTACAGGACACTAATAGAGTAGTCACATATAAAGGTTTTGGTTTCCCTGGGATACTGACAGCCAAAAATAAATTCCTAAAGGTTGGGCAAAAAACCTCTGTTTCCCCCTTCTCCCTTTTACATGACAAAGAGTGTTGGGGAGAGAAGGTGTTTTAGGTTTTGGGTTTATTTTTCACCAACTTACTATATTTTAATTGGCATTATTCACCTTATATATGAATGTTTCCTTTTCATATCCTTGCTATGAAAACAGTTTGCAAGAATTATATTCTGAGGCATGGAATCTGTGAGTTTTGAAAATATACTGAGAATGGAAAGTCAGTAATATAGACATCATTCTATATTATTCCTGTCCTTTTGTGACTTTAGCAAATACCTCATGAGCTTTTTCACTTCTGTTTTCTTAGGTTTATAGATAAAATATTTTTCCAAAACCTCCAGTGACTCCATAAATGCTGGCAATCCTTCTGAATAAAGCTGAAGTATTTTTCTGCTGAGCAAAAAAAATCTAATGACTTTTTCACATAACATGTAGCTACTTATCCATGTCTGCACTTCTTAGGATTTAAGCTATACATCTACAAGTCTGACATATCAAACAGAGAAATGTACTTACATTTCTGTTGGAGTCCAGGATATCGGGACTACACCTCAAATTGCCCTGGAGGGTCTGGGACCCTCGCAAAGACCCCAGGAGGA
>WEIV01019858.1:18251-38593 GCA_013390005.1 Calyptomena viridis
GGCATCAGGCGCCAGCCACCGCTGGTGGCCACAAATGTCGGCCGTGGCTGGTGCCCGGTCGGCGTGGGGGCGGCACCGCCCGTGCAAGCCGCCAGGCTGCACCCCGCGGGGCACCAAGCCTTCGCAGGGGCAGAGGGCTGGCACGCCTCCGCTGCACTGCTCCCGGCCCCAGCTCCACGGCTGCCTCAGCTCCACGGCTGCCTCAGCTCCATGGCCCCGGCGACCCCGCCCGGCTCCCCAGCGGCGGTTCCCGCCGCTCCCGCCAGCACCTCCCACTTGCAAACAAAAGGGAAAAAGTTTTCCTTAAAATAGAACCATAACAACAACAAAATTTAATCCAATTACATGTTCAACTTTTAAAATGTGCAGGGAAATGAATGACAGATTTTTCAGAATATGTAGTATACAGTGGGAATGCTTTTATTATTCATAGAAAATCACAGAATCACAGATTATGTCAAGTTGAAAGAGACTCATAAGGATCATTGAATCCAGCTCTTAGCCCTGCTCAGCACTATCCCCAAGAGTCACACTATGTGCATGAGAGTATTATCCAAATGCTTCATAAATTCTGTGAGGCTTGGTGCTATGACCACTTCCCTGGGGAGCCTGTTCCAGTGCCCAACCCTCCTCTGGGTGAAAAAAGATTTTTCTAATATCCAGCCTAAACAACCCCTGACACAACTTCAGACTCCCTCGGGTCCTGTCACTGGTTATGACAGAGATCAGTGTCTGTCCCTCTTCTTCCCCTGGCAAAGAAGTTCTAGACTGTGATGAGGTCTCCCCTCAGTCTCCTTTTCTCCAGGCTGAACAGATCAAGTGACCTCAGCCACTCCTCACACAGCCTTCTCTCAAGGCCCTTCACTGTCTTCCTTGTCCTCCTTTGGATGCTTTCTAATAGCTAATATCTTTCAATATTGTGGTGTCCAAAACAGCACACAATATTCCAGGTGAGGCCACACCAGTGCAGAATAGAGCAAGACAATCACTTCCCTTGACCAGCTGGTGATGCTTTGCCTGATGCTCCCCAGGATACAGTTATCCCTCTTGGCTCTCAAGGTACACTGAGGACTCATATTCAACTTGCCATCAACCAGAACTCCCAGCTCTCTTTCTGTGGCACTGCTTTCCAGCATCTCATTCCCCAGTCTGTATGTACATCTGGGGTTGCTCCATCCCAGGTGCAGAATCTGTCACTTTTCCTAGCTGAACTTCATATGGTTGGGGATTGCCCAATGCTCTAATCTGTTGAAGCCTCTCTGCAGGGCCTCTCTGCTTTTGAGGGGAGTCAACAGCTACTCCAAGTTGTGTGTCATCTGCAGACTTCCTTAGTATCCCTTCCAGTCCTGTGTCCAAGTCATTGCTATAGTTTAGCTAAACAAAGAATATTTTTTGGATAACTTTTTTTTCCATATCATTAATTAGATTTGAAAATGCGAGTGATACACCACACACACACATATCCCCCCACCCAGCATTCCCGGCACCCATGCAGGCAGGCAGGGCTTGGAGGAGAGGGGGGCTCTGTGAAATAAAGATACTCTGATAACTCAGAGGAATAAAATGAGTTAGCATTTCTGGATTCGCTCCCTCGTTCAGGGGACGGGCTTACGGGAAATCGCTGGAGTGGCTTTCACAGAGATTTACCCCGTGCTGCTGCAGATCTAGCAACTGTTCCCACTCCAAGTTGGGGTTTTCCTCCCTGCTGGAGCTGCTTTTCATCACAGTTCCCACACTGAGGGAGGAGCTTATCTGCCATCCCTGCATCAGTGCTGAGAAAGGAACCTGAGGAGTCCTGACCCTGCACTATTACTGTTCCATCGTGGTCATATGGCCTTCCACTGGAATCTGCACCATCGTTTCTCAGTGCATAGAACTTCTTTTGTCTTTAAACAAAAACTTTTTTCCAGGCACTCCAGGTTCAGAAGATTCCCATGGACAAAAGACTCTGTGAGACAAAACTGTGGTTGCAAAAGTGAAAGCAACTTTATTCTATCACTCACTGCAGCAAATAATACATACCAACCCCAGGATACTTGTGAAGCCGCTGAGCAGGAGGAGGAGATGTAGCATCATGCTTGGTGGGGTCAGGAACCTTCAGGGCATCCTCTGGATTGAAATGGTGTGCATCTGGTCCTCCTCACTCCCTCACCCAGAACCAAGTCTTGTATCAGCTTCTCACCAGTGGAATTTTGCCAGTTGTGACATCTGCTAACATGTTGCCAACATGTAAGCAGGGGCACAATGGTTATTATACCAACTCCATGCCAGCAACAGCTCTATTGTATATTGTTCCTCTTTCAGAGGTCCAGTACTCACCAACTGATTAATACATTGTTCCTCTTCCTTCCAAATTCCCTCTGGATTATTAATACATTGTTCCTTTTAGAGGCCCACCAGTTAAACAATATGATTCTGTTCATTGTTCTATTGACATATGAACCAAATATGTCCTATGGACCAAATATGACAGGATATTAGACACACCTCTGGTCTCTAACACATGAGGTTCTTCTCAGTTTAACCAAGAAGGAAGAAGGTAGTTTCAGGTGACATTCTGTCTACTACTCTTTGGTTTTGTTTTGCCCTGTATTGTTTTCTGGTTTCTTATTGTTTAGCAAAATAGTTACATTTTTAACTCCTTCATTCCAACTCCTCATAATTTTAAAAATTTGTTATTTAGGAGGAGGGAAATAAATGAAGGTAGAGGAAGGTTTTACCTTGTTAGATGTTCCACCTCCTAAAACATACTGTCATTTATGAAGATATTGAAGAGCACTGAGCCTAAGATGGAGCTCTGCAGAACCTCACTAGTTTCTTGCTACAAACAATTATTTTTTTATTTCTCTCATTTTATAAATTCCTTTTCAAGTCAAAGAAATTATAGGTGATTTGTTATATTTTTGTATTCAGAAATGTACATCAAGCTACTAATTTCATTGGCAAGATTTATCTCTTCCATGCAATAGAATTATAAGTAAAATAGAAGAAATGATAAGCTTTTAAGAACACTTTGATCCAATTAAAGACAGAAACGTTGCCTGAAATACATAAGCTTGAGGTGTACATCCAAAATGAAACAAGCACAATTAATTACAAGTGGTATTTCATTTCTTCTCTGCAAAAAAAATCTGAATGAGATCTAAAGCATTTGGCTGAACATTCAGTACTTGGCTTCAGCCACATTATAGCAAAATATGGTTCCTAGATCCGTGATCCTTAGGGAAGGGTAAGATAACTTCTGATAATTTCTGTTCAGAACAACAGTATGTCATTACTAGACTGACAGAAAAAAGATGTCTCAATGTTCAATACATATGTTTGAATAACTATTAATGACCTTCTTTTGGGATCCAGAACACAGAGGTTTATTTCTCTTGAAGAAAAATATCTTCCTGTAAGTCACAGAAGAGGGACTTCTACCTACATAACAGTATATTGACTTGGGTATTCTGCCAGGAGTTAGAGTTTCTTGTAAATGTTCTCTGGGAATCTTTAAAAAAAATTGAAAAATACACAGTGGCATTTTAAAACTTAACGATGGCTGCTAGTTTATAAGACAGTACAAAAAACTTCTGTCAAAACCAAAGGGCATATACAGAAGAAATTAAATAGGATTAAACATAGTCATATGGTCTTAATTTTTCTCTCTGTCTTCTTTTATCATTTTAGATATGGTTGTCTAACTCAGATAAGATTTTTGTATTTGTTTCTGTTTTTATTCTGTTTGTTTCTGTTTCTGTTTGTATTTTGTACTTGTTTCTGGCTCTGTTGTAAAAAACAATAAAACACAATCTTATACACTAGCAACAAAAGGAGGGCTAAGGAGAGTCTCTGTCTTTTATTGGATATGGAGAAAACAGTGACAAAGGATGTGGAAAAAGAAAAGGTACATAATGCCTTTGCCTCTAATAATAAGAACAGTTATTCTTGGGGTATAAGAATATATACCCCCTGAGCTGGAAGATAGGGGTGGGGAGCAGAATGGAATGCTCATAATCCAGAAGCAAATGGTTGGCGATCTGCTATATCACTTAGACATACACAGGTCTATGAGAACAGATGGAAGCCATCCAAGAGTACAAAGGGAGCTGAGGAAGAGCTTTGCAAAGTCACTGTTGAATGAGATCACACAGCACATACAGGACAACCATGAGATCAGGCCCAGGCAGCATGGGTTTATCAAAGTCAGGTCCTGTTTGACCAATCTGATGTGCTTCTACAACAGAATGGCGTGCTTAGTGGATGAGGGAAAGGCTATGGTTGTTGTTTACTCAGTAATTAGTAAAGCCTTTGGCTCTAGTTTCCCACAGCATTCTCCTGGAGGAACTATCTGCTCATGGCTTGGACAGGTGCACTCTTCAGTGGGTAAAAAACTGCTTGGATGGCTGGGCCCAGTGAGTGGTGGTGCAAGTTACATACTGCTGGTGGCTGGTCAGAAGTGATGTTCCTCAGAGCTCAGTATTTGATCTACTCCTGTTTAATATCTTTATCAATTACCTGGTTGAGGAAGTCAGGTGCAACCTCGGTCAGTTTGCAGATGACACCAAGTTGGGTGGGAGTGCTGATTTGCTGTCAAGCAGGAAAGTTCTGCAGAGGGATCTGGACAGGCTTGACAGACGGGCTCAAGAAAATTGCATGAGGTTCAACTAGGTGAATGCCCGGTCTTGCAATTGGGTCACAAGAACCCCAAGTATCCCTACAGGCTTGGGAATAAGTGACTGGAAAGGTGCCTTGTAGAAAAGGACTTGGGGGTACTGATTGACAGTCTCTGAACATGGGCCAGCAGTGTGTCCAGGTGACCAAAGAGACCCATGGCATCCTGGCCTGTATCAGAAATATTATGGCCAGCAGGACGAGGCAGTGGTCATCCCTCTGTTCTCAGCACTGGTGAGATCACACCTTGAATTCTGCACTCAGTTTGGGCCCCTCACTCCAAGAAAGACTTTGAGTCTCTGGAGAAAATCCAAAGAAGAGCAGTGAAGCTGGTTAACATTCTGGAGTACAAGTCTTATGAGGGGTGGCTGAGGGAGCTGGAGTTGTTTAGCCTGGACAAGAGGAGGCTGAAAGGGAGACCTTCTCTGCAACTACCTGAAAGGAGGTTGTAGCAAGGTGGGAGTTGGCCTCTTTGCCAAGGTAACAACTGACAGGACAAGAAGAAATGTTCTCAGTTTGCCCCAGGGGAGATTTACGTTGGATATTATGAACAGTTTCTTTGCTGAAAGTGTGGTCAGACATTGGAACAGGATATCCAGGTAGGTGGTTGCCCAGCTGGAGTGACCATGCCTGGAAGTATTTAAAAGACATGCAGATGCAGCACCTAGGGACATGGTATAGTAGTGGACATGGTGGTGCTAAATAATGGTTGGACTCAATGATCTTAAAGGTCTTTTCCAACCTTAATTCTTTGATTCTGTGGTTCTCTTTCAGATGCATAAATTTAAGATGCATGCCTGCCGCTTAAAGTTCACAATGTTCTCCTCAGTTACCAGGGCTAAATTTCCAGAGCACTGGAATGCTATCACCTTTGATGTGTCTAGCAAACATGAGAAAACATTGGAAATATGTCACTGGAAAGATTACCTTATCAAAAAGAGTATCTGCCAGTGTAAAGAAGCATCCTAGACCTCACAAATAAAAGTTTTTTAACAGTGGTTTTGATACCTTATATGGTTCTAAGCAAGATAAGAGCCAATATGTTTGGCAAATTAAAATGTCATCTCTGACAAGAGTGCTGAAAACATAACTAAGGAACAAATAGAACATTGCAGTGTAACAGAAAAAGGGAAATGGAAACCTCAAGGAGCCTGTCAGTCTTTTCATTTTACTGGGTTATTTTGTGGCTGATCTGGTGCTGAGACAAACAAGATAACAGCTATCTAAATGCTGAAGGGAAGGAGTGGCCACAATAAGGGAGTGCCTTCCTCACAAAACAGGCTCATCATCATGGCTAAGCTTCTCAAACAAAGATATGGGAAGGGCTCTACCCATGCTTGCTACAAGCGTGATGATGGCTAAAAAGGCCAATGTGGGATAGACAAATCCGGGAACAAAAGGCACATCTAAAAGTCTCCTTAGGTGGAATAGACTAGGTGCGGGTCTTTCTGCGTTGTCTTTTCTCCTCAAGGCTAATTCTACGTGAGTTTTCAAAGGAGGCAGCAGCGTTGTAGGTGATGTGTCTCCATAGTTCCCAATTTGAGGCCAAAGTAGACCACTGATGATGGTCGATATGGCCAAGACTGAGGTGTTGTTTCAAGGAGTCTTTGTATCTCCTCTTTGGGGCTCCTCTATTGTGGCAGCCGGTGGCGAGTTCACCATAAAGCACAATCTTAGGGAGGCGGTGATCCTTCATCCAGGAAACGTGCCCTGCCCAGCGCAGTTGTGTTCTCAACAGCATGGCCTCAATACTGGTGACCTCTGTCTGTTCGAGGACAGTAACGTTGGTCACGTAATCAGTCCAGTGGATGTTTAGGATTGTACGAAGGCAGCGCTGATGGAAACGTTCGATAAGTCTTAGATGACAGCGGTAGATGACCCATGATTCAGATCCATATAAAAGAATAGACAATACAATGGCTTTGTAAACACTAATCTTAGTGCTTTTCTTCAGGTGTTTATTGCACCATACTCTTTTGTAAAGCTTCCCGAAAGCTCTGTACACCTTTACTAGCCTGTTATCTATCTCTTTATCAATCCTACCATCCGAGGAGATGATACTTCCTGGATAGTTGAACTGCTGGACTGATCTAAGCTCTGATTTACCTATAGTAATATGAGGATGATGGTGAGGTTCTTGAGGAGCAGGTTGGTAAAGAACTGCTGTCTTCTTTAAGCTGACTTCCAGCCCAAAAAGCTCAGCAGCCTCTGCAAAACAAGATGTTAAGTTCTGCAGAGCTGCTTCTGTATGGGCGACAAGGGCGGCATCATCAGCAAAAAGGAGCTCACGTACAAGGTAATTCAGAGTCTTAGTGTGGGCCTTCAGATGTCTTAAATTAAACAAGTTACCGTCAGTACGGTATCGGATGTAAATATCGTCATCTTCATCAAGATCAACTGTGGCCCTTTGGAGCATCATGCTGAAGAAGATTGTGAATAGGGTTGGTGCAAGAATGCAACCTTGTTTCACACTGTTGGTTATTGGGAAGGGCTCAGAAAGTGCATCGCCATATCTGACTTGGCTGTGCTGCTCCTCATGTAACAAGATAATCATTTTAAGGAACTTAGGAGGACATCCTACTCGTTCTAAGATCTGCCACAAACCTTTTCTGCTCACAGTATCAAAAGCCTTGGTGAGATCAACAAAAGTTACATAAAGTCCTTTGTTTTGTTCCCTACACTTCTCTTGCAGTTGTCTCAGAACAAATACCGTATCTGTTGTGTTCCTGTTGGCTCTAAACCCACACTGACTTTCAGGTAAGAACTCTTCTGAGATAGCTGGAACTAGTCTGTTCAAGAGAATTCTTGCAAGGATTTTACGAGCAGTAGAGAGCAAGGTAATGCCTTGGTAATTTGAGCAGTCAGATTTTTCACTTTTCTTCTTATACTGAGTGACAATGACTGCGTCGCGGAGATCTGATGGTAGTTCACCTTTTTCCCAGCAATGGACAACAAGCTCATGAAATTTAGCATGGAGTACTTGGCCTCCATGCTTCCAAATTTCAGGTGGGATTCCATCGATCCTGGCTACCTTGCCAGTTTTCACCTGTTGTATGGCCTTGAGAGTCTCTCCCATAGTAGGAACTGTATCCAATTCATTTTTCATTGGTGGTTGTGTAATGTACTGGAATACAGAACCTTGGACTACACGGTTAGTACTGAAGAGAGTTTGAAAATATTCAGACCATTGGTTCAAGATAGAGGATTTATCCGTAAGAAGCATTTGGCCATCTGCACTTAATAGTTGGCTCTGGACATGATATGCGGGTCTGTACACTGCTTTCAGAGCCTCATAAAATCCTCTGTGATCTCCCAAATCAGCGCGGAGTTGAATCTTAGCTGCTAGGTGCATCCACCACTTGTTCTGAATATCCCGAAGTCTCTGTTGGAGCTTACTGCAAGCAAGGCGAAAGATGGCTTTTCTTACGTGGCAGGATGGCTGGGCAAGATGTGCTTCATGAGCAATTCTCTTCTTCATCAATAGCTCTTGGATCTCTTGATTGTTTTCATGAAACAATCTGATCTGGTGCTGAGACAAACAAGATAACAGCTATCTAAATGCTGAAGGGAAGGAGTGGCCACAATAAGGGAGTGCCTTCCTCCCAGAACAGGCTAGAAGTTTTTGTAATGGAAGAACAAGATTTTCCTCTAGCCCAGTGACAGAGTGTTTGCAGGTAATTCTTGAAACAAGAAGATGTTAATGCATATAAATGATGATGCAGTCTCTATTAGTAGTACAGGTACTAGTAATAAAACTATAGTATTCCAGTTTCTCATTAATATTTACGGAGCAGTACCAGATTGATTCAAAATCTAAATGATGATGATTTTATTTTAAAGAGGTCAACTATTAGGTAGCAGATAACATAGATACAGCAGAGAGAGACAAGTAGAAATTATAAAATGGGTATATTTCTCAATTCCAACCAAGTTTTTTAATATTTGACTTTTGAACATATTGTTTCATAAATTCTGAATTTTATGGGTTTGCTGTTGTTATGATGGGAACCATCTTCAATTTGTGTGTTTTATCCATTGTTTTAAATCCTGTAAGGTAGTACGTGAAGAAATGCCTACCTAGGTGCTTATTTGGAATCAGTAAACATTCTAGGAAGAAAAAATATCCAATCAACCTCTTGCACCAAAAGGAAAGAGCTATGTCAGAGTCATGACAGTGGACTTTCTAGAAGGCTTGTTATGAAAAATATGCAATGCAATTTTGCACCCCTGACCCATCTGGCAAAAGGAAGCTAACTTGTAGTGCTTAGTTGCTGGCTGGGGTTATACCCAAGATATTAAACAATAGGTTGCACAAGTCTGACCTTTCTGTTGAATAGGTTGTGTGGCTGTAGAGCTAAGATCTATGACTATTAAATGATAGATCTACAGCATGGAAAAGAGTAAGTCATTACAGTTCAGTAAAACCCTACATTTTATATATTACAAAGTAGGGTATAACACCTATTCATCTTTTAGTCACAAATAGTGTAAATTCATACCTTCTTTTAAATTTATTGTTACATTAATTATAGTATTTCTAAGAAGATAATGGAGCATAATTTCAGATTAATGTAAGCAAGAGCAGCTCTACTGAAATCAGTGTTTACTCAAGGTCTGAATTTGGCCTTACTTGAATTATTCATGATGGCAAATGTGTATCCATATCATCCTAATTTCTTTTCTCCCAGGAAGTTTTGATATAGATATATGATATAGATATATAGGTATATGGTATATGATATAGATATTTCGTATATGAAATGCAGATGAATGTTTTACTTATTTAGGCAGTACTTTTAATTAAGGTCTGGAAATAACAGTTCTATAGAAGTAGAGAGCTAGTTACCAGATGATTCTTCAGTCTCTCAGCAAATTTTTAACCAAAAATGTCATTTGAGTGCATTTCTAATCTATCCGAACCTGTATTAGTATTACTTGTTAATTTTCCCCCTTCTCTTTATTGACACATACAAATCCAGTATATGAATATATCTTTTTCCTTTATCCAGAAAAAGATAAAAAACAAGCTCTTTCAGCTTATGAAACTGAAAAAATTAATGCAAATGCACTTTGAAAAAATAGTTTTTCAACTCCCGTCAGCAAATCAGTATATCATTTAAGATTTATTACTTCAAGTTTCATTATTGCTCCGGCATTTGTTACAGCACCTTTATATTATACATTTGCAAAATGCATAAAAGGATGAGTGAATGGAATAAAAATAAATTATAAAAATTATTTTGCTTCAGGAATTATTTATTGATAAACATATTAGTAGTAAGTGTTTAGTAATATTGTAACTGTATGAAAGTGGGGTTATCTTTTGATCTCATAATTTAATGATGAAAATAGGAACCCCCTTATAAATCTTAATATCACATATTGATGTGCATACCAAACCTGATAATGGAGTTTTATTAGTTTACCTTGTGTCCTAAGAAGTACTTAATTTATGCATTCAAACATTTTTTGTCTTACTACTTTTTACATTGTTTTTTAAATTTTTTTTTCTTCATTTGAAACATAATTTTAAACAGCAGAATGTAAATCAGCAGGCTGTGAAATGTGACTAAACATTTCTTCTAAGAGATACAACTATGTTAAGTTGGAATAAAAAAAGTGGGTTTACACTTTTCTAGAATATTGCAAACTATTGGCAGTTGGAACTTTTGAACCTTTTTTGGTGGACTTCCTGAAATATGGTCTATATCTTGGGGAAGAGATCAGGCATAAGAAGGAGACGATTGCTTAGCTTAAAGTGCTAATGAGAAAATAAAACAAAAAAATACAAATATAAAATTTTGCGTCTCTGGCTAATTTCTTAAGGAAGAAAACAGCATCCCTATTATATCTGAAAAGCTTTTTCCTCTTAACTGTGAAATGCAGTCAGTTTTTCAAAACATAGAAATAGATATTGAAGTTTGACTCCAAGGTATCACTGAAGGCATTGTTATTTTACTCTGAACCAAAAATTTTAAAGTCTTAATTAGAGAGCTGTGGAGTAGGTGTGACATGCTGAATTAATTGATTAATTGCTTGTGTGATTAAAATATGATTAAACAGATTTATTTTTATTTCATAATCCATAAATGATAAATGACTCTAAAACTAGTTCTGTAATCGAGTTACACATACAATAAATGAAAAGATTGATGTTTAAGTAACTAAGGTCTTAACTATAGCACTTGAGGCTCTATTCATTAAGGAAAAGCTACAGTAGCTATGCTGGCCTAACCTTTTTTTCATACAAGTTTATTAAAATAAAACTATTGTGTATGAAGAATTAGGCTAATTAATGAAACGGCTGCAGGGTTAGCTTATTCCTCAAAGAAGAGACTTTTAGGTGTAAATTCTTGCTTTTCGTAAATTATACCTGTATCTGTATTCCTAAGAATTTATTGATTTACATCACACAAGATTCTAATGCTAAGCACATTAAATGGCTGCTGGGTCAAATTAGTCTTTACTGTGACTCCACAACTGCATTGTGATTCTATTACATTTATCTTTTATCGACTAAAGCTAAAAAAGGTCAGTCTGGAAATTGTGAAATGTGGTTTCATGCAAGTTCAGAAAAATTAACTAAAGGTGTAAAAGTTACTTCAAACTGTTTTGAATTCTCTTTATCGATAGAAATAGGGGTATAGACAGAAGTCAACACATCATACAGAGCAATGCCTGTCTTTTTGGCTAGTAGTGTCACCATCTTTGGTTTCTACAGTCATAAGTTCTTTGATCAATACAGACTTGTGGGGAGAGATGGGATCCATCTGTCTAGAAAAAGCAGGACAATCTTTGTTAGCAGATTGGCCAACAATGAATTGGGGGTTAAACTTATGAATTTGGGATGTAGAATCTAAAGCTGTGACATCTGCATGCTCATATACAACAGAGTGGACGATCAAATGCATCAAAGTAGTGAGGACTGCTCTCCGACCCAACCCTTACAAAAGCAAAAACTGTAACTACAGCCACCTCAGATATATACATACTGATTCAATCTAGGCAATAAACTGGAGTTCTGTGACCATTATGACAGTTATGATATCATAAGAATCACAGAAATTGGTGCAAAAACTCACATGACTAAAAGACCACAATGGATGGATACAAATCCAAAACATAGTACTGTGCACAAACTACTCCGAAAAACATTAACTCTATATCAGGCAAAACCAGCATAGAGTTGCACTGATTATCTGTCTGGATCTGGAAACAAATATTGACCCAACTGGCCTAAAGAAAGGAATTCAGCAGAACTGAATATTAGAGAAGTAACCACCTGGAAAAAGTGAAGCTGCAGTACTTTTGTGTGAAATATATACAGAGTGAATTTTAAATTCTTTTTACTTGGTTTTAATTGGCTTGACTTGGTTTTATTATTCACCAACTTAAGCCTATGGTTTTATTTTGAAATTAACAGAGAGAAAAATAGTATAGTTGCAAAAACGGATAGGTGTGGGATCCTGGACCAGAATTTCCCTTTATTAATCATTTGGGTCAGAACAAACCAGCTGGTGTGTATGTTTTTCTGTGTGTGTGTGTTTCTGTGTGTGTGTGTGTGTCAGAGCCAGAAGCCTGCAGCAGCATGGCTTGACTTGGAGCACATGACTGGGCCTGCCCACAGAGCACATGGCCCAAGGTGGCAGAACCACTTGGCCAAGGGGGATATGAGTGCCTGAGGTCTGGAAGTTTGGCCTGCTGGCCTGAAGACCTGGCAATGCGTGACTCATGGCAACTGTTTCTCTCTCTCTCTTATTTCTCTCTTTCTCCTTTTTTTTTGTTTTCTTTACTGTTTCTTTTCCTCACTCTTTTACTTTCTTTGTCTCCTCTACTCTTTTCTTTCTCTTGTGTATAACATAAACCCAAAGAAACTTGTATAGTACTAACCAGAGTTAATGATTACTTTAAATCGAGTGGTTTTGTGGACTGTCTTTGTTTCCTAACACTCTAGTGTCATGCATTTAATGATACTTTTCACTGAATTGTATGGGGTTGCTCTTTCTTAATGCTTTAGTAAAATATTTTTCCATGTTTGTAAGTTTGTAAGTTTTTTCCTGTAAACTCTTTTGCCAAAACTCATCTTCTCACTAATTAAAAGAAACTATCTTAGAGGAATTGTGACACCATTTTCTCTTGATGTGATTTTGTAGATAATAAAAAACCCAAAAGCTTTAAGGTCTTTTAAAGCCATAAATAAAAGTAATTTTCCCAGTTAAGCTTATATGGCTTCTAACTTGGATTGTTACAGTAGGTATTTCTATTAAATCTTTTTAACTCGTTCCTAGAAGTAACCCCCATAAAAGTAAAGCATCTAGCTCTGCAGCACTTTAGCATTTTGATACTTCTCAGGTAGTGTCATAGCTGCAAGAATACAGGGTTTGAATTTAACACTAATTATGAATCTTACAATAAGATCATGGCTTAACAAGCCCTTATCTCCATTGTCATTGTAAATAACAGCATAGCCACAACCTAGCAAAATCATGTATGCTCTGAAATCCCAGGGCAAGTTTAAAATTTAAGTTGTTGATGATCCATATGTGACCATGAGTTCAAGAATCCATAAAAAGACTTCAGCAACTGTATTTTTTGTCACTTTCAATTTTCTGTTCAATAGACTTGACAATGCTAAACTACTTCATACTAATGAGTCATTTCTCTTCTGAACTCAGACACATTTGGTAATAAAACGCTGGCATGCAAATTTTACTAGCCCATGGAGAACATTTTTTTTCTCAGCTGAGCTGGAAAACAAAGATATGACAACAATATTAACCAAACCAAAATTAGTTTTGTCATAAGATTACAAATTGTCACTGTAACATGTCCAAGCTCAGCAACTAAATATATAAAATTAAGTCTTCCTTATCATATTGTCATAAACTAAATTGACCATGAGTAGCAACATCATCATGAAATTGATTATGGCACAGTACCTTTTCTTTTTGACTTCAAAATTATTTAAGAAAAAAAATAAAGAAGTGAATTTGAAGCTGTCAACTATACTTTTGTTTCAACATGCATATTTCAAGTACATAAATATATGATTATACATTTAAACAATTTTACAGCCTTCAACTGACTTCAAAACAGAAAAAGTTTCTTTGAGAGGCTGACTAGAGGAGAAACTCTTGGACTTGCTGGAAGTCTTGAACTCAAAATACCTTTTCAACAACTATGAGATGATTCGGAGAGCACTTTGGTGATTATTTGACTTGGAATAATGTTAAAATAATGGATTATTTCTTTCTATTTAATAGACCTCAAAGGATTTTTCCTCAAAAATCTGTACAAATCTTCTTTCATACATGCATAAACTTAGAGCACTCAAAATGTCCTCTGGAAAAAAGTTCAACAGCCAAGTATTTCTTTTTATTTGTTCAGAATCTGGCACCATAGATCTTTCCCAGTGAAAGAGAGTAAACAACATTCTCTGTTACTCTCAGAATTTTATATAGTTCTATTTTAGCCTCCTGTAGATTGCAGACCAAAAAATGCCCAGTATAGATTCACTGCTATTAGTGCTATTAAGTCCTTCATCTCTTTATCTCTGCAGTAAATGCATCAAATACAACCAAAATATTTCATCTCATTTTCTGCCAGAAACATTGTGTCACAAGGGGGAAAAAAAAACAATTTTAGCCTACTTGCATTTTAAATGAATTTTCCTTGCTCTAGTCCATTGACATGGAAATAGAGAAATATAGCTATTCACTTTTCTTTTTTCTAGGATGTCCTACCACACATTAAGTGCAAAAAAAATTCAAGGTTTGCTGGAAGGCAAAATGGTAGAAATATAGCCTTCAAATATGTCTTCACCTATTTTTATGTTCTTAAATAACATATCTTTTTGAATATATAAAACACTGTAAATAAGCTGATTAATCTGTTTCCTTGTTTTTCTCCTTTTTCATGCTATTTCTGACTACCATGCTCATTTTCTGTGCTTTTAGTCTTCACACAGATTTAGCCTGCATGGAAAAAAATAATAAATGCACATTTTTTGATTATTTTTCTTGTACATTGCTCATTACTGAGTATGAAAATGTCATGATAACTTAGGTCAAGAGTACTTAAAAAAAGGTACTTTAAACTAAAATACCTTAGCTGTACATAAGTTAATTTGATTCATGCTTATTATGATTTCTATATCATTTGCTTTTTAACGTCCAATGTCTAGGTCTAATTCAGAAGAAATATTCCACTGATGTTGAAAAATATGCTTTCCAGGACAGGAAATAATTTGGATATATATTTGGAAGGTGGAGTTTACATTGCATTTGAAAAAAAAAAATATAATAAGTAGATCAGATTTTTCTATCACATAAACACTTTGAATTCAATACAGCTAGAGAAATTCATATCTGCTAACTTTTCTCATATTTTTCACCGTAACTTGATAAACAGGTTTTTCTTATACTGACTTGTAATTTAACATTCTTTCTTTATCAAATACCCATATAACGTTACTTTGCAAGTGTTCTACTTGTGCCCAAAACAAATTCAGTCCACAAATAATATATATCCTCTTTCTAAACATGACAACAAAATATACATGCTCTGAAGTCAGGAAAGACATGAGATACCAGATGATGCTGCAACAGCATCAATTCGTGAATTATTGTTCTGAAAATATTTTATATCTATTTCTTCTCTTCATCATGTGAAAGGATTGTGGTGGATGCACATGCATGAACTATGATAATTATTTCATTTAGAAACTCTTTCTGAACAGTGCACTACCATTATGTTATTCATGTTTGTAGCTGTGTTAAAGAGAGCATAAAAATCACTGCATCTATGAATCATCCAGGACATCCAGAAGTGCTTTGATTGATACTTCCCTAAATTCTTATTTTGTAGAGTTTCTAAATTCTCAGTGAATCTACTGCATAGTGTTACTTCATCATATAATGGATAACAATTACATTGAGTTTTAGCTGAAATCTCCGAGGTATTTATTTGGAAACCCAAAACACATTTTTCAATTTTTTGACTAGGTAGAGGACATATTACCTTAGATCAAAATATTTGAGATTATAAATATTATCTCATCCGAGTATTATGTTCTGGAGTGTGCATGAAATTTTCCCCAGTATTCATACATGGTTAGTTCTCTTTTCTTATAAGATGCCAGGGTTTATTCAACTCCACACTTAAAAATTATTTTAAAAATTTATTAGTGAAATATTGAAGTTCCTAGGACCTTCTTTCATACTGTGTAGGTAGAATAATATTTTTCTTGTTCTTTTTCCACTGATAAAGGATTTTATACTGACTCCAATACTGAACAAAAATGATTGTGCTATCCTTTGTAAATGATTAATAGCACCTGTCAAGATATTTCTCTGCAGCATAATGGTCGTTTCAAGGTTTACATCTTTAGTTTTATATTCTACTGTGTTTATCCATATATTAATAAATTGTACCTCAACTGAGGTAACATGTAACACTCAGTATTTAGTTGAATAAACTGAAGATCTTAATGTCTGATGTTCATGAAAGGCATAATTTGCTAACTTTCTGGCCCTGCCAGTTCTAGACCTACTGTCCTCTCAAAGCAAAAAAACAGATCCTGCAAGAATGAGGTTCTATTATGGCAGTAATTACAAGTGTCTTTTCCACAAAAACATTGCTGTAATTCAATTACAGCCTACATGTAATCTTTATTATTACAGTTCAGGAATTTATCCAGTGTTTGTGTGTTACTTGTCTAAGTTATTAGTAGCATTTTAATTCCATCTTTTCTTTTTATAGATGACAAAAATTTTTGTAGGCATACTGTATAAAGCCAAACTCACAAATAAGTCATAAAAGGCAAATGACAAAGAGGAATTTATAAGAGTAAGAATTTTAACTCACCCCCCTCATGCACATAATCTCACATAGGATATAGAGCCTTCTCCCAGGGAAGACTTGGAAAGACATTTAATAAGAAGGCAAGATAGACTGCAATTAACAGGTGCAGAATATACCAGATAAGCTTACTGATCAGCAAACTACTTACATGGGACAGCCCTTTTCAACCCCTTACTACTCAATTTTCCAACAGCTAATTCTACAAAATTCTGAACCAGCTGCTTTTTCCTGCCTTTTGTTGCTCCCTTGAAGGTTTCATAATAAATTCTGTGCAATCCTGAACTGCCCTTCTCCTTCATTCCATAATTAATGTCATACCGCTGGGCAGTAGAGTTCCTCAGTATGCAAGGTAATCTGAAAAGCCGGTCCTGTTGACTATCGTGGTGAATTTCATACCTTGATCATGGGGTTGATGACTCTGAGCCACCTGTGAGGTTCCAAACAAGGTGTTGGTTCCTTGTGAATCCTTAATTTGAATTCCTGCCTGACAAATGATCAGTCCATGCTTCTCTGAGCCCATGGAGATGGACTTTTGGCAGTCTGATGGCCCTTATGATGGACCTGCAAGTAACCCAGCAGGGTTTTTGGGCTCCCCCTCTCTCTTGGTCTGTAGATGAGTTTTATTACATAAAAGCTACCTCATTTTCTCATTTGTGCTCATAAAAGCTACCTCATTTGTGGGAAACCACAAAATGGATTTGATTTAGATGTGTGTTATTAAAAAAATGAGTAGATAGGATATTAAATAAGAGGAAGATCAGATATCTCAAGAAATGGCAACAATTAAATCCTGCTCTTCTGCAGTACTTACAAACTGGAATAATAGGAAATAATAGATATTTGTTCACTTAGACAAAAGAGGAAGAATTGAAGCAAAAAATCTAGGTATGCTTGGTTACCTATTCTACAACTATTCTTCACAAACTTTTCATGAATCTGATATAAATCCTACTGATGTGTAATTAAGTGTCACCCAGAAAATATTGTTGCCTTCCATCCCTCCACAGTTCTTTATTATGAGTTTTAAAATGCTTGTCTGTCCATACTTCTTGGTTTAAACTCCATATATATCTGCTTTATAGGGGAGATGGTAGTTTTGCTGCCTTTTATAACTAGTCATGTGGTGTCGGATCTAATCACCTGTGATAGTGTATATATATTCTAAATATGATCAGGAAAATACCTAGACTGTATCAGAGACAATCCCTATTTAACAAACTCAGCCTACTGTCCTCCCAGTGTTTGCAGTTCATAAGCTTATTGAGGTAGATTATTATTAATTTAGGTACCGTTAAGAGTCCTTGTCAATTACATCTAGCCATTTTTAATCTCCGTTTTGATGATCTCGTGTGGTCTCCTCAGAACCCTTGTAAACCCTTAGCATGAAAAGTGTCCTTTGGCTGGAAGTGTCACTTTTAATTGTCTAATGGATAGTGAAATACTTCCTTTGCTTGCTTTGAGATTGTTCCCTCGTAGTTTTATTCAATGTCTCATTAATTCATCCTTTTGACACCAGTCTCATTGTGCTGTAACACTTATAACAGAGGGATGAAATCCATGTGTGTGAGGTAATATAGCTAATTAAATTCCTTACTGAACTGAGATTTTACTGTATGTTGAGTTTGCTGAGGTAGACATAATTTTCTTCACAGAGGCTAGTACGGGGCTGTGTTTTTGGGTTTTTGCTGAAAATAATGTTGATAATATGCAGATGTTTTTGTCACTGCTGAGCAGGGCNTCACCTAGGTATTTTATTCCTATGCCTGTATATAAACATATATGAAGAAACAGCCTCCTGTTCTATTTCTTCTCTTTTTTTTCTATTAAACTTATTTAATTATATATATGTAGTATGGGCAGAGAGGAAATGAACTGAATGCACAAACATGTGGTTTACAAAAGTCTCAGGAAAATTGGAAGTCTTTTTAAATTCTGTAAACTGATTTTAAGGTGAGTGAAGAGCATGGAAGCTGGGGTTGTAAGGTCAGACTGATGCTATCATATCTTATTTCCACCTGGAAGAACACAAAANTTTGCTTGCTTTGAGATTGTTCCCTCGTAGTTTTATTCAATGTCTCATTAATTCATCCTTTTGACACCAGTCTCATTGTGCCGTAACACTCATAACAGAGGGATGAAATCCATGTGTGTGAGGTAATATAGCTAATTAAATTCCTTACTGAACTGAGATTTTACTGTATGTTGAGTTTGCTGAGGTAGACATAATTTTCTTCACAGAGGCTAGTACGGGGCTGTGTTTTTGGGTTTTTGCTGAAAATAATGTTGATAATATGCAGATGTTTTTGTCACTGCTGAGCAGGGCTTACACAGAGCCAAGACCTTTTCTGCTCCTTACAGTGCCACTCTGGAGAGGAGGCTGGGAGTGTATGGGAAATTGTGAGAAGACAAAGCCAGAGCATGTGACCCAAACTGACTGAAGGGATATTCCAGATCATACAACATCATGCTCAATATATTTAAACCTGAGGAAAAGAAGGAAGAAGTGGGGAATATTTGGAGTAATGGAGGAACATTTGGAAAATGTTTATCTTCCCTAGTAACTCTTAACATGTGATGGGGCCCTGCTATCCTGGAGATGGCTGAACATCTGCNTCAATTCTATATTGGATGATTTGTAAAGTCAAGGAATTTTGGATTTTAGTGGAGAAAAGAGTTTTAATGAGTAAAAGACCTAATAAAACAGTCAAATTACAAAATAAAATGAAAGATAAGAGAGATTGAAGGTCTGAATAAAGATTACAGGGCTGAATAAAATCAAAGAAATTCACATTCCATTCATGCAATGGGAGAAATTTCATGTTACAAGAAAAATTATAGTTAGACTTCAAGAATTATAAAAATAAGCTTCACACCTTCACAATTCAATGAGCCCAGATTTCTTTGCTCTGTATAAAGTATCCACATCTGTGTGGCCACATTCACATTGTACAAAAACCTCATGTACAGGTGGTCAAATTTGTCTTTTATTTGCAGGGGTGAAATAGCCTGTCCCATAATCATGCACTTGCCCCTGCTAACCTTTTCAGTCCTTAGAAGTGTATTGTGAAGTGTAAGTTTATTGTTGTACAACTGATGCATAATTACTTTTAACCTGTGATAACTTACATCCGTATTCTGTTTCATTCACATTACATTCACCCATTGTAGATGCCAAAGTGAGGAAACTGTTGTGAAGATTAAGCATATTTCAGAGAAAAATGTGGGGGAAAAAAGGCACCTGATAGAGAACCGCAGGCAAGCTGCCACATAATTTGCTGCCTTATAAAAGAGGCAGCATGCCCTGCAGAGATCACACATGGACTGAGTGAGGTCAGACATAAATTTGGCCAGAAAGAAAACCATTCTTTTGTATTTTCTTTTAGTTCTGGAGCAGGACTGAAAACATAAAACATTATGGCTGCTTGCTCTTGGCAGTTTCAGATGCCAGAAATTGCATCTAGAATTCTAAATATTCGCAGCTCAGTCCTGTTAGATTTCTTCTTCAGCATCAGAATCCATATGAGGTGCTGCCAGACTAGAATCAGGTTCTTACTCTTTCGGAGTTACACAATTAAAGTCTGGTTAATGTTGATAGTTGATGAGTCAGTGATTTGCAAAGCAAAACTGTGAGCTTTAAACAGACTTCTTCATTATACTTTGTTTATCAAGGGTTCGCAATCTGCTTGAGTGGTTAACATGACCATGATAATTGAAAAGAGTATTAATTTTAGTAGCTCATTAAGAATGTTTTGATTGATCAAGGAATAGGGATGGTAAGCTCCATGATAGCATCTACACCTGTAAAGTCATCAGTTTATAAAAAC
>WEIV01019860.1:0-22028 GCA_013390005.1 Calyptomena viridis
AATTTAGATTTAAAGAAAGCTTGTACAATGGGTCAAATAATGGATCCGGTGAATAAAAAAGGCAGGGTTGCCTGGCATTTTATTGCCAAAGGTTATAGTTCCGGGTCCAAGTTCACCTTTGCTTGATTTAATGGCTGGATGAGGGGGTTTGATTTGAGATAAAATGGTCACATTTATCTTTGGGTATATAGTTTTACAGTATTTTCTGTCAGCCAATTACGAGAGAAATTAGGAGGAGGATTGTAAGTTTGATAAATGTCATGCACTCCAGGAGCATCTTTGTGGTGTATCAGGGTTTCTTTTGTCTCACTTGTTTGTTCAGCTGATCAGCGAAGCTGTTGCATTTTATGTATTAAAAATAAATGATAAATTCAGTGCTGTCATAAAAAATTGCAATCCTTGTTCAGCAGACTGGGGCAATAAGACCCCCATACCTTGGTCGGTGTGATTCTGTATTTTCACAAACCCTTTGACCTGGTCTGAGATGAGGTTCTGTCCATTCTCACCTTTAACTCTCTCTGCTCTGCTGAGCACATGCACGAGGTAAATAACCAACTGAAATATAACCAACATATTCTAACAGTTATTAGCAAGCCTGATATTAGAATGGTAAATCATATCAGGTTTTTCATTCATAGTTCTGAGTATTTTTCTCTGTTCAGCAGTTACCTGAAAAAGAAAAGATCTGTCTGGCTCATAGGCCACCATGGACACTCCGAAGGCAGGAAGGCGTTTTGTTCTTGGCACCTTTGGTCTAGGAGGAATCTCTGTAAAAGAACTTAATAATCAGTTACCATTAACCCTGTGAAAACGGTTGAAGACAATATAAAATAGAATTCAGTTTGTCACAGTCGTTAAAAATAAAAGATACCATCTTATTTGTGTTTCATAATAGCCTAGTTTTTAGAGTGTTTGCATGTCTTGCTCAGAAAAAAATTTTGCTAAGAGATTTCCTACAACATGCTTAGAAAAACTAAAAGCTGACAGTACTCTAAGTCACCTGGAGTACTAAGTTGTAATGCTTCTGCTGGAGAAGTATGACTCTTTCCATTGTTTCAGTAGTTTAAAGTTTTTCTAATTCCCAAATTACTTTAATTGTGTACTAAAAGTCATTAAGATTTTCATATTATTGCATGTACTATATGCTTTTTCTACTTACAGTCAGTATACAAATGCAAAAATAAGACTCAATTTTCTAATTATACTGCCTTAGTTTTAAAAGAAGTAATTCTGAAGTGAAAAACACTAATTCTAAAGTGAAAGCATGTGAGTATTAAATCTTCAAAATACTAAATTAACTTGCATGTTGTGTCATTGTAAAACTAGAATTCAGATGCTAACAACAAATCACTAAACTCTGAAAAAAATTAATTTGCAAAAAGCCAAAATTTAATGATTAAGAAAAGTCAAATTCACCAAGCCTTTATATATTAAATTTCTAAAAAGTAGATTTTTACCTTTATGCCTATACTGTGTAATTAAAAAATTAATTTTTACCATTCCATCAAACAAAAAAGGAGAGAATTAGGTATGAGAGACGTTTCTTGTGTTCATAATTACAGAAAATGTTATGGTTTCAGGTTTTTAAAGTTTTTTGGATTGAAATCTGATAACCTAAGGGAAAAGTTACCAACAAAAATAAGTGCAGCCTGACTTACACCTTTTTTGATTCAGCCGAAACAGCCTGCCTTGACTTCTATTGTAAGAGTTGTAAAAAATTGTAACAGTTGTTAACTGCCTTTGTTCCTATGGTTACATATATTCCTTGTGTTGTCATAATGTAAAACAAAAAAAGGGGACTTGAAGAAACTTAGTTAAAGTCCATTAGTGGAAGAATAGGTTTGGAGGGCTCTGAGATAGCTGTAATCAACCTGTTGGAGGCCTTTGCCAGTCAGAATGGGGCTTGAGCTGTCACTTAACCTCTTAGTTGCTGTTTCCATACATATAGCAATATTTTATAAAGATATTGATAAAAAACCTGCTTGAGAGAGAAATAGTCTTTGGCTTAAGTCTTTGAGACTGTTCTGTGTGCTAGAGTCCATGAAACCTGAACTTTCCCTCAGGACTGGAGAAAACTGGTGAAAAAACACCAAGTTGCGCTTGAGATGATCATAAAATCCAGAAAGATGCAATGCTCCTAAGGAAAAAAAAAGCCCACCAAATTACAAAAGAACTTTACCATCCCTGAACATACAACACAAAACTGTTAACTTAAAAACCGTGCATTGAACTGTATCCTCTTCGTTGTCATATACAGCCCTGCTTCTTTAGATGCCAAAGGGGCTTGTTCAAAACCCCCTAAAATATCTTGAGAGATCCCCTTCACTGAAAGAAAGGGAGAGCTCTTATTCCGTAGAAGGCCAGCAGGTAAGTTATGGTTCTGAGAAAAGGCTGGGGCTAATACACCCCAGCCATGCCCACATCCCTTCCCAGGATATCCTGGGGAAAAGGGAGGAGCAAAATGCCACAAGATATAGAGGCTCTGGGAGGAGCTGCACCTGGTTTCTCTGACTAACCTAAAATCAGAATGAGGAAAGGGCCTGATGGAGAAAATTACTCTTAATTTCTCCCTAACCCCCTTCATCATCACGGCTAATCTTTGCGAAGGAAGATATGGGGAGGGCTCTACCCACGCTTGCTACAAGCACGCTGGTGGCTAAAACAGCCAAAGCAGGCTAGACAAATCCGGGAACAAAAAGCACAGCTAAAAGTCTCCTTGGGTGGTATTGATGAGGTGTGGTGCTTTCTGCGATGTCTTTTTCTCCTCAAGGCTAATTCTACATGAGTTTTCAAAGGAGGCAGCAGCATTATACATGGTGTGTCTCCATGATTCCCGATTTGAGGTCAGAGTGCACCACTGATGGTGGTCAATATGGACAAGACTGAGGTGCTGTTTCAACGAGTCCTTGTATCTCCTCTTTGGGGCTCCTCTATTGCGGCAGCCGGTGGCGAGTTCACCACAGAGCACAATCTTAGGGAGGTGGTGATCCTCCATCCTGGAAACGTGCCCTGCCCCGCACAGTTGTGTTCTCAACAGCATGGCCTCAATCCCGGTGACCTCTGCCTGTTCAAGGACGGTGACATTGGTGACAGTCAGTCCAGGGGATGTTTAGGATTGTACGGAGGCAGCGCTGATGGAAGCGTTCGAGCAGTCGCAGGTGATGGCAGTAAATGACCCACGATTCAGACCCATATAAAAGAGTAGACAGTACAATGGCTTTATAAACACTAAGTACTTTTCTTCAGGTGTTTACTGCACCATACTCTTTTATAAAGCTTCCTGAAAGCTCTGCATGCCTTTGCTGACCTGTTACCTATCTCTGTATCAATCCTACCATCCGAGGCAATGATACTTCCTTGGTAGTTGAACTGCTGGACTGATCTAAGCTCTGATTTACCTATAGCGATAGGATGATGGTAAGGTTTTTGAGTTGCAGGTTGGTAAAGAACTTCTGTCTAAGCTGACTTCCAGCCCAAAAAGCTCAGCAGCCTCTGCAAAGCAAGATATTAAGTTCTGCAGAGCTGCTTCTGTGTGAGCGACAAGGGCAGCATCAGCAAAAAGCAGCTCACGAACAAGGTAATTCAGAGTCTTAGTGCGGGCCTTCAGATGTCTTAAATTAAACAAGTTAACCCCAACCCTAACCTCCCAAACCTAACCCCAACCCCCCAGCCCTAACCCCAACCCAGCACCAGGGCTGGGTGAGGTTTTCCCATTAAAATTCCACACCCCCCNGAAACAACATGTTTATTTTGGGGCAAAAAAAAAAAGTAGGTCTGGAACCTCACTCCAGGAGCAGTGTTCCCCAGTGCAGACACATTAACAGCCACAGCCCTTTCCCCAGGTCCAGGGTTTTCTCCATCCCTCCCAGACTTTAGACAAACATTCCCCAGCTCAGCCTTGGGACTGGGTCACTGCATTGAGCTCATCCCTCTGTGAAGGTCAAGGCAGCTGGCTTTCCCCTGTGAAGACTCAACACCTCACTCCTGGGCTGCCTCCGGTGCTGCAGGCTGCTTGCTTTGGTTGTCACCCTTCTTTTTGTGCCCCGAAACAATGTCGTCAATACGGAGAAGGAGAACTGCAGTCTGGAAAGAAACCCCACGGCCAGGGCTCATCAGGAGCTCAGCACAAAGGACAAAACCCAACCTGTGCAGCTTCCACATCAGCCACAGCAACCATGGTTCTTTCATGCACAGGAGAAGGGACACTGCCTCACAGACACATAGGAGCAGCAAGGGGCTGCTTTCCCCCCACCACGGAAACAAGGACACCTATTTTTTCTCATTGACTGACAGAGAAGAGACACAGTGTCCCTTCGAGGAACAGCCTTTGATCCAACAGTAGTGACAGAATGGCAGAAATCTGTAGAGAGGGGGGGCAGCTGACACACAGCAGCCCCAGCCAGCCAAAGGGCTGAAGATCCCAGAGCACTGATAATTCCAGCATGCTGCTGGCACAGGATCGCTTAGGCACAGCTGTCTGTCACTGAGAGCAGCCTGTCCCTGTGAGACGGAGCATTCTGCACCATTTTTGGGAAAAGGTGGGATGGAAAATGATGAATTTTAGCCACAGGATCAAAAACCAAGCCCTGGGAAAACCTGAGTCTGGGCTCCCACATCCCTCATCGTATCACCTCCGACAGGAGCAAGCTCAGACACCTGCGTGGCCCGTGCTGGGTCTGTGACACCCACTCAAACACCCCAGCACACAGGGAGAGATGTCCTCTCCTAAGGGATATGCCACAGAGGCTCTGGAGTTCCCATCTCCTTACCTCCACAGCTGTTTTGTAGGTCTGCAGTTTGACAGCCAAGGGCTCCCAGATCCCTAGCTCCTTCATGTCAACCAGAGCTCCAGTCTCCCCATTCACTCCCCATGTCTGGCTGCCTTCCTGGGTGTGCTTGGCCTAGAATCAGAAAGACAGGTCACATCAGTGAGGTGAGACAGCAAATTCCTCTCTGGAGACTCAAACTGACCATGGGCTCAGGAAATAGTAACAGGCCATGAGAGTGTTTTCAATTTTGGAATTTATACAAGTTTATACAAGAACGTGTTACTCATGGCCTGACAAGGGTACTGCTGTGAAGGGTGACTGATCCAAGGGGCTGAACAGAGGAGGAAGGGGCTGACTGACTCCTGACTCACTGCCTTACCCTGAGGGAGGTCAGAACACGGATGGTACTAGCACCACAGTTCTGGATCAACGTCCGGGGAATGACTTCCAGAGCCTGGGCCACTGCCCGGTAGGGCCACTGCTCCACTCCTGTCAAGCCCTTGGACCTCTCCGTCAGCGCATGGGAAACAGCCATTTCAGTGGCTCCCCCACCTGGCACCAGCTGTGGGTCCATGAGAACATTGCGGCACACCTGCATGGCATCCTGCAGGTTGCGCTCCACCTCCTACAACAGACACAGAATCCCACAATCATTGAGGTTAGAAAAGCCCTCTAAAACCACTGAGTCTAACCATTCCCCCAGCACTGCCAAAGCCACCACTAAACCATGTCCCCAGGTAGCCACATTCACACATCTGTTAAATGCCTCCAGGGATAGTGACTCCACCAATGCCCTGGGCAGCCTGTGCCAGTGCCTGACCACGCTTTCCATAAAGAAATTTTCCCCGATATCCAATGTAAACCTTCTCAGTGCAACCTGAGGTTATTTCCTTTTGTTTTGTCACTTGTTACAAGGGTGAAGAGCCTGATCCCTGCATGGCTACAGCCTCCTGTCAGGTAGTGGCAGAAAGCAGTATGGTCCCTGCGGAATTCCCCCCGGCTCCTTCAGCTGCTTCTTGTGCTCCACACCCTTCCCCAGCTCTCCTGCCCTTCTCATTATTTAGTGGAGCACCCCACCAGCTGAAAGCCCAGTCCACAATCTGCTGGAAATGGTTTACTGACACCATGAAAATGGCTGGGACAGGAGGGTTTATAGGGAGAGGGGGAGCAGCCCTTGTTTACCTTGATGACACTTACCGCTAAGATTTCCTTGCTGGCTCCCCGCAAGATGATAGTGCAAGCCTTGGGGTCTTTGCAATCAGTGATGAAGGCAAAATACTCATCTCCTATCTTTTTCACTTCAAAGAGCCTTGCGCCGGTTCCCACATCCTCCTCCCGGAGCTCATCTGTGCGACTGACAATGCGAGCTCCGCAGGCCCTAGCACACCAAAATATCACATTAGATGCTCATTAATCAGAACTGGGGAGAAGGAGTAAGATCAGAACAACTCCATGTCAATGTAGAGGAGGGACAGGCTCCAGCCAGGAGCTAGCACTTGCCTGGCGATCCGATTGTTGTCAGTCTTCCGCACCCTGCGGATGGCGGTAATGTTGGCTCTCATCAAGTAGTGCTGGGCCAGGTCTGAAAGCAAGTTTGTGCAAATTTAGTGATAAATGAGCAGTATCAGGATAAATTTTGTGTTCATCAGTTACCAATCAAGCTATTCTAGTTCTGGTCTTTAAAACAAAAAAGGTTACAGAAAAGAGAACATCTAAATTTAGCTTCTTAAAACATGCAGGCAAAATGGTAGCACTGCTCTCCAGGATTTAAGACTCAGCCTCACTTGTATTTTGGTATCTTTCCCAAATGCTGGAAAAGCAAAATACTATTTTAAGAGTCCACATTCACCAGACAACATCAAGGACCAACCTCAACGCCTGCAGTGTACAACTACTTGCTAGAAAGCTAAAATACAAACCAAAACAGGTTCTGCACCAGGTTTGGGGGGCAGTTGTCTTAGCTTGCTGTTGGCTTGGTTTTTTCTTAAATTTCTGAACAGTGCATTTAACACCTAAATGAACCTCACTGAGATGAATTCAACACAAAGAATCATGTGTGCTGTTACCAGAAACTCCTTTTTCAGTGATGACCAGATCTGGCTTGACTCTTATCAGATCCTCACACATCTGCTGAATGTACTCTTCCTCCATCTGCAGGATGCGGGCAAAGTCTTCCTCCCGTGTAATTTCAATGTCAGTCTGCACAAAAGACATGTAAAAAAAAACCTTAGTGTGTTCATCCCAACCCTTCACCGTGTTACACACACATCCTCCAGCTTGAGCAGCTCAAATGCTCCAGAATCACCAGAGGTCAGGGATGAAAATAATTGACCAAATAAACTGTGACACTGTCAGTTGAGCGTTAGTTTAGTTTAAGCTCAGAAACATTTCTTTGGCTCTTGACAGCACAGATACACAAGCCGCCGTAGTTGCTTCAATGACTCAAAGCACTGTAGCCTCACTCCTATTTTTCTGGGCCCCACAGCAGAATTAGCTCACACATGCAAAATGCCTTTGAGAGGAACAACACAGAAAGCCACTTGCGCTTTTAACAAGCCACCTGCATTTGTTGACTTTACATGTCCTAAATCAAGAGTTGCGGGCGTCTGCGACAGGATGCACTTTACCTGGCTCTCTCCTTTCTTGTACTCCAGCGAACAATCCAGAAGGACGATGCGTGGATTCTTAATCAGGCGACGCATTCTGGGATGGGTTACGTCTTTATTCACCATGATTCCACGCAAAACACACGAGTCTTCACTAAAACCACCTGGAATCTGGCAGACGTAAGGAAGAAGAAAATGCGGCAAGTCAGATTAGTCTACAAAAATGCATGTATCTGAAAGTTTCTCCTGAAACTATCAGTCCCATGTACATAAAAGGGAAAACCTCTCCCAGGTAACCATGGTGCGCCCAGGTAATGATACCAGTTCAATTTTAAGTGCATGCTAACTTTTAGATTTTAAGTGGGAAGCCATGGAAGAGCTTAAGAAACTTTTCACGTCCTATTGCCTAGAAACATGTTCTATTTTCCATCTTCCAAATGCAATTGCAATTATCTTTTTGACAAATATTCTAAAAGGGTTGAAATAATAGCCCCTGTTTGCACTGTAGCCCAGCAAGGCCAACAGCACTGACTGAAATATCTTCAAGGGTGGTTATGTCTGCAGACTCGAAGAAATAACACAAAATTCTTTCCACTGCGATCTACAATCAGCTAGTTCAGAACAAAAAGGGGCACAGGGATAAGAAACAGTTCAGGATATACTCACCTTTTCTACTTTTGCGTATTTTTTAATATCTATTTCCTTCCTGCCATTTTCTTCAAACTCCACAGTCTTAACGGCATCAAGAGCAATGCTACAGGCCAAGTCAGACCAGCGGTTTATTGCCTTGGTGTTTATCGCACTCTTTATTATTTTAAGCATCATCTCTTTGTTGTTCACATCCACTGGGGTGCTAAGACAAAGGAAAAATCGAAGAGTAAACTGAGCATTACTCTAAGCAACAAGCTGTTTGTCCCTTTGAGTCCCTCTCCAATTACATTAAGTACTACTAACACGACTGCCTGAAGGAGCAGCTTGAAACCGCACATGAAGCCCACATCCTTCCTCTCCAACTCCTGCCAGCCCATACTTACCCAATTTTCTTTAGAATACTGATCATGTCATCCAGAGCCTTACGATAAGCCCAGATGATCACAGTTGGGTGCATCTGCTGTTCAAGAAAGTGTTCGGCAACAGAGAGCATCTCTCCCGCTAAAAGAAAATTAAAAATAAATCAAAATCCCCCAGATAAGCTAGTAGGACAATCACCAGTCAAGACAGGAGAGCAGCATACCAGACAAAATGTATCTTCTATCCCTGCAGGGAGCCCTGAGGTCACCTATACCTTTTTTTGCACTTAACTGTGCTTCTCCCACGGAAAGAACAACTTCCCAAAGCATGGAGCTGATCACCTAAGGGTCTCATGAACCTAGCACGCTCTTGCAGAGTTAAAAAAAGAATTGTCCATTTTAGGATTGGTAAATAACAAAGATCTGTCTTGTTATGGGCTCTGATGAGCAAAAAGGCCAAACTTCAACCTTTATGCAAAGCGTGTCTCAGTCAGTCTCCTTACCAAGGATAATAACAGATGTGGTACCATCTCCAACTTCTTCATCCTGAGTGCGGCTGATCTCTATCATTGACTTGGCAGCTGGATGCTGGACTTGAATCTGTGCAGGAACAAGGGGTATGGATTTGTTCCGGAATGCTAAAGCAGAAACATCTCGCATACTCAATGGAACAAATACCACATCTTTAATACAGAGAAAGGCATTCTGCCCAACCACAGCAAAGCTTTTTCCTCCTTTCTGAGACCAAAACCAAGCCCTGGTATTTGACTGTGTCATGTCTCTCAGTTTTTCAGGCACTAGAGTTTTTACGATGTTCTTTTAAACAGCACCAGAGAGATGATAATAATTTTTTGGTCTCGCTGTGTGGCATTGTGAACATCATTGTCTACTCATAAAACTGTCTACTTCATAAAACTGATTATAGCTACAATTACCAGAGAATTTGCATCAGTCTTGTAAAAACTCCACTAAAACTTCCAAGCCTATGATCAAACCTACACTTTTGCAGAGCAAGAGCATTTGCTGGAAATGTTTCATTCCTCCCAGTGAGCACCTTTCTCGGTGCAGCTGCTTAGTACATGCCGACTCTCAGAACAGATGAGATCACACAGCTCCACTGGCACTCAAGACTCCAGAACATTGGACTCACAGGTTAAGCAAGACAGTTCTTTAAGAGAAACTTACTTCTCTAAGAATAGCATTGCCATCGTTGGTCATCACGATCCCGCCCATTGGGTCCAAAAGCATCTGCAATCATAAGAGAACCAACACTTGTGCTGCTCTGTCCCATGCGAGGTGTTTCTAGTCAGCTGCATCACAGGTGCTGCAGCACATGTTCTTACCTTCATCATAGCTCTCGGTCCTAAACATGTTCTGATAATGTCAGCAATAGTCTAGAAGAAACCAAAGAAATTAGGTAATACAGGAGGGCATCAAAAAGTTGGTTTGAAACCAGCAGTCCCTGCAAAATTTAAGTGAGCCAGTGACTTTGCCATGGTTGAGATGCAGCAAAAGTTAAGAACTGTGTGGAAATGAGAACATGGGGATTATCAGGGCAGTGGCACTACATTATATTATTATCTCAATCAGGTGTCAAAACTGAGATGCTTTCAAACTTTGCAAAGGTTTTGTGGGATAAACCCCTCCATGTTCAGTTACAGGGTACCCATTACATGAAGAGTGCAAAAGTTTTGTTTTTTATAAAATTTTTATACTATAGTATAAAAATATCTTCTGCTAACATAAATAATTATTTTCTATGTTGCCTCTTCTTCTACTCTGAATTCCTATAGACTGGAGAAAATGTGCTTCAGATTCAGCTTTCCCTTGGAAATATATAAATACAAACACGGAAAAAAAATAATCAGAACAGCCTACTATGAAAATTTGGTACCTTTGCAGCAGTGATGTTTCCCGTCTGGACTTTTCTTCCGGACTCACGTTTTGTATTCTGACCTAAAGCACACAGAAGAAAATAAACTGGATCAAGAACAACCAAGTACAATGCACAAGGTTGCAGCAACATCTGTGAGACACAGATTAACAGATGACCAGTTCTAAATTCAGAGTTTATATAAATACTGCAATCATGAGAAATACAGATAGAAGACTGTCAGTGAAAAACATTCCCTATTATAACAGAACTCCTCACTAGCATCCTGAGACAAAGATTTGCAATCCTGAGAGAGAACCTATTGTCCCAGAAAATCAAACTGCAGAAACTCACTAGGATCTGCCAGATGCCACAAAGCTGAGGAGATGCTGTTGCACAGTAGTTCAATCAAAAAAAGATACAGAGGCTCATCCACGCTTCACAGAACTGGGTGAACATGAAGTTAATGCATCGACGTTGCCTTTGGTACAGGAGGGTGAGCAGCCGCTGGGGTACCACAGGCTCACAACCACAGCTGGGGACCAGCTGTCAACAGGCTCTGCCCTAAAGCATCTTTAGGCTCAAGGCTATTACAAGCCTGGCCCAGGTATGCACAGATTTACTCAGGAGATGTTTGCACATGGAGAGGTGTAAGACAGAACAAAAGGAAACAACAGTAAGAGCAGCATCAAGAATCAGGCAACCAGGCTTACAGCAAAGGGGCCCTGGGCTACAACCCCTTGCCTACTAGGTTAGTAGGGAATGGAGCAGATGGAGAGATGGGAATGGGATACCCAAGCAGAAAGAAATCCTCATATTGGAGGGTGGCGAGAGAATCATAGAATGATTTGGGTTGGAAAGGACAAGGGACTTAAAGACCATCTAGTTTCAAACCCCTTCCACAAACAGGAACATCTCCTATTAGACCAGGCTGCTCCAAGACCCGGCCAACACCTCCCCCTTGAACGCTTTCAGGGATGAGGCAGCCTTCTCTCGGCAACTGTGTCAGTAACTTACCTCCCTCACAGGGAAGAATTTCTTCCCCATAGCCAACCTACCCCTCCCCTCTGTCAAGGTGAAGCTATTCCCCCCTTTCTTGTCACTCCAGGCCTTTGTCTGAAGTCCCTCTCCAGCTCTTAGAGCCCCTTTAGGCACTGGAAGAGGCTTTAAGGTCTCCCCAAAGCTTTCTCTTTTCCAAAGCTGAACGCCTCCAGCCTGTCTCCAGAGCAGAGGGACTCCAGCCCTCGGAGAATCTCCGTGGTCTCCTCGGGACTCGCTCTACCAGTTCCATGTCTTCCAATACTGGGGGCATCACAACTGGGATTCACAAGTGGTTCAAAAGAGGCACCACAAAGAAATGTGCTGAAAAGGCGCGAGGAGAAATGGGAAAGAGAACGAGAACTAGGAGAAGTCTGACAATGACAGGGGCCCGAGACCTCCTCCGCAGAGAGCACCGCGGGGCCAGACTGAGGATAGGGGGCTGGGAGCGGGAACTAGGGGCACGCCGGGGGCGGCAGCGGTGGCCAGCGGAGCCCCGGGAGAACAGCAAGCTCCCTCTGTGAGGGAGCGGCCGGCCATGAGGGGACACAACATGGCGGCGGGGCACGCGAGCGTCAAAGCGGGCGGGAGCCCAGTCCGGCCCTCCCCTCCCCTCGCCCTCCACCCAGGGACCCCCGGGAGGCTGGGCCGAGCCGGCGGCACTCACTGAGAACCAGGACGGGACGCGGGCCCATCATCGCGGCGACTTGAACGCGGAGGAATCTTCTGGAGCCCCGGAACTGCCGCCTCACGGGGCCGCACACGACGCACCGCCTCCCGCCCCCGCAGCCAATCGTGCGCGGGCGCGGGGCTGGCGCCGAATCAGCGGCGGTGCCGCAGCTCCCCGAAACGCCCCCCGACTTCCGGCCTATAAATGACTCTCAGCGAATGGGCGGTGCCGCGCGGAGCTGTGCATGCGCGTTGTGGCCGCCGAACTGCGCGGGCGCGCGGGGGGAGCGCTCGCGCTGTGACGTCCTGCACCCCCACAGCTCCCTCAGAGGGCGGTGCCGGGGTAGCAGCGGGTCCCGAGACAGCCCCGCCCGTGCCCAGGACTCCGGTGTTCCCTCAGAGTACGGGGTGCCCGCCCTTCATGTTGTATCCCGCCAAGTTCTTCAGTGTCACCCGCAGGGACCGAGGGCCAAAGGTGGCGTGCGGGGTGCGGGGACAGCTGTTGGCAAAGGCTGGGAGTGGGCAGCTCCGATGAAAGGGTTTGGGGCGGCACATGGAGCCAGCGAGGGGGCTCTGGAGAGGTGCCCAGGGGCAACTCCTAGGGAAATATGTGTACGGAAGAAGGCACGGGGACCCTTCTCCCACCAGAGGCAGCTGCCTAAAAAACACAGGCACAGGGGAGCTCTCAACGTTTCCTTCACTGGTGGAAGTGCCAGCAGATTTGTTACTGGCTTTGCACAAAGGAGGTCAGGACATGTCCCGATCTGTGGGCAGCAGAAAGGCTGGAGCCTGTGTGGGGGAGGGTGAGTTAAGCAGAGCATCCCAGTGTGGGAAGGGAAAGTTTGGGGGTGAAATCACACGTGACTCTTGAGGAATTTAACCCTCATCCTCCTTCCTCCCTGCTCTCCCTCCCACGTTGCTTTACAGAGCCTCCATGGACCTAGGCAGGCTGGAGGGCCAGAGGACAGCATCGACAGGGCCCTTCTGTAATGCCTTTTGGGGCAGAGCAACAGCTCTGTCATCCTCTGTCAAAACAGGTCTGTGGTGTCACCAGAGCAAGCTGCTTGTCACAGAACCCAGAGGGGGCCATTGAGATATGACACCCTGGAGACCCTGAACACCCTGGAGAAGACTGCAGCAGGGCAGGCAGGGGCTGGGAGGCAGCACAGGGATCAGAGCCTTAAAACCAGACCCCTCTGAGCACTAACACACTTGTATCACTGCCATTGCAGAGGATCGGGAGGATCCCTGCTGACAAAGCATTTTGGAACTTTTGGTTGGGTTTTTTTCCTCTTTTTTAAAACATAAAAGACACCTAATTGCTGCTGCTGCAGCGATCAAGTCTCTTTGCTGAGAGGGCTGAAGCACAGCCCAGGCTGCACCTCACAGGGGACGGTGCCATCCCAACACATCCGCTGTTCAGGGTGGATCATGACTGTCCTTTTCTGAGCTCTGTGCTGCTGGTGGCATTTCTCTCAGTTCTTTTTGGTCTTGGGGGTGTCATACTTCCTCTTGCTCGAGTACCACAACAGCAGGGGGATCCCGATGGAGGGCAGGGTCATCACACCAAATGCCGCCCAATCCAACTAGAGGAAGAAATTGTTGGAGAAAGTCAAAACAAGTCACATCCAGAGGAGTCTTAGAGCAGTGAGGTGAGACCTCACTGCAGTCTTCAGCTTCCTTACAAGGGGCAGGCACTGATCTCTGCTCTGTGTGACCAGTGGCAGGACACAAGGGAGCAGCATGGAGCTGTGTCAGGGGAGGTTTAGGTTGGATGTTAGGAAAAGGCACTTCCCCCAGAGGGTGGTCAGCCACTGGAACAGCCTCCCCAGGGAAGTGGTCAAGGCCCCGAGCCTGATAGGGCTCAAGGAGCATTTGGAAAATGGTCTCAAGCACTTGGTGGGACTTTTTGGGGTTGTCCTGTGCAGAGCCAGGAGTTGGGCTCCATGATCCTTGTGGGTCCCTTGCAACCTAGGAGGTTCTAAGATTCTATTCTCAAATCTTCTGGCTCAAATCCCACAGTGCAGCTCCTTCACGCAAGGAGCTGGGATGGAAACTCTCAGCTGCTTCTGTGATACTCCTATGGAGAACTGACAGGGATAAAGTGCAGTCCTGCTGGAGCTCTCCAGGTGCCTGCAGGGCAAACCTCACACACCATGTGCAAGCAGGAAGCCACCACACTGGGCTGCAGCTGCTTTGCTGCGATTTCCATTATCAATTGAAAGGTACTTACAAAGTGAGGGGAGAACCTCCTGTCAAAGTCACGCTGAGCCAGGATTCCTCCCTGCCCGGGAGCACTAGTGAAACCAACCTGGAAAAGGCAGGGAAAAGACAGACTTTGCCACCTTTTCCTTCTTGCTGCAGAGCTTGACAGGGTGAGAGCTCAGGGACGCAGATCACCCCCACCACACAGCTCCAAGAGCAGGGTCACGTGTATCTGCAGGGCTCCTATAAATTGTCCACTTACCACGACCTGCCCACCCTCCTGTGCCAGGTACGTGATGGTGGCAGAGGTGAAGTTGAAGTAACCGGCTTTGAGAGGACGCAGAACCACGGTGTGGGACACATTGCTCGCTCTGGGAGCTGGACATCAAGGAAAATGGTTGTATTTCATTACAGGAAGAAAATGCACATCGAAAAGTCAATGTTGCTGACAGATCCACGTGCCCATGGTCACGGACAGTCTGACCCACCTCCCTCCATGGCTGCTCCTCCTCAGGCAGAGGAACTACTCAAGGACCTGGTCCTGTCTGCAAGGAACTTTATTTTTACACAACACTGTTCAGAAAAGCAGGGGTTTGGATTCAGCACCCTGTCCAGGCTCTGGAATGTGAGAATTTCAGTGACAGTGGAAAAGACAGGATGAAGCTGCTGGATGCTCAGGGGTGAGAAAGAGCATTGGGAGAAATTTTAAAAACATTAAAAGATACGGAGCAATCCTGTCCCACTTGACGCTGAGCATGCCAGAGACGATGCCAAAATCTTCTGGGGGGAAGGAATCATCCGACAGCTCCACATCTAGGGCAGCGCTAAACACAAAAAAGAGAGAGATGAGAAAGGAATCTTAAGACTTGGCATCTGTTCATGGGATCTGCAGCAAAGCAGGCTCACAGTTCCATCCTGACCCAAAGGCAGAATGGATTTTTGAAAGATAAAAAATCACCAACAGAAGATAGGGAGGAAAGATAAGGTGTCTTATGGGGAGACTGCAGAGAGAGGAAGGCATAGCTGAGACAAATGGCCACAAAGACAGGAGACACACTGGGTTTCCCACAACAGAATTTGGCAGGTACCATCCCACAGATACACACTCTGGCCTAAATAACAACGAAACCCCACATATACAATTACAGTTATCTCATTAATGTTGTATGAGTCCAACATTACAACACCATAAATACATCTCTTAGCAGTACTTCACTCAGCATGATTCTGCCTTTAAAAAAATTCTGAAAAACAGAAAACCAAACCACTTTTAATACTCTCCTACATTTTGTCCAATCAGCTTTTCATTCTGAGAATGAAGCTTTTTACCAGTATTGTGGAAATTCAGTTTTATCTTTGTCAGGTCCTTAGTGAAGTCCTGATAGCAAAAAGGAATTTTTAGTTAAAAAAAAAAGAAAAAGAGCTCAAAAACCCAAGAAACAGAGCAGCGTGCATGGGGAGCAGAGGGTCACAGGTCACCACAGGAGCTACACTGTGCTGGTCTGACAGCTTGCACAGTCACAAGGTGAAAGCAGGGACAACAGAAGAGGAAGGAAGAGGCAAATTGCAGGGTCAATCCTTCAGGCACTGCTGGAAAGCTCAGAGTTAGAGGGAGCAAAGGCAACAGCACATGACAGAGGTCAGAAATCTCGTACCCTGCAGCCACACACAGAATGTTTGCTCTTGGTTAGTGTTGAAGCCTGGACAGGGATTACCTGGAGCCAACGTTGTAGATGTTGTACTGCAAAGTCAAGTCCTTGCCCTCCACTGCGTATCTGTTTAACAGGGATTTGGAGGCCAGGAGCCTGGCACCGTCCTCACAGCGGGCCACAGACACCAGGGCAAACATGGTGAGAAGCAGGAGCTTCATCTAGAAACACGAGTAAATGGAAGGTCATTGATTAAAATCTCTGAACATTTTTCTGTGAAGATGTAATAATTGGTACAGCCATTTCCCACATCTGCAGCCATGGAAGAAAGGTTGGTAGTTTTCTCCTTTTTCAAAGCCCCAACCAGTATCACTCCCCTTTATAGGAATGTCAAACATCCTGAGTCGAGAGGGACCCACAAAGATCGAGTTCAACTCCTGGCCCTGCACATCTCAGTAATGGGCAAAGCTCTCGGATCACAAAGTCTCTTCCAGTAACTTTGAGAGCAAAACCTCTGGCAATTAAGTTTTAGCAATTAAGAGTTAATTGCCCTTGCAAAGCCTGGCAGCTTTCCAGCACTGTCTTACAAAACAGAGTTAGTTCTCACAAAGTACCAGCTCCTCACTTCCCACATTTGTTGTTCTTTCCTATTTCCAGCCACTGAGGAGCCACTAACTCCCTCCCATGGCCTTAAGATCCCCACAAGTCCTTGCTTCAGGCCATTCAACTTATTCAAACGCAGCACCTCAGGAGACACCCAGCTGAGGAGACAAGACCACAGGGACATTCTAAATAGGACCTGTGAGGACACCTAGTGAGACTTTTAAATGCAAAATCTGCTCCGATGTCAGGGCCTTCACAGTCACAGAGTGGTTGGGCTCGGACAGGACCATAAAGCCCATCCAAATCCACCCATCCACCCCTCTGCCATGGGCAGGGACACCTTCCACTATCCCAGGTTGCTCCAAGCACCGTCCAACCTGCCCTTGAACACTTCCAGGTCTGGGGCAGCCACAGCTTCTCTGGGCACCCTGTGCCAGGGCCTCACAGGGAAAGTTTCTTCCCGGTATCCCATGTAAGCCTGCCCGCTGTCAGTAGGAAACCTCGTTCTATCACTCCAGGCCCTTGCCCAAAGTCCCTCTCCATCTGTCTTGGAGCTCCTTTAGGAACTGGAAGGAAATGTAGGAGTTGCCCAGAACCTTCTCCAGGTCGAACACCTCCAGCTCTCCAAGCCTGTCTCCAGACAGAAGGGCTCCAGCCCTCAAAGTGTCTCCACAGTCTTCTCTGGACCTACTTGAATAGCTCCGTGTCTTTCCTATGCTGGGGGCCCCCGGCTGGAAGCAGCACTGCAGGTGGAGTCTCAGCAAAGCAGAGAGTCAGAATCCCCTTGCTCATGTGCTGCCGATCCTGTGAGGATAAGCCCATTGCAGCATCGGCTTTCTGGGCTCCCAGCGCACGTGGCTTGGTCTCGTTGACCTTCTTGTCAACCCACATCCCCAAGTCCTTTTCGTCTGAGCTGCTCTCCATCCATTCTCCCCGGGCCTGTGTTTGTGCTCAGGGTTTCCCTGACGCAAGTGCAGCACCTGCCCTTGACCTCACTGAACCTCCTGGGGTTGACACGGTCCCACCTGCCCAGCCCGTCCCGGTGCCTGTGCCAGAGGCCCCTTCCCTCCCCCTAGTCCTGCCCTCCTGCAGCCACACACCAGCGTGTCAGTCCGGGTAGCTCCTGCCTATCCACGCAGCCGAGGGGCCCACAGAGGCTCAGGGACACCCGTCCGCACGGAACCGCCCGGGTTCACCCGCCACTGCCCGCGGGAGACCCCGACCCTGACGCTCTAGCGACAAAGCCCGGCTTGTGCCTCCTAGCCCCTCAAAGCCCACAACAGAATCTCCCCCACAGACCCTTCCCACCGTCTTCCACTCCGTCCACACACCCGAGGCCGCTGCACGGAACCGGCCCGGGCGCCCCCCCCCGCCGCCGCTCACCGTCTCTGCCGCCAACACCGCACAGGCAAGTCAGCGCAAACGGAGCGGAAGTGACGCATCTGAAATGCGCCTCGTGGCACCCCTTGGCCCGCTGGGAAATGGAGTCTGGCCTCGCTCCCGTGAGGACTCCGCGCCTGCGCAGGGAGAGGTCGTTGCGCTGCCCGCCGCCCCCCGGTGGCGGAGGTGCGGGAGCGCAGAGGAAGGGGCGGCGGGGCCGGTGCGGGCACGGGGGGTGCGCGGAGTGCCTTGCGGCACCAGGGCTCGAGAAGGCTCTGGAGAAGAGCAGCAGGTGTGTCCCGGCACGACCAGTTGCTGTGCACACGTCACCAGCCTGTCCAGGTCCGTTGAGGCTCTGCAAAGCGGTGAGGGAGAGGACAAGGAGAGGAGGGAGGAGGATGAGGAGTAAGTTCCTTAAGAATCAGGTGCACAGACCCCCAGATTTTCCTTTCCTGCACTGGGGCCCTCTGCTTAATTCACCCTTCCCCTGCTGCCCACAGATCGGGACATGTCCTGACCTCCCCTGTGCAAAGCCAGGAAAAACCAAGTCTGCCGGCATTTCCAGTGCCGGAAGCCTCGAGAGCTTCCCTGTGCCCGTGTTTCTCAGGCAGCTGCCTCTGGTGGGAGAAGAGCCTCCTCTGTACTCACATTCCCCTCACACACACACAGATGAACACCCCTGGGCACCTCTCCAGGGCCCCTCACTGGCTCCACAAACCCTTTCATTGGAGCTCCTCATTCACAGTCTTTGCCAAGAGCTCTTCCTACACCCGCTTCCTTCTTTCCCTGCTGCCTCAGGCAGAGCTTCTCCAAACTGCTGACTATGAAAAGCAAGAGAGAGGTTCAATCCCTTTTGGCCATCGAGGCCACATAGGTTGGGCTTCTCTCTCCCACCCCACCCCTCTGCAGTGTTTGCTGCACCCAGGGAAGGCTGTTCCAAGACCCCAAACACTGATACAACATCTGTCCTGGGCCTGAGAATCTCAGCACTTTTTCTGTGGAGCAAGAGCATCTGATGGAACTATTTAATTCCTCCCCAGTAAGCACCTTTCTTGGTGCTCATGGTCAGTTAGGTGATGGCTCTCAGGACAGAAGAGGGAGATCACACATCTCCATTGGCACTCACACAGCCATATTCCAGAGGATTCTGACTCATGTTAAAGAGAGGTGAAGCCACACACTAATAAGGGGTTCATTTACATCAGGGCATATTTGATCTCTCTCTCTAGGTATTGGAGAAAACCAGGGGTGTTGAATCCAAGCGAGGAGACTTCTGTCCAAGGTTTTCACTCCCTCCAAATTGTCTCAAATTGAAATGAGATGACATCCTAATTGGAGCTGATAAACAACAAACCTGCTTAGAAGACTGATACCTTGGCTTTAAGGTATCAAAAGAACAACAAGCTCTGGGAGAAGAAAAAAAAGAAGCAATATGCCAAATTGCAGTTCCTAATACTAAAAGACAACTAAGAAGATTTTTGTTAGTGGCAGGATTTTGCCCACTATGGATCTCAAATTTTGGACTAAGAGCCAACCCCCTTTATTTGGCAATAAAGAATTGCTCAAGAATTGCTGGAATGGACCTGAGAATGTTGAACCAGTTTGGACATCACAAAAAGGATGCTCATGGAAGCCTCAGCTTTAGGCCTTCCAGATACGACTAAACCTTTTCCATGATATGTGCATGAAAGGCAGTAAGTAGCCTCTGGGGGGATGATACAGCTGCTTGGAAGTTGGCAAAGGCCTGTGGCATCCTTTTCCAAGCAGTTGGATGGTCAGCATGCTTATGGGCCATAGCAGCCATCATCCTCATGATACAGGAGGCCTAGAAATTCACTTTGGGGCAACCTCTAACTGTGCTGGTATCCCATATGCCATGCTGACTATTTGGAAAATAAAGGGATATCACTGGATCTCTCCAAGCTGGCAAAATACCAAGCTGTGCTAATGGACCAGGAAGAAGTAGTCATGTGTATGTCATCAGGTTTAAATGAAGCCACTTTGCTCCCTACTGAAAAGCAGGAGCCTTTACAACATGACTAGCTGCACACCATTGAGCAAGACTTTTTGCGTAGATGCAAGTCAACCAGATTTAAAGGTTGAACTTTTACAGGACCTGGACAAAAACATATGTTGATGGCAACAGCTTTGAGCAATACAGGTAAGTTACCCCTTGGGGATGGAAAAGAGCAGTGGCATTCCTGAAGGCCCATGGCACAGATCCTTGGGATGGTATTGCCCCGTGGGGCATCACCCCATGCCTGCAGGTTCCCTGGCTTCACCCAACTTGCTCACTTCTTGGGTATGTAGCCCACTGCCTGGCTTGTGAAATGGCAGAGCAGCCAGGTTTCAGCACCTGCATCACACCCAGCTGCAAAGGTAGGAGCCCCTCTAGTTTGGGGACCTCCTCTCCAAACCATGTCATATCCCACCCCTGATGGCTCCGTTTTCTAAATGCAACACAGCCCTGACCAACACCTGCTCTGTGTGTATGGGCCCCCTGATCTACCTGGAGTCTGGAGACAAGGAGATGTAACCGGAGGAGTACCAGGAGCCCACCTGAGCTTGGGGGGCTGCAGCTCACCCCTCTCCACTCTATCCCTGAAGGGACTCTAGTGATGAGATGCCAGGGTGCTGTGCAGGTGCTGCAGGGCCAAGAGTGAGGGCAGCTGCTGCAGCAGCGCGCTAAGAAGATAAGGGGCTGGAGACTCCCCTTCAGAACAGCTGCCCAGCTGTGAGCCTGGCTGGAGGAGAAGAGTGAGGAGAGCAATGTGGGCAGCAGCAGAGTGGTTGGCAAGCACAGATTGCTCTGCAAGTGAGGTCTGGCAGTGGAGGTGGCAATGTCCCCCATTCTCCCTGGAACTGGGGGTGCTGGATGCCAACGCTGCTCTCCCCACTAGGCTGAGACTTCAACTTCCAGGAGCAGGCTGAGAACAGGGACAGCAAACTGAAGGAGGTGGTCTTGCAGCCACCCAGGAGTGAGGGCAGGGCCCAGTGACAGCAGGATAGTGCCATGTGACGGCGAGAATGTGGGTCCAGGTGCTGGATGTGGCTGGAGCCCCTGCAGCACAGCAGAAGCTGAGACCCACTAGGTGGGCAGGGGCTGGCAAATGAAGCACCCAGTCCTCGAGGCACCAGTCTTGGTACCCTGAGTGGGCACTCACCAGTCCATGGTGGTCCTGACCTTGTGATACCCCAGCATCATGCTGTCCCTTGCTCCATCCCTTATGTGCTCAAAGCCACTCAATGTCTCCATCCCCAGCACCTTGATGCCACCATCTCCATCCCCAGGGTGCCCCCAGCCCCACCACACCCCTCTCCACAGCCCTATGGTGCCTCCCATTCCTACGCCTGTGGTGCCCCCAGCCCCATGCTGTCCTCCACCCCTCGATGACCCTATACCCACACATGGTGCCCCCACCTCCATTCCCATGCTGCATCCAGCCCTGTCCCTCCAACACCCCCAACCCCTTGATGCCCCCATCTCCATGGTGTCCCTAGTCCTGTCCCTGTGGTGCCCTCAGCCCTGTGGTGCCCCTCATCTCCATACCCAAAGTTCTCCCAACCCCACAGTGCCCCCAGCCTCGAGCTGCTCCGGCGTGGGGGCGCAGAATGGAGAGACAAAAGGACGCAGGGGGGGTCCCTGCTTCTCCGTTTATTACCAAGCAGCCTTCGTTTAAAAAAAACCCAAAACACAGACGTACAGACAGGCAGAGGCAGCCCGGCGGGGCGGGGGAGCCGCCCGCCCATGAATCGTTTGGTTCCTGACACCAGAGAGGTTCAAGTAGCCGAAAAGGTTCAAGTTCACCATAAGGCACTTTAAAGCCATGACGGGAGCAGAGCTCCCCTGGTCCCATCACCCCTCCCAGCATCCCATGGCAAGGGACAGATGTGGGGGCCGGGCAGCGCTGGCGGGTGGCAGCGGAGGGGCCGGGGGAGGGAATATATTACATCATCTTTTTAAATATAGATAAAACTCTTATTGTAGACAAATAGTGCCGGTCCCCTACTCTCCCGGGGAGTCTGTGCCCTGCGGGGGGCATGTGCAAAGGGCAGAGGGGTGACCGCGGGAGCTCGGCCACCCCAGGGAGGTGGGTCCCACAGGGCCAGGGGGTTTTGGAAGGGGGGAAGGGGCCGGGGAGGGGCCGGGGCTGCCCCGCACCCGGGTGGGCTCACCCGAATAGTGCAACCAAGAGAAAGCAGCCGGGAGTGCAGGGGCGAGGGGG
>WEIV01019861.1:3090-53610 GCA_013390005.1 Calyptomena viridis
CACATTATTGGCCCCAACTGAACAATCAATTAATGTTCTGAGCTGATGTCACCGATTTCAACTATCTTAATTCCCAAGAACAGAAACAAAAATAAAGCAACACATAGTAAGATCTACACAGTGATTTATATCCCTGGTCTTCAATCTGCTAATCATTTTATAGCTGGCTATATACAGTTCTGGATGGTGCAAATTCCCTCTTTGTTTTGAATTTTCTGAAACTGTTTTATAGGAGATGATGTTTTGTTTTGATGTTGGTGAATGGTGGATGACACATGGGCCTTGCACCAGTGAAATAAAAGCTGTTAACATGNAAGTCTGTTCCTTGAAGAAGTCACTGTTTTTAGGGAAGTGCTACAAACAGCAGAATTATTTCATTTCCAAAGGTGGAATTTACCTTGGGCCCAATTGCACTACAGCACACAACTCAAGAACTGGNCAGATCAGAATAAGAGAGGTCTCGAGCAGTCTGACTCTTTGATCAAGATCACTGGCGAAGTTCACCTCAACTGCCTTTGGTCCACTTGACTCAAAACTTCTGGCAACAGAAACCTTCATAAAGTTCACATTATTGGCCCCAACTGAACAATCAATTAATGTTCTGAGCTGATGTCACCGATTTCAACTATCTTAATTCNGGAGGTTTAGTTTGTATTTTAGGAAAAATGTCTTCATGGAAAGCATTGTCAAGCATTAAAAGAGGCTCCCCAGAGAAATATTGGAATCACCATCTCTAAAATTGTTCAAAAAATGTGTGGATATGGCATGGTTTAGTGGTGAACATGGTGGTGGTGGTGCTGGGTTTACAGTTGGACTTGATGACCAACGTTAACAGTCCTATAATTCCACAACTTCTCAAAGGTAAGCAGACGGAAGGCTTTAATTTCCACTGTTAGTTAACTGCCCCTGTTTTAGTTTGTTCAGTAAGGACCAAGAATTTTTGGTTCCTTGTTGTTCCTTTACAAAGTGCAGTCACCAGTCTTCACATCATTCACTTCAACAGGAGGAGTGAAGTTAGGTCTTGAAAACTGTCTATGGAAAAGATGTAATAATGCATGAAATATTAAGGCCTCAGTCTTTGCACTTTTGTGTGAACAATCACTTGACAGTAAGCCTGGGGAAAGCACCCCATCAGCCTACCTGACACAGTTAAGGCTTTTCTAAAATCCAAGAGACTATGACACACAACAGCTGTGACAAGTACTGGACAGCATTTGAAGACAAACACTTTGAGAAAAACGTATCGTGTAATGCAAGACAAATGCAAAAATCAAAAAACGTTACCATTTGACAACATGCAGACTAAACCCAGGAAATTTCACATTCAGTGGATCACAGATGGCATTTTTCAACATCAGTGCCTTACTTGCTAATTGAAGTAGCAATCTCTAGCAGCTAAAAACAACAGACAAAATTTTAAACAAAACCAGAAAAATCCTTTGATTTGGTGTTAGCCTGGTGAAAGGAGAGGCCTGTGATGTAGGAAGACTTGTCATATCTTCAGATTTAAAACAGCAGCCAGTCCTCAGCATTATGAGTCAACATAGCAATTTTATCCAGAGTTGAAACCAGAGGGTGCTAACAAGGAGAAGTTAGCAGAACAAGTCCCATGCAAGGAAGAAACATAAAAGAAAAAAAAAAAAAAAAGGAGATACCCTAATTTCAGAGAAACTTTTTTTTTTGCTAAATTCATAATGCCAAGTGTTATAGCGCATCCTTTTACAGAAGACTTCAACAACAAAGCCAAAATTCAGGGTTCATACACAAAATCTGAGCTAAGAGATCTGGTTACTATAAAATACTGATCAGGGAACCCCACAAGCACATAGAAAGCTATGACCAACATAGCTATTTATAGGGAAGTTCCTCAAACCTTTGGGTGAGGGGTGGAACCTGCCATAAACAGATCCCTAAGCCGGTATGTTATAGCATGCTGACATTTGCCAGCAAGGTCTGAGAAAGGAAAAGGAACGTAAAGGCACTAAAAGCTAAAGGTCAAATGGATCACTGTGCTTTGTGATTGGGCTCCCCAAGTGAATAAAATTTAGCTCTCAGAACGTGCGCAAATGCTCATGATACTGGCATGTTGTAATTTGTAATAAAAAAATAAAAAAGCAACCTATGCGGAATTCAGCAGTAAGACTTCAAAAGCAGGCTTCAGAGTAACTATTCCATGGAGGAGTGGGAGGCCTTACCATCCACAGAAGTGTAAATTAAAACAAATTTATTAATAAAAAAAAAAACCAAACATTTTTGTTTGATTCTAGTGTCCAACACATAACTAACAACTAACCATCTGACTCTCAAGAGGTCACTCCTAAACTCTTGCCTACAGGAGACAAAGCTCTTTGCAACCACACAGAGAAGACAGCTATAAAATCATTTTAGCAAAACCCCAGAGTGAAAATTCCTTAAAAATATGGCTGGAAATTGCACCTTGGAGGCGAGGGAAAGAGCAGATGGATCCTGAGAAGCATGACAAGTCCCCAGCTATGGCCATGAGTCCTGTTGTACAGACAGGGAATTGAATATGCCTCGTAGGTGAGGCTGTCACAGAGATATCTGAACTAATTACTGGATAAGAGTGTGAAGAACCGCATACACAGAGGGATGCCAGAGCAGTAATCTCCTTATCTAAACACAGTGTATAAGGCTTCTAAGTAATACCTACTGATTCTGAATAAGAGATCTGACTAACCAAGAGAAGTGAGGTTAATATTGATAGGAAATCTCAACAGAGCATGAGTCTTCCCTGAAAGTACCAGCCAGCATCCTTGGCTTGTGAAGCACCTACAGTGAAGTGCAACTGAAGCTATAAGGGCAGTTTTACCAGAGACATGAGGAATATTATCACAAGTATATAAAAATAAACATCTACACTGAACACAGCAGGAGAAATTAGAACACTTGAAACAATTAAGGATCTTTTCCAGATTGCAGACTCCAGGAGCTTCAGTTTTAAGGCTTCTTAGATTCCATAACTGTGCATTGCCTTTACAAACAATAAATTCATATACATACTGGAGATTACATATGCAAAACTGCATACCTATTCAAAACAAAACCAAAAGAAAGGTTCTACATGTTCCTCGTCACGATGGAAACTAACTCCATTAATTTAATTCTTTTCACCTAGATTTTGAAAAATCCAGCAGATGCAGAAGATTTATAAATACCATTTGAGGTTTCTTATATATTATCAACTACATATTTATCTCATAACTACTTTTGTACCACTTTTATTTTGTCCCATACAAATGATTTTGTTCTTAAGCTGCAAATTTAACCTGATCTTAGTAACATTATCCTGCATCAGTCACCCATAAAAGTACAGTATTACCTGGGAAAAAAGCATATCTTTAAAACATCCCTTATTAAATGTGCTCACATCACCATGTGGAATCAATACAACAGGGTGTATATGCAGAAGAGTACAGCATTAAAATTATAAAACTGGCTATCTAAGAATCCAACTAACCTCTAAGCACCACAAGTATTCTTCCAATCCTTGATGGATCTGTTTTAATTCTTTATTAATAGTATGAGGCAAGTTTTTAAAATCAAGCATGAATTACAGCTACAAAAAAAAGCAAATTTTTTTCCCTGATGTTATACCATGGACGAAAGCTACAAAATTGCCAAACCAGCAATGTTTCCTCCTACTTAATTCCTTGTCCCTGTACTCTGGGAAGCTCATTTGGAGACAGAAGGCAAGGCAAGTAGGAGAGACATTTCATGATCAAGCACCTGCTGAGACCAATCACTCCCACAGGCCCCAGCAGCAAATCTCTTCTCTGCCCCTCAGCAGCAATCAGCTTCATGGCTGAAAGCCAAAAGTCAGCCTATGCCATCCAGAAATGCCCACGATGCTTTCTAACAAACATAAGTAAAATAACCTGTCTAATATTAGATTTCAGTTTTGATTGGCCAAAGAAAAACAAATGAACCAAAAAAAAAAAAAAAAAGTTGTTCTTGTGGTTTTAAACATCAGAATTCCAAAACTCCAAATATTATCCAGAAGCACATTCCAAATGTAGATAGAACAACAGTAAAGTAGTTCTTGATCCAGGATGAACTTCAAAAGCAAGGTATAAAAAAAGTAAGCTCAGCATAGTTCTATAACTTGGGTTTTGAAAAGCAAATGGCCCAAAACAGTCTGGAAAGCAACTATTTTACTGACCTAAATTTTAGCCAAGCCACTATTTTGTTTTGCAATAACCAACAGCTTTTTTACTTTTACTCTTAAGCTTTAATGAGATACTTTGAAAGAGCCTTTCCAGGAAAATTGCATATGTGCACACACGTGTATCTATCTCTGAAACAAGGTAATTTGCTGCTAATGAATTTCTAATTAATATATAACCATCTATTTTTCTCTCACATGACTAAGAAGAAAACTTGACAAGCAACTCTTGTTTGAGCTGTCATTATTTTGCTTTTATGCAGTAATAAATGAATTACTTAAATTGCAGTTACTCACAGGACAAAGGTCTATTTGACTAGAAATGGAAGCTGCCTTTTATCTTTTCCTGTCTGCCTTGAATCAATCCCAGCTGTGACCAGCTTGTGTGATAGTGTATCACAATCACTTTCCCAAAGTAACTCTTTAGTAGTCTGACAGTAAATAACATTCCCCCATTGCACAAACATTCTTCAATGTCATCTGCAACTTTCTCTCAGAATGTAATTCACTGAGCCTGATTTAATAGTCCCTGGGCTAGCTGACATCCTTCCAGCTTGATTTTTAGCCTTTGGGCATTTGATAAGCAGTTGGCTATAGCAATTCAGTTTAAAGTCAAGAATAATCAAAGCAGAAAGCAACCAGACAATTATTTTTGTATCACTAACACTCCTGCTTATCTTTCACTCTACATTCTTCCCAATAATAAAGTATTTTAAGTAAGAAAAAATTCAAAACAGGACATACTCACTTAAAGAACATTGCAAAAGAACTTTCCAGAATCACAAAATAAGCAAAGGGGCAAACTCTCTTTTACCAAACAACACTCTGCTTCTTCACAGATATTCAAACTACAGGGCTTTCTTTCCTTGCTACAATACACTTTAGACTAATATTTACACTCATTACCTGTTACTGCCTCGCTTATCCCTAGCCTCGTTTCACCTGACCAAAGTACCATCTGGCACCAATAACTAGTATTTTAACAGCATCCTCTCAAACAGAGCTCAAATAATGCTAACAAGTGCCCCTTTGTTGAATTGCTTCAAGAGAAGAACACAAGCTTGCTCCAAAATACCAGGAGGGCCACACTTATGCTCTGTAGCTACACCAGCTGCATCACACAACTCGTACATGTCTGACCTGACTCCTGATGGGCTGCCCCAGCACCTCACAATCCACAGAGGCAGTGGGATGGAACACTCGGGGTCAACACCTGAACATCACAAGCACAAATAGGATAACACTGTGTTCCAGAATGATCTACCTAACAGCATGGCTTCACCAAAGCCCTTCCTGGCCAGATTCCATGACGGGAAGGAAGGAAAAATGCAACTTACACTGCAGACTCCTGACAGGTTTAGGACACTTAGGGTCCAGCTTACCACTTCTGCATGAGAAAAAAAGAAGGTATGAGAGCACCTGCTCTTTGTGGCAAATAAGCTTCCTCTGCACTCAATGGAAACTGAGAGCTATATCATATTCCTCACAGCCTTCACTACAGCAATATTATTCGCATAGCCAACAGATTAGCCAGCCAGCCTTGATACTCACTTCCAAATCAAGAACATACATGCCAATTTTAAAGTCCAGATCAAATTTATATAGCTGAGTTATAAGAACCCTAATGCTGGGTTTGCTGTGGAAAGCGCTGACACAACCAACTATAAAAAGGGGTTATGAGGCAGTCCTGCAAATAACCTAAAGGTTTTCCCCAAACAAAGCAAAGATCAAAGTTAGCTTAGGTCAAAAAACTTGTTTGATTACTAGAGTACTTTGCTATGTATCACCATCAGGAAACCCTGCCCGCACCTCACTCCATGTGGCTGTATTCCCACTTGCTATGTTTTCATTTCCCTTCTTTTTCTCCCCATAACTTTAAAGGCATTTTCAAACAGATTTATAAAGCTGTAACCTAAGATGAGCACCGCACAACAATAATCATTAAAGATAATGTGTAAGGAAAAAAGTATAAGTCAAAGTACCAACCATACTTCTTGGTCTGGATGTGGACCCCAACAGCAAGTACTACCCCAGCGTGCGTGAGAGAGCCTGGCAAGAGGGCTACCCTTGCCTCCTGGCTTGTCCAGGTTTTTCAGCTTTGCTTCATCCCTCTCCCTCCATACACAGCATCTCCCTGGCTGCAATGCAGCAGTGGCTTAGTTGAAGCAGACCCAAATCAGCCCTTTAACTCATCATAGCCCATGGGAAAATGGGGAGAGCCCCAAGGCATTCATCCATTTTGCCAGGAAAAAAACAGGAAACCAGCTCTTGCCTTTCCTTCTCAGTTCTGACAGCAGTAACCTTGACAACATGTATTTTAATGTGATTGAGCTGTATAGTTCCATATTCAGAAATTATGTCAAACAAAAACCAACACATGGTTTGATTTTTCCCTCTACACAAACATGGCTGAGCATGTCCATGGGTTTGCATTTTAGGAAAAAGACAAATGGTTTCAACCCTCTCTCTTTTCTCCTTAAAATTTTTCTTTTAATATTCAGCATTTATCTAATCCCTTTCCCCCTGCCCCCAAAAAACCCAAATCAAAACCAACCAAAAAATAAAACCAAACTAACATGGGTTTGCACTTCAAATGATGTGTTGCATACATACACATCACTCTCTATGCATCCTTGCATGCATTAAATGTGGAGCTACACGCCTACAGAGCAGCACAAGAGGATGTTAACTACTTAAAACAAGAGGCATCACATAGTGTAAATTACTCTTTCACACACTTGGGTTGATACAGAAAACATTATATAAATATAAATTAGGTTTATGAAACAGGGTAACTGCACAATATATAGGCCTTTTGAATAGGTGCTTTTTTATTTTTCAATCAACTAACACTAAAAAAAAAAAAATCAACCCTAATGCCAGCAGCAGCCCTCAGTTTCCCTTGCTTGCCCCAGAACAGATTGTTAATAAGCAGGTACGGTTTCCACATGTTGACACCAGAATGATTATTAACTGGTGCCATCTTTCACCTGTCATGGCTTGACTGATAATGGTTTTCCTGCAGCTCTGCTCTTCCACAAGCAGGTTTAACCTCTGCTACCTCTCCTTTCCCTTCTGACACTCCAACTGCTGCAGGATGTAAGGAAGCAGAAACAATTTCATAAAAGGTGGCTTCAGCTTAAATTTTTGCCTGAAGACCACTATCTCGTGATTGCTGCAAGTCCAGTAGCAGTTGTTAGAAAGTATAACCCCTGCTTTTGAACTTGCTGGTGTGAAAAGGAAAGATAACTACACATACAGCAATAAATTCTGATACAATTCATATGTTTTGTGTGTAGCTTAAACATTTTATCTAGGCACTAACATACAAGTTGAAATGTGGAAATACCCACCGGAATTCAAAGGATTATATTAAAATTCACGCTCACATAGATGAGGAATAAAGAAACTATTCTGGAGTAGCTCTATGGGCATCTAGTAAGACTAAGCATCTGGTTTTGCTTTTCCAAGCCACTTGAAACATTCAGGATAACAAAGAGATGAAAAGATTGCAACCAAGATGGGATGGATAATACTTCTTGAATAACAAGATACAACTAACGTTCTGATTTGGAGAAGAGATAATTTTACAATGCCAAAAAACGAGTTGTCAAAATTCAGACATCATGGCTAAAATCATATTTGCAAGAAGAACACGGGCAATTCCAAGAAAATATATACTTTCCAAATACTGGAGCGATAGAAAAAAAATTACAATAAAGTGCCAAAATGTCTGAAGATATTTAAGACCCTAAATTAGTAGCTTTCACTAGGCATTCTCTCAAGGAGCTCAGCTATGTTCTCATAGTGCCAGCATGCCTTAAGAGCCTTATTTATTTTAAGTGGCTGTCTTCTCTTCGATGATTATTTTTCTGTTCAGAGAGTTTACAGAACTAATCCAGGTTTCTCCCTGGGAGACTATATGCCAGTGGGTAAAAATTACTGCCTGCTTAATTTTCTCAGAGAGACAGAAAGAGAAAATGGAATGAAAATGTAGCTAGAAACAGAACACAAACTTTGTATGTCTACTTTAGCTTTCAGGAGCTGCCTGTCTCTCCTCCAGTCGTCGGGTTGGTTTTCGTTTTTTGGGATGGCAAATACAATTAACTCCACAACTAAAGCACACTGATTATGTGGGATTGCTGAGCAAGCACCACCTTAGGAGCCATGTGACTTGCATCAGAACAGAAGTTTCAAGTGCCTGTCTCATTTGGAATAAACAGTTTGGAAAGTTTCTTAGTAAGCTGTATTGCTGGGGCTTCCTGATGAAATCCAAAGCAAAGCGGTTAGTTTTCTCTACTGGAACTTAAATGTGAAGTGGCAAAATGGACTGAGCTCTGCTTCTACCAAATAAATTAATTTCCGTACTATAAAGGCATATATATGTCTGCAGAGCACAAAATCGTGTATTTCCTCCTTTCCCAAACAGGGTTATTTTTATTCCTTTACAGGTGATAAAATTAGTTAAACTAACTCAACATTCATCTCCTCAGTATTCTTAGTAACCCAATGTGTTATCTTGTTTTCATAAGGTTTTCATGGTCTATGATTTAGTCCCTCTTAATGGGATGCACCTTTTCTGCATCAAATATGATGCAATCAATCCAATGCTTGCCAGAACAACCAGAAATACAAATAGAAATATAATAATACATTATACTATATAATTTAAAGACACTCTGATTTTTTGCCTTCGAGTAACTTTCACAGGACAAATAATCTTATACATGGCAGCAGTGAGAAGGAAATGCAACTAAGGAAGCAATTCTACACATGAAAGCAAAGCAGAGAAAGTGGGGAGCATGAACCAAAAACTGACCTGGCAAAAATAACAGCCAGTGGCAAGAAAATGCTCCTACAAATTGAATCCCTCATGATACACCAGCCATTGTCTCACTTTCCCCTATGCACAAACCAGGCTTGCATAAACAAGCAGAGAACAACCTGCTTGCTTCAAAGAACTGAGATAATGAGAAGCTGTACCACAAAAGTAAAGAGAAGATGGAAGCAAGTTCAGACAGTGCAAGAATTGCTTATTGGCACAAATCATCTGTCCAGGGAGCACAGCTCACCTGAATGCCATCCCAAACTGTCACTGCAAAAACTGTAGAAGTCCATTTTTGAAGTGAAACCCAAGTGCAGTGATAAGAGCTACCACATCCACTTCCCACAGAATATTTTGACACATTTAGGAGTCACATATGGAAAAATAAATAGAAAGACCCATTTTTGTTAGCATTATAATTGGCAGCCAAAAAGGCTGGAGACTGAGCTGCACTTCTGTCAGCTCTCCTTTGAGTATGCAGCTCAGCACCTAAGGAGGAAATGCAGAAGAAATGCATTAAGGTGCAGAAACTTCTCCATGCTACATCACTAGGGGCTTCATATTTTAAGTATAAAGGCACTAATGCCTATGGCATGTTCTTTTGGTAACATGGAATTAAAAGGCAATCTTAAACATGTGAAAGATGACAACTCATTTCAGATAAATCAGCATGCTCTGAAGTGCACAGATAGTAACAAATACAGCAATCATGGCTAATATGCTGATGGTATCAAGACCTTCATGAAAGTACAGTCCTATATGTATGTGCCTTTAATGCAATGGAGAGAGAAACCCTCAGGATTAGTCAAATGCAAACTTCTAGCACAAAGAAATAAAACAGATATAGGAGACATTAGTAAACCCTAGTGAATATCTCGCTTTTTATATGCCAAGGGAATATTATAGCAGACATTTGATTTAAGCCAGTCATATATTGGCTAAAACCCCAAAGTATGAAATATTGCAGAAAAAAAAAGTCCAATAAAAAGCTCTCAGAAAACAAGAAACATGTTTTAAAGCAGTTGCACATTGTTTAATAAGTTCATACAGCTGCTTTTAGCTAAGACACAAAAATTTTTATGACTAATAATAAGCTAATAATGCTCATGAGAACATATAACAATTTCAAATTTAATTTTCCATTTTGAAATTACACGTATATAAACATACACAATACACTGGTTTAGTTTCCTTGGCTTAAACATCACTTTTACATGATTTGTTTACAAAGTTACAGGTGTGGGGTTTTATATATACATTTATTTATGTATGGAAAACACTGGGTATATTACTATAAATGGTGGTATACACACCTAATCTTTAAGTAAATGTTTGTGCAGAAATATTTATTTTTACACACTTCTCCATATAAATAAAAACGCATTTTTCCTCTCTGTTGGAGACTTGTGCAAGACGACCACATGAAAATTATCAGCTTTTTCTTAGGCAGTGTACAACAAAAAACAGTTGTCCAGAGCAAACAGGAAGGTATTCAAGACAGATACCCTGACTGCAAAATGAAGACCCCCATTTTAAGGAAATTCTCCTTACCATTCAATTGTCAAATGCATCGCAGACATGCAACACTAAACATAAACCCGAGTAAAACTTCCTTACTAAAGCTCCAGAGAGGAAAATGCTTGTGTACTTGTTGCAGCCATGAACCGTGACTAAAGTTCTTGCTGGTATACTTGAACCATCTTTTGAGTTACACTGCTGAGAGCTGCACTGCAACTAATTATAGTAAAATCTGAGTTATGCCGCAATATGTTTTTTCTTACTAGGACATCTGGAGACCTCAGATTTACACACACAGCTAAACAATGAATACATTTGGTTATCAAATAGCTCTGAAAAAACAATGAAGAAATTCCATTTACTTCCTACAACAGTCTACACTTTCTCTCAGCTTGACACTGTGCAGTGGAATGTATTCCAGCCATTCAAAGTCTGGGCTTGCAGAAGAGTCCTGTAAAATCAAGCCTGTTAGCCATGACAGCTTTCTGGTGGATTTTTTGGTTTAATTTTCCTTTTTTTTTTTCCTCCCCCCTATTTGTAAGTATGTAGCCCTATACTACCAAACCTAAAATCAGGACATTTCAAAGTTAAGACACAGAAAAAGAAATCCTCCCTAAATGAAGTCGAGTTTACAATGAATATTATGACATCTAAGGAAACAAAAATTGACATCATTTACAGCCTTAAATTTTGGGACTACAACCAAGACTGTTCCAGCATTTTGAAAAAAAAATCCTATATGCACTAGTGGTTACAAGCAAAGCTAGGAAACAATTCCAAGTTAAACGACAAAACAATATGCATTAATTTCTCCAGCTTGATCCAAGACAGATGCTGTGGAAAACCTGCAGACTTAGGCTTTTTTTGTTATTTTTGTTTGGTTGATTTGTTGAGGATTTTTTTCTGGTTTTGTTCATTTGTTTATGTTTTTATGTTAATATTATTGCTGATAATAGTACAAAAGACTGATTATTCACTGTCCTTCACATGACTGACACTCTTCTCAACCTCTGAGGACTAGATACAGCCTCTTGAATGCCTTCTACTATTTAAGAATAAAAGCCTTGAGATGCTTTTGGAAAACATGATGATACAGCTGACATGCTAAATCCATGCAACTTCTTTTTAGGCATCTCACTTCAGGTTTTTCACTAAGGACTCAAAAACAACAACAAATTTTACTGTAGGAAGTAATTTTTAAAAGTAAACTCATTACTTATGGAACTGCTGGAATTAAGACTTTGGAAGAGTTTTATAAATAAAAAATAAACATCAGGACTTGCCTTTTTTTCATCTTGCTTTTCTCAAATTCTGCATCAACCATATCAAATGAAGAGAAAAGATTCTGGCCCTTATAAATAATGCCTTTTTTTGACCACTATTTTAGTGAAAGCCATGAAGACTTTCTTTTTGTCCTGTCCTACTACCCCGAATGTTACTGAATTTTGTATACCTCAAGTTTGTGTAAGCCACTCATGAACGAGGGTGGTAGTGCGAATGATAACCTACCCCTTGGAAAAAGAAAGAAGACATTTTCAAATTGAAAAGGTATTCAGAATAATTCATATGATATCTTCACTGCTGAAAGCTTATCCTCAAAAGAAATTGTCCGCACCAGTCCAAATCCAAGAAAAATTATGCAACTAACACAGTCTCTCAAAAGCAATGAAAACCTCTTCATCTACCAATCAAAAAAAAAGGAAGTAAGACTATCCAAGAAACTTGGAAAGCAGAGCTGGAGAACTGTCCTGGCAGGGCTACTCTGCCTTCATGCTGCTTCCTGCTCAGAGGATTACCACGGCTGGGACTGCTGGCAAAGTTGAGTTCCTGCACACAAAAGATGCCAGTGCCTATTGCCCAAGGTGGGGAAAACAGCAGAGCAAGTTTCCCTGCCAGCCTCCACAGCATCCACTCCTTCCCCACAGCAAAGAACAAGATGCTTCCATCAGCTGAGACTAACATTCAAACGTACAATTTCACAATTGTGAGAGAGCATATAACTCTCTTCAGTGAGACATAAAACTTTGTTGAGCAGCAGTGCATTGGGTGCTTGTAAAACAGCTCCTCAAGACAAAAGAAACCAACTTGGCTGCAAGTTGAGGGGGAAGAACACAACCAAGCAAAACCACCCCCATACGTGAGACATAGGTGAGACAGGAAATGCAAACAGTTTCCAAAACCACCAAGGCTCCACTTTTAGATTATGGGGAACATTAAGAAAAAAAAAAACGGAGTGATATTACAGTTGTTTCTGTTCCCTCCTTCCCTAAACATCATCAGGCAGAATTAGATATGTTATGTGAAGGCCATCACAGAATCAGGCTGGCCAGAAAGAACCAGAAAGGTCTGATGGCTTCCCATCCAAGACCACTTTGTAAGGCACATTTTATCAATCAAACAGCAATAGCATTCCCAAGCCTGCTTCCTGCAGGTGGAAGGCAGGATTAACAACACACACGAAAGGAGAAACTGAGACTTAATGTGCAGCCAGTGACCTTTGGTGAGCAATGTTCAGGTGTCATATGAACTGGTGAGACATCAAGGGTTCACATGACCAGGATCTGAAAATGCAATGTTTGCATTTTTACTGCCTGTTTAACAAACAAATTTTAGGGGAAAGCTTTCTCCTCATAAATGCACCATTTTTATTCAACCGGTTTCTAAAAGCCCAACAAGTTCAATGGAACAATGAAGCCACAGAAGGCTCTTTACACAGTCATCCATCATGCCTTTCTTGAAATTAACAGCTTTATACATTCCTCTCAAGGCATCAGAATTATGCAACCTACCAAAGGAAGTTCCTAGACTTAGAGCACATGTTCCCGCATGGCTCTTCCAGAGACTGAATGGTCTGGAAGCATTTCATGCCTCTCCTTAGTGTTCAGTTACAGCCCGTACCACTAATCCACTTAAAGGTTTGATTTTCCAGGGAGCACAGGGATGTTGTCTCCATCTTCTAAGCTGCTAGATTTAAATGGCAACTTAGCACAATTATAACAACCAAAATATGCTTAGGTATGCTGAGAATATTGCATTTTCATACCTTAAATAATAACAAGAGCAGATTGTGATAAGAATTTTGAATGAAAGAATTAGCACTGACATGCCTATAAAAATATTAAGATCTATCCTTACTTGAATTTGATACTGAAATTACTTTAATACACATAAGTTCTCACTCTGAAGTTTTATTTCACTCACATAAAGCAATTCAAGCTAAACTAGTAAACTATTACTTTCAGTAGGAATCTTGCAATTGGTTAGAGTAACAAATGAATCCTTCACAAGAAAGTTGAGGATGCTTTTTTTCCCCTCCAGCTTTCCAGTAAGTGCTTGAATAGGTTTAAGGACAATCTAACTGGAGAAGGATGTAGCAGCTTTTTATACACCACGATATTCTGATCTCTGTACAATACGCTACCAGTCACCAAATCAACAGCCATGCGGGTACAAGAACTGAGGGAGGAGGTGAACACCTTGCACAGCCTCTTCTTAAACAAAAATGAATGACACTAAGAAAGTTACGACTTAAAAGTTCAACAGGGCCAATATCTCACTTTCTATTCAATGCAGCCTCTCTCAGAAGAGGTTTTGCACAGCATTTTGAGTTTAGAGATGAAGAACAAAAGCAAACTATACTAGCGAGAGGTAACAATAAGCATGGCCAAAGCTGGAAAATGAATGAAGTTGGAAACACAGTATCTTCTCACAAACATTCCCACTTTATAAATGAGGTTAGGGGGGTACCAGGTTTCTGTGGCTTCATATGTTTTTCTCTTCTCCCATCTACATAAGGACACCTGTGACCTGGTGGGGCATTTAGGTCAAATGAACACACTGAAGTTCCTTCTTACAACATGTTTCTTAGAGCAGGAACTAACACAGCATTCATGGTTTAAACCTGGAGTTCAGTCACTTACCACAAGAAAACTCATGGAATTGGCAGTCTCTGTTCCCAGAGAAGGATTTGAGGCAATAAGTCACTATAGAAGTACAGAATGCACAAGCCTGCACACCCTCCATGAGACTGTCATGCCAAACTGCAGATTTCTGCAGAGAACTCTAGCTGACGGTTACGTACAGTTTGGGCCAGATATTATCAAGATACTTGAGTGACAGCACATCCTTACAGATCTGATATTAACCAATTTTCAGGCATGTTGCTGCACATGTTCCTAAAGACTAGGAAACAGTAGAATCCAAACCAGGACTTGTGGGTAGGAGAAAGGGAGAAATCAGTGTCTTGCAAATGTTTCCAAAAAAATGCACAAAAACAGTAAATGGATGTGGAGGATGACAGATATGGGCACTTTGGCACTCTTACTGGGATGCTCACTGACTGCAGCAGCAGTAACAGGGTCAGTCCTACCCTTCCTTGTATGTATGAGCATGCAAAGTCACCTAGTGACTTCAAGGTCTCCATCCCAGGTGTTTGTCCCGCTAGCTCCCAGATGTGGCATCCCCAGGAGAGCATTTTTCCCAAGGGGACAGGCCCTTGTTCATCCCCAGAAGCCAAGAATCCAGCCACTCTCAGTGCCTCCTGGTATTCTGCCACCCTAGAGCACTTGGAAGACCTATCTCTCATTTATAGGAGCATCTTAGTAACACAAATTTCATGAAGTGTTTAATTACCTCTAAAGCGCTTCTCTCACTAACTAAACAAACTAAACGTGCCAAGGGAGAGACCAGCACTTCCAGCGCTACATTCTGTAAAAATGACTCACATTGAAGAGAACACTAAGTTAACTACTGAAGAAGTTACATTTCATGCCCTTCGAATGCCCAAACAAACTGAGTTCACTGCCTTCAATCTGCTGTACTTAACTGGAATGAGGAAGCTCAAGCCACTGAGAATTAGCAAATAAAATTCAAATTACAGCAGCACAAGATGTGTACTAGGGAAGACAGAGTTTCTTCCACATTCCTATTAAATTGCGTGGGGGATAAACCCAACAACACAACTTTTCTGAATAAACAAAGCCTGAAGCAGAACATACTTTTTCTTTTTTCTTCCAGGCTACTGCAAGATAATAACGCAAACAAAAAATAAAGGAAACACCAATCAGACATATGAAAATCCTGATGCAGCTGAAAGTTTGCATTCAAATGTCAATGTGTACAGTGATTAACCTGCCTGAGGTCACACCAGACCACCCCACTTCTCTGTTACTCTCACATGCACTTCCTAAACACTAACCACAGTGCTCATGAACATAAAATAGCTGTCATTCCTCCTCCTGTTCCAGAGAAGATACAAGCAGGCTGGTTTTCATCATCCTGAGGAGTACAAGACTGATATAGCAACTCAACAACAGAAGAGGCAGGTTGGAACAACAGCGATCAATTACGATCCCTTGAAAAACAAAATAACTTGTCACATTCAAAGACATCAAAGTCTGTTAATTACAGCTTGGAGAGGAGAGGGTGAGAGACCCTGCATGTAAAAGGGTGCATAAGAAGGTACAGAAAACTAAGGTGTTGGAGGAAGCAAATATTTATGAAGTGAAAAATTACCAGTCAGATATCAATATGCTGTGGAATATCTCCCTTTATATCATCTAATCTAACACAGGTAAGCAACAAGTAAAAGTATATTTCCCAGCACAAGTGAGGAAACTCTTATGTCCCTGGGGCAGGATTATGCAGACCTCACCAAAACAAACCAAGAATGTGCTCTAACTTCCAATTTATATCATTAAACATGACACTTCAGTAACACAACGTCCTGCAGTTACAGGTAGTTCTCCTGAAAATCAAATTTTTAGGATATACATATCCCTAACTGAAAAGCTGATGGTATTTCCCACTAAAAATTAAAACAAAGTCTATTTCTTTGCTCTTTTGGCACAGCATGTGAACAGATGAGCAGCAACAGTAGCACAGGCGTGGGAGCAGTACATAGGGATGGCAGGATTGAGGCAATACAGACTTAAATCAGCGCTCAAGATGGTGCCTCAGGGTTACTGGAGATGGGACTGAGGAGTTCTCAAGCCATAAAGCAAAAACTTGCAATGCCAGAGGAAACACCCCACGGCCGGAAAAGAATTTTAAGTGATGTTGTAAACCACATAAATACACATCATTGCAAAGGCAATTCCAGGCAAGCTCCTCTAAGTTTCTGGGACACAGCACATGAAGAAATTATCACTAGTCAGAGAGGTCACCAACACTGTCCCCCAGTGAAAAACATTTGTATTTATTTTCCCAAGTAACATGATCTTTTTTGGCTGATGGAATGATAGATGGTTTGGTTATGCATAAATAAATATTTCTAAATACTATTTTCCAATTTTAAATAACATCTAATTAAGACATTTAGTATGGTTGCCCAAAAAAATCTAATCTTGGTCAAATACTGTTCCCCCTATATGTAGTCCAATTAAAAAAGAAATGGAAGAGCAAGGAATAGAGAAAAGCCTCCAAAAGGGACACAGGCGCCCCAGAGCCTACGTGTTGAACAGTGTGCTCCAACTGTGGTGTGGTGTGCCCAGTGAGGGTCTAAACTTTCATCTAGTACTTGGGGGAGATGAATGCAAGTTATTTAAAACCATGGCACATCGAGCCGGCACGTCACTTTAGCATGCTGCCTATAGATTATGTTACAGCTGTGCTTCATAATGACCCTTTGGCTTCATCTCCAGTTCTCTGGTGAAACAGAGGAGAGTGCCACAGCTTTAGAGTTTTAAGAATTACGGGAGTTAGCTAATGCTTCTGCAAAATCTGGATGTGCAGAAGTATCCCAAATGAGCAGTGAAAAATGCCATAGGTTCTTGGAAAAGGGTCTCACACTGAGAAAAGATAAACAAGCTGAGTTTGCAACTGAATTTAACAATGATTTATGATCTCCTCACCCAATTTACAGCTCCAGTCTTCACTGTTTTCTAAGTGTGAACAAGGGCCTCTTTTCAATACAGAAATAAGAAAATCATTCAAAAGTATCCACCTGAAGAATACTTAGCAAAATATGAAGGGCTTGGGTGCTTTCCCAGGGCCAGCCTCAACCAGCAATACAAAAAAATGCAAGAGGTCAGAAGAGGCAGGGCATGGAGAGTGTCAGTGCTGTGCCCAGAAGGCTGGGACACCCACACCAGTGGCATGCATGTGCTGTGACGCACAGAAACCCAGGTCAGGCAGGACGAGGGACAGGCTGTACCAGTGGCATTACCTGCACACATATTTCATGTTAAAGGGCAACGTAAAAACAGAACAAAGCACTGAAACATTGCAGACCACTGCTGCTTCATGGGGTAGGTAACAAACACTGTGCTTTCATCAGGTGTATAAATGTAACAGCCAAGAGGAGAAAAGAATAGGAGACGTTTGTCACTCGTTTGTGTTATTTGACAGTGAAATTCATCCCTCCTTGTTTGAGAGCTCAACAAGGGAAAGAGCTTGAAAACACATAAACCACGTTGGTTTTCACTGCAAATTCAAGAACAGTTTGGCAATCATCATTTTTTGCAGTGCTGCCAGGTAGAATGGTTAGGCCATGGAGAACCACTGCATGTATGAAGCTGCTCTACAGGACAACAGTGTGAGCCACACCTTCCCCAGGAGGTGCCAGCGCAGATAGTGCTTTTCTTTGGAGGAAATTTCCAGTCCTGGATCGAGAGTTGTGGGAGGTGCTTGCAGAGACTGATTCTACCCCAAACTGAACAGCAACGCTCAGCTGAAATATATAAATATATACTGCTACTGAAGATTTTGGTAATAGGGCTGTGCTGAAAAATGTTTAAAGGCATGATCCCTGAATGTATTTGTTACCAGCTCTGTTTCAAGGCTGGTATGCATCAATAAAAAGCTGGGCCTTGCATGACAGCTTTCCAGTGCCTGCTGGCAGCAGGTCAGATTGTACTTTGAACAAAAAATTTAGTGTTGCAACATCTCTCGCCTCATCATTCTGCAGCACTAAAATAAAACATGCAGAGAGACATGCACATACACATTTTTTATGTCTACACTAAAAACTAATAAACATAAAAGCCTACTTATGTCAACATGACTCTGTTTAATCCTTGCAATAAAACTTACAAATTGGCTTTTCAAGAACTTCAAGACATTCTTGACTAAAGAAAATAGCATCCTAAATCAAGTTTCAAAGTTCATTAATAACTCAAAATATTTTCTAAGGAATACCAAAGTAAATTTTTCAGTGAACTGCTAATGAGGAAGAGCTCATTGAAGGACATCACCTCAACCTCCCCTCAAGGGTGTGACTCTTGTTGGTCCTTGCATTTTCTTAATGTTTTTTGTAGCCTATCTCAAATAATCCAAATCTATTTTTCTTTCCTGAGGCAACAATATTTGAGTTCTGAGGAGAATTCCAAGTCTTAGAAGAACTGGGGAAGAGAAACAAATTGCAGTTTCAGCAGCATTCAAAACTAGCAGTGAAATCTAAGAGCAAGGCACATTTGCAAGGAAAACACCACCTTCTCATTTCAGCTTTGCTATAAAGGCAAAAAAAGAAAAAAAAAAAGAAAGTAGTAAGAGGTAAAATAATTATCATGATGGCTTACAGAAGGTGACCACTCCAGACCACACATATGAATCCTAATACCTGTGTGTGCAAATGTTAAAAATTCAGCATCTGCTTAGATATTAAAGCACAATAAGACAGTGTTAACTGGAATCGGGTATTTGCCCACAAATAACACAAAATTTCTCATGTCCCCCGAAGAAACAAAATTTCCACTCAACAACCAAATCAGCTCTATGCCATACTCTTTATTTGTCTCTAGGTTTCTGGAGCCAAAACACATTAATGAAAGCAAGGAAAATTCTCTTGAAAACCAAGGTTCTATTCATCGCTTATGAAAATATTCATTCACTAGTATCAAAATACATTTTAACATGTGGAAGAAACAGGATTGTCTAAGCTTTTCTCTTCTAAGCAGTAACTCTTTCTAGGTGGACTTCTGTTTAACTGGAAAATTTACAAAACTCTGCTAAGATACATAGGAAACACCAACAGTAAGGCAACTAATGCACAAAGTGAAGCATTTAAAATTAAAGAAGGTAAGTTTAGATCAGGTATTAGGAAGAAGTTCTTCACGGTGACAGTAGTGAGACACTGGAACAGGTTGTCCAGAGAAGCTGGGGGTGCCCCATCCCTGGAAGTGTTCAAGACCAGGTTGGATGGAGCTCTGAGCAAACTAGTCTAGTGAACCATGTCCCTATCCATGGGAGGGGCATTGAACTAGATGGTCCTTAAGGTCCCTTCCAATCCAACCCATTCTATAATTCTATCATTTTTTTTTCCAAGTTTTACTTCAGATTAAACTCCCTTTCAACAAGTTCACAAATTCCAAACTTGCTGCAGTATGCGAGGCTGGAGTGTCCCAGAAAGTATCCCAAGAAGCCTGGGGACAAGGCAGCACAGTGGTGGAGATCTATAGTGCGGCAGAGATGGAAAGCATGAGCTCCCTACTCAGAAACGACGTACAGGAAATGCTCAAGTAAATTACTGTCCGGGTGAGCCAAAGGAGGAAAGTTCAGGGGTATTAACATTTTTCTATCTGATGAAAAACAGATTACAAAAGGTATGAGAAACAGATTTGTCACTACACATCTTTCCACACATATCCAGCTGCCAGAAATGCTAAATGGCACAATTCAAAAGGAGGCATCATGCCAGCTGTCATATTCCTGCATATCAAGAATGAACCAAATAAAGAAAGGAAAAGATATTAAGGTTAGAGTCTCTCTTAAGGGGAATGTATTAATTCAATCTTTTCCCACAATATGTTAGTTAAAAATCCAAAAGCTAGTTTAACTAAAGCCCTCTCCTGCACCGAAATCCAGTTTCAAAGTAAATGAGTTAGACATGCAGATGGCCAAACGAAATTATGTCCCTGTGGTAACTGTGTAGTACTGTGCTTACACATTCACTACATTCTGCTCTCAGTTACCCATTTTAAACAATAGCATATGGAGACAGAAGGTACATATCCCAGGCATTATTCTTTCTCTTCTGCAAAAAGAGAAGTGATGAGTTTACATACACTATGATCCCCTACAGCTTACAATGGCCAGACCAACCCAGTTAAGTATTTCCACACCGACTTTCAGCATCTTTATTTTTGAGTGCCTTTAAAAAACGTATTTTCTACACATCTTCAAGAAAAGTTCAGGTTATTATTATCCCCATATCTACTTATTCCAACATTTCCTCAGGATCCTGACTACCATGTTCCATGCTCTACTTCCAAGGATTTCCCACACATGACATATACTTGTTAAAACAGCAGCAAACAAAACAAGCAAAGAAGCTTTGTGAAGTAATAAAGATTTTTCACTGGCTAAAGATTTGTCTCCCCCTTATCAGAAGAAACCAGTGAAGCTGGTCCAGGAGAGGGGACACATCAGTGTATATAAGTATCTAAAGGGGGAGTGCCAAGAAGATGGAGCCAGGCTTTTCCCAGTGGTTCCAACCAAAAGGACAAGAGGCAATGGGCAGAAATTGATGCACAAGAAGCTCCACCTGAATATGAGGAAGAACTTCTTTACTGTGTGGGTGATCAAGCACTGGAACAGGCTGCCCAGAGAGGTTGTGGAGTCTCCCTTACTGGACATATTCAAGAAGCATCTGGATGCAATCCTGTGGAATGTGCTCTAGGATGACCCCGTTTGAGCAGGGAGGTTTGACCAGATGACCCACTGTGGTGCTTTCCAACCTGAACCATTCTGTGAATTCTTGAAAGATTAATGAAGAAATTTTTGAGCTTCCTTTAAGGGCCTACTCTACAAAGCACAGAATTTTGGATTCAGCACACTCATGATGGACAAATTACAGAAATAAGTGTATCTATTCATCCTCCACCTTTTTCATCTGGATATACTGCAAGCAGAAGAGAGCCACCATCCATTGCTTTCCATACACTGCTCTCAACCTCATTATTTCATTACTGCACCAAACAGGGCACTGGGAAGCTTGTTCACACCTGCATGTTCAGTAATTGGAGAAAATAAACCAGCAGTTCAATTCTGATTTTAAAGCATGGAGAGACCCTGTTTAGTATTTCTGGCAAGTCACATTCAAGAAATTCACAAAGCCATTGCTCCCCAGCTGCCCACTCCTCCCACTGCCAGGTGACCCCATGGCATGGTGGGGGACATGCTGGCTCCTTGCCTGCAGCACTCTACATCCCAGTGTTCAAATAAATCCTGAGCAGAAAATTCCCACACACTTCCACTGAAAGCATCCTCCATCCTTTAATGTTCTGGGCCCGTTGCAACATGCAATGCCTTGTAAAACCTAATAGAAATATACTTCCCTCAGTGTGCAATCTGTCAGAGGATAATTCATTTATGACTTGGCTGAATGAGTTTCAGGGCACCAGGTGCTTCCTGGCAGGCAGAAGAATTATTCAATTATTCCCCACACAACCACCACCACCTTTTTTGCTTTGCCTACACTGCAACAGAAGCTGAAGCCACCATTATTCATCAGCCACTTTGCCCTACTTATTTTCCCAACACAGTCAAATTCTACCACACACACCACATACTGTTTATTTCTGAAGATCTCTAGCAAGCCAGCTGCTCTGTAATTCACTTTCCTCTACCACGTATACATGAAACTGCATGCACTATGTCCCAATGAAACAGCTCTTAGACAGTCAACAACACTTTGGTCACTATGTAATTGATTTAAACACTTGGATTTGTTGCACCATTTTCAGAGGCAGATTCAACACATTGTCTGTTTAATTACACACACAATTCAGATTATAAGAGATTTGCAAAAATTTGTTTTGGGAATTAGGAAAAAAAACCCAAACAAGAAAAATATTTGGCACAGCTCTGTGCCCTAAAGTCCTGAAATATTTACAATGCTACTTGACCAGCTAGAGCTGCCACCCTCACACATTCAAAAACCATGAGTCAGGCCCTAGAAAAAAGGAGTGTTTTTTAATCTCACAATTTTAATGCCAAGATACACTCTGAGGCTTTGCTGGGTTTTCCAACTTACTAGACTCTTCAATGCAACACTGAAGGATTATTTTGGTGATTTAAATTGAATTCACATTTTGATACAAGCAAAGGACTGGGAGCTTAAAAGCAAATCCTCACAACACTCCCACCCCAAAAGTTCACAGGCACTGCAACACTCAAGAACAGCGCCAGCAAGAGTAACTCTGAATCCCCTATAACCTCTACTGAAGCGATCTTGGAAGGCCTGCTTTAGGAATATCGCTCCTGCATGCAGCAAGACAGAAGAAGAGGTTGAAGACAGCTATGGGTGGTCCTGAGTAACGTCCAGCTGGGGTTACTGGTGCAGATCTCAAAGCACTTCCATCCCCTTATGGGATGATTGGCAAAACAAACTCAGCTCTGCTGTGCTGCAGTGTGGCCTCTCTGCTTACTTAGGTTTTGGCTCCATTTTAGTTCAAGCCTTTCAACAACAACTCAACCTTTACTCTTCTTCCCAGTGAGAAGAAAAGGAATGAGAGGATTGCCAAAGCAGTATCTTTTGTGTGATTTTTAACCAACACTTTGTTTTCAGACTCCATCTATTGCTGAATGTAAACGAACCCAATGAAGGTGTTACACTCTTTACAAAGTGTCACCCTACCACATTGTAACAGCCCCATGGGCAAGTGAAACCTAAACCTGTGCTCTCCTCAACAAGAATGGCCTGTGGTGTCTACATGCCCAGGGTGGTCAGACATCTGTCAGGAGACTGAAAGCCAGAAGCCATCTGTAGACCCATTTTGCCACCTCACATGCAATGCCAGCTACAGAATTTTCCCTGAAGAAGCCAGCAGTGCTTTTTGGGTTGGAAACTAAAGCACACATGTGTTGCTGACCATGTCTATGCTTGTTCAGGAAACCAGTGGTACTCAAATGCTCATAAAAGAGCATAAAAGAGTAGTTTGTTTCTCGCTGCTGAAGCATTTCGTGCAACAGTACCAATAAAGCCAAAACTGCCATATAACCCTGCTTTTCTGATTAAACAGAAATGAAGTGCTGAGCACAATAAACCTAGGATGTACTACACACCAGCAAGGACTGGCACAGTAAGGAAAAGTGGGAAGAAAAAGCATGGTTAGAGACTTACAATGCAGTACAAATGCAACTCAAAATAGAGGCGAGCTATCCTTGTAACTACTTCTACCATCTGCTGTAGAGAATTCAAAGCTCGTAACATTTCTCACTTGGAGCTCTCTGACAAACATACCATATTTTTAAGTCTTTTCTTAAGTTTTTTTAGTTTGGGATTTTTTTCATACCTAGTTCTTATTCCTATTCCATCATACCCTTTTTAGAATCCTAAACCCTGTTAATGCCACAAATAACAATGGTTGCTGAACTGCACTTCTCTTAAATGATTTCAGCAGTAAGACAGAGGTCCTCAGGCTTTGAAAAGCAAGAAGAAACTTGAAGGTAGTACAAATTGTGTTCTTGCAAAACTACCTGCCTCTTTCTGCTAAAAGAAAAACAAGCAACAAACTGAAGGACTCAAACCTATTTGGTAGAAACCCCTGAAAATGGCACTAGAAAACCAACTCTGATTCAATCCGAGTGATTAGCTATCTTAATATGCTGAAGTGAGGTATTTCCTAATTTGTAATGCCCATTGTAATGTACTATGTTTCGTAAAATTGATATTAATATTACGTAAAAGTCATTGCATTTAAGTCTAAACTATTTGCATGCTGCCACTCTCAAGCATGTGCTGCTCATGAAGCACAGCTGTTACACATTCTACAAAGCTCATGTCCCTCTTCCAAGCCATACAGGAGGTTTTTTTCAAGGGAATGAGTCCACTCTGCAGTATAGAGGCTAATTTATACTAGGTAATCATCATCAGGGCAAAGCAGGACAGAAGAATCTCTACAAAACTTCCTTTTGTACACTAGGAATATGTTCCTCACTAAAGAGAGCAACAGAAGCCAGAAAGTAGGAATGGGAGAATTACTGAGCTAATCAAACAGACATAGATTAGGACATGCATTAAAACAAAAAGTACAGAGTTGTGACAGAGGAGGCATTCAGAGTTACCAGAAGCACTGGAGGCACTCCATCCTGTTGATGAGGTCAGGAAGTAGTTGACGTCAATGGCTATGGCATCCAAAATTGTGTACTTACATCCATGTGTCTCCCCATCACTATGCCAAAAGCATGCCTTGCATTTGCAAGGAGGAAGCAGAACAGCCCAGCAGTTTAGCCTTCTGCAACAGTAGGAGGTTACAAAGTAAAGCATCAACACCAACTGATTTGCCCTAAATCTTTCCTTTGACTGTTGTAATCAGAGTTTCCTGTGAGCAATTTGCAGTTATTTCATCCCACACCATCCAGGACAGAGTTATAAAATGATCTGGGCTGTCAACTGCAACAGCTGCAGTTTTCATCAGGTCAGGTATCAAAACAAATGAATGTAATTTGAAGTTTTAATAATCAGCAGTTTCTACATTTTAAAGTTCAAGTGTAGATGTGTCAATGGAAGAAAATACTCCCACAGAGGAGCTATTCAACTGGTATCACATTCCCTCTGACATAAGAGGGATGGTGATACTTTTATCCAGAGAGATATCGCAAGAATTCAAGCCTCCGAGTTTTAAGTGCACACCTCAAGGAAATCATCTTTTGGTTTTCACACTGAAAGTGAATTGCATTTCTAGACAGATACACAAAATTTATTCTTTCAGTCATCTCTATTTTATTCATAAGCTCAATTATTTTAGCCAGTGGTTCAGGAGCAACAGTTTTACAAAGATGCAAAAAAGAAAGAAAAAAAAGACCTGCTCTTGGGTACTAATCTGTAGCCTAACGCTGCAAAGAGAGAGGACAGAGCACCTCTACATCATCTCCAGAGCAAGGAGTAGTAAAGCCACCACATGCCTAATATGCAAAAGTCCTTACCCCCAAATGCAACTACACCACTTGATGTTAGCTTATTGTTTTAGTGATGAAGATTGACTGGCCAGTCAAAGGTCTGTTTCTATTTGAGCTCTCAGGATGTTATACAAACATCTCTGGTAGTCAGTTCTGTTATGTTTATCAATCACTGACTAATGCATCTTTGAAAGAAAGTAGAAAGTTGTCTAGGAAAGGTCAGTTGTGTCCTCCAAGCAAGTTAATGCTTCTTATCTTCATCTGAAGACTCAAAACTGCAGGGTACTGAGCAGTGATGTACATCAACACAGGTTGAGCCTTAGGCAAGAGTCATCTTATGGAAATAACTTGTATGTCTAAAATGACACTTTTGCTCAAGTGTTTTTGCAGTGCCAAGGCTAGGGTTCTTAGCATTTACAGGATTACACTTGACTTGCACAATACCAAACTAATTTAATTTACAAATTGAATATGCTCTCAAAGGAGATCCATGTAAACCCCTGCTACAATGACTTTTGCTCATAAGCCAGTTGTCAAAATACGACAGCTGGAAAGTGGAGAGAATAGACCGTATTTGTAGCTGACAAAAGCTGTAATTAAATAAGCATTCAGTGGCAGTTTTCACAGCTTAGTACACTGACAGACGTGTCCTGGCAAGTCTGGCTTCACCACTTCTAGCCTGTAGTGTCCTCAGGTATCTGCCCCCACCACCATGTCAGCAGCCTCAGCTCCCACAGCAAAGCCTGTTGGGCTGAGCCAGCCTCTGCTGCACCAGTCCCACCTCCCATCCCTGCTCGGGGCACTGATGGAGGAAGAGTTCCATCTGTGGAGTTGGCTTTAAGCTCCATCATGAAGATGTGAGCATAAGGGGTTTTTTGACAACCTTCTTCAGCCAGTGATCACCACCGTTTAAATCTTTACAAGCCTTTCACTTCCCTACAGGTCTGATAAAAGCAAGTCCAACCCAACTTCCACAAGCTCTCTGGCTTGTAGATCTCCACTGGTTTTTTGTTTGCTTTTCTTTGGTTTTTGTCCCTCCTTTTAGATGCATCAGGTAAAGAAAAATCAGAACAGCACAGAAGGTATTGCTTAGATACACAAGCAAGTTGAAGACAAGCAATCCCATTAGTCTACCACTCCATGTCTTTCACAATGCAATGCAATGTCTAGAACCACAAAAAGAAGAGGTAGAAATCATTGGCAAAGGAGACTCCTACTCCCCATCACAAAAAAAACCCACCAAAAATGAATGCACACACTCCTCAACAATTTTGATCTCTTACTTCACGGGAAAGAAAGACATGTTTCACTTCTTAACAGCATTGGCCTCAGAACTACATCTGGCTTGTCACGTATAAGACTCACATTAAATAGCAGATGTACTATAAACTTTGAGATTGAGCTGCTCTGTCTGTAAGAGGGAGCATTTGCACAGGAAACCTGCCTTTTTTTCTTAAAGGTACTGACCAAAATCTTCCATAGCTACAGTTTCCACCAAGGTGATATAATCTTTTTTAACAACAAAAATACATCCTTAAGGCTGCATTTTTTATATTTACAGCATTTTTCCTTTGCTCTACAGAATTCCTTTTAAAAAAGCTCAAATGCTATTGCTACCAATACAACATCACACCTTAGAGAGACATTTCAACTGTCTTCTCCACAGCCTGAATAAATTTGGGGTGTAAGAATAACCCAAATAAAGATGATCCAATTACATTCATAAATACAAAAGCTTAACAAACGGAGTCTTACCCTCCTGAAATTGATACAATCTACATTAATCCAGGCTTACCATCTAAATCAAGCCTTCAAAAGAACTATGAAATAATTAACACAAAATAAAAGTTTCTGTTGCCTTCCTATGGTAAGTACTTCATATTGTTGTATTACTTGTTAGGGAAAAAACTAGATACCGTGTTAGGTCATTCCTTAATATAGACCAGGATAAGTCAAACTTATTTCATATCCAGTTAACATGCAAACCATTTGACCTTTCCAACATGACTACTAGAGACCTGGCAAGATCGACTTTTTAGCCTATGGGACTCCACACAAGGCATTACGTTTTACTTTAGGACTTTGCTACAGGCACAGTTGACAGCAGTTGCAAGAGTTCATATATTCAAATACTTTCAGCTATCTCTTGCTTTTACCTTTACTAAGCTTAACTGTTGAAGCTAAAGTTTCCATTGAAAGACTAATTCAGAATTAGAAAGAAACTATAATAGTAATCTATAGTGGAAAAATACTATGGACTATTCTACATGAAATTTTCTGGCCTACAAGTCTGTGTTCTTTGGCTGCTTACTCAGCAGTTTTGGTGTAAAGTATAGTTTATTCCATTGGTGCAACACTTATTAATCTGCTTTGAGGATGTGTGTCATGATCAACTAACTCATAGAATGTTACTTTGTCCCCCTACTACCCCTCTACTTGGGACGGTACACCCAAGAATCTAAGGGAAACTCCACTGGTGACTTGAAGTGACACAAGATGAAAACCCACTGTGTGTGGAACACCATTCCATTAACTGACAGTGTTGAAAGGTGAGTGATGAATGAAGCAGACAAATGGTAAAAGAGAGAGGGAACCCAGGTCAACTCTAAGACAATACCTCTCTCTGCAAATTCAGTCTGAGGATCTTGTATAGTAAGGGAACCTGAAGAGGTACTTCTGTCATATTTTCACTGTTGTTACTGCCCTGAAGTCTTGAGTCATTCAAAGACTCATGTAACACCGGCCTTAGCAGTGGCCTCCTTTCCTTCGGTCTCTGTTCTTGTAACAGCCACCTCTAGAAGTAAACACACTCAATGGAACAAGGGGCTGAGGTCGACTGTATGAGGTTCAACAAGGCCAAGTGAGGCCTGCACTTGGGTCACAACAATCCCATGCCACACTACAAGCTGGGGGCAGAGTGGCTGGAAAGCTGCCCAGTGGAAAAGGACCTGGGGGTGCTGGACAACAGCAGCTGAACATGACCCAGCAGTGTGCCCAGGTGGCCAAGAAGGCCAGTGGCATCCTGGCTTGTTTCAATGACAGTGTGGTCACAGCAGGACCAGGGAAAGGAGTGCCCCCCTGCCCCATGCTCATCATTGGTGAGGCCACACCTTGAATTCTGTGTTCAGTTTTGAGCCCCTCAAAACAAAAAAAGGATATTGAGGCACAGGAGTGTGTCCAGAGAAGGGTAATGGAATTGGTGAAGGGACTGCACCACAAATCTTACAAGGAGTGGCTGAAGGAGCTGAGGTTGTTTAGCCTGGAGAAAAGGAGGCTCAGGGGAGACCTTCTTGCTCTCTATAGGTACCCGAAAGGAAGCTGTAGTGAGATGATTATCAGCTTCTTCTCCCAACAAACAAGATATAGGACAAGAAGGTGGCCTCAAGTTGTGCTAGGAGAGGTCAACGGAGGATAGCAGGAAAAATCCAAAGGGGTTATCAAGCACTGAAACAGGCTGCCTGGGAAAGTGGTTGAGATATTTAAGAGACATGTAAATGTGGCACTTAAGGACATGGTTTAGTGGTGGACTTGGCAGGGCTGGCTTAACAGTTGGACTTGATCTTATAGGTCTTTTCAAACTTAAATGATTCTATTCCTCATATTTGTTCAAACAAATCTTAGTCTCAATTTTCATTCTTTACGACCACTCCCAGGAGGAATATCACCTTTCCCACATTTCCAGTACTTCAAGCATATGTGAGACAGTTTTCTCTCACACTTTCCCTTATATTGATAACATATGAAATCTATTCTTAAAAAGTCAAAACAAATAAAAAAAAAAAAAGCCAACAATGTTATCTCCTGGCTTCATACCAAAGCCAAACAAACAAACCTTTCAACACCATGTCTCTTCTCACAATGCCTTTTGATAGCCATCAGCCAATGAATAATGAGAAAAACAGTTACACTAAAAATAGATTCTCTAAATGGTGGGGAAGTCGACAGAAGCTGTCAGGCCTCCAGGGCCAGATACTTGCAAAGAAAACATGCCTAACTTTTTTTCAGTTACTATTCAATAAATGGTCCTGCCTTTTGGCCTCTGGAAGGACTGCCAATTTTGCATCTGCTCTGAACATTTAACCAGAGTTTATTTTTTCACTACATCTGTCTGAGAAGTGGACACCGCAAACAAATACTTGAGTTTTTCCATCATGAAATATTTAGCTTGTACTCCTTATACTGTAACTAAACTGTCACTTATAAAGGGAAAAAGAAGAACCAGCATTTTTTAATGTAAAAAGAATGTGTTCACACATCACATCAGATATCCCTCAGCTACAAGCTCTTTGGTTCCTTTTTCTCCCAATACAGCCAGCTTTGCTTTTGGGGGAATGACATCAGTAAGGGAACTATTTTTTATAAGTTAGCTCCCTACTCAGTCTGAGGAGGCTGTCTGACAAATAAGGTCAGAAACAGATAAGATGCAGATGCTTTTCTTACACCTCTTCTTCCCCATGCCCTCCCTTCTTCCCAAGCCCACTCCAGTGCTGGTCTGTCTTGCTTTAAACTATATAGCAGAATAGACAAGGGAAGGAAAACAAATGGCCCTTTTCCCAATTTTAAGCACAAAGAGGTTAAACAGGAGTGGGAAAATAGGCAATTGGGAAATTACATGCATAGCAACTGATCTCTCTTTCAACCTTCAAGTTAAACCGAGGAGCTCTCTAAAGGAAACTGCTGCTTGCAGGCAACTATGCAAACTCCAAAGCACTAACTAGCACTCTGAGGACTTTTAGAACACTTGCTCATATTAAACCACTCATGCAGCTGGGAGCTTTTTAATCATCCGAAGAAAAACCTCTGCTCCTTCAGGATTCAGTGCAGAGAGGATACAGACTTTGGCACTGGTAGCTCATTTGTCATTCTTGGTATATTTTTCAGTAAACCACATCTTGTAAACAGAATTAAACAGAAGAGAATAACACTTCTTGCTTGGTGTCTTGGCAAATCCCATTTGTTTCATAAGCATTGATAGCTCCAGTAAAATACAGCAGCATCACTGGGTAAGTGCTACACCGTCTGACAGTATCTCTGACTCTGTGCCAGGAAGTGCCAGAATTACAGAATGGTTGGGGTTAGAAGGGATGTTGGGACACCATCTAGTTTAACCCTGCTGCTAAAGAAGGTTCACCTACAGCAGGTAGCACAGGATTGTGTCCAGGTGAGTTTTGAGTATTTGCAGAGAAGGAGACACCACAACCTCTCTTGGCAGTCTGTTTAAGTACTCTGTCACCTTTGAAGTAAAGAAGTTTTTCCTCATATTCAGATGGACCTTCCTGTGTTTCAGCTTGTGCCTGTTGTCCCTTGTCCTGAGCACCANTCTTCCTGTGTTCCAGCTTGTGCCTGAGCACCACTGAAAAGAGCCTGGCCGCCTCCTCTTGACACCTGCCCTTAAGATATGCTTTCTCCAGGTTGAATAGGCCCAACTCTCTCAGACTTCCCTCATAAAAGAGATGTTCCCTACTCATCTTCACAGCCCTCCATTGGTCCCTTTCCAGTAGTTCCTTGTCTTTCTTGTACTGAGGAGCCCAGAATTGGACACAATACTCCAGATGCAGCTTCAACAGGGCTGAGTAGTGAAGCAGGATCACTTCCCTCTTCCTAATGCAGACCAGGATACCATCAGGATACCATTCCTGGCCATAAGGGCACACTGCTGGCTTACAGACAGTTTGGTGTCCACCAGCACCCCCAGAACTGCTTTCCAGCAGGTCAGCTCCAGCCTGTACTGACACAGGGGTGTATTCTTGCCCAGGTGTAGGACCCTGTATTGGCCTTTGTTAAACTTCATTAGATACCTCTCTGCCCACCTCTCCAGCCTGTCCATGTCTTACTGAATGGCAGCACAGCACTCTGGGGTACTGACCAGTCTTCTCAGTTCTGTATCATCAGCAAACTTGCTGAGGGTACACTCTATCCTTTCATCCAGATCACTGACGAGTAAGTCTAACAGGACTAGACCCAATACTGACCCCTGCTAGCTACAGACCTCTAACTAGACTCTGCACCACTGACCACAACTCTCTGAGCTCTGCCATTCAGCCAGTTCTCAATCCACCTCAGTTGCAGTAGTGGAATACATCTTCAGCTGTATTTTGTGCAAACCATCACAACTCAGTAACAAACCAAACCAGCACAGCAATGCCAGCAGCTCCTGGTAGCTTCCAGGACAAAGCATAAAAGTTACTGACAATTATCACTTGCCAGGCCACAGTTGTTCCAGTGCTTCTCTCCTATTTCTCTCCTGCTTGAAAGACAATTTCCTCAACCCCCCACTACAATATTACACAATACTTACACAAAACTTGATTTTACTGGAAATGACACATAATTCACACAAACACAAGGGCAAGAGGCTCAGCCAAACTCTAGACAGTCAAAGCTGACATGCTCTAGGTCCATTCAAAGCATCGTTTTTTCCTTTATTCTCTTCTCACTAGTTTCACAAATGTCAATGACTTTAAAAAGCTTGCTTCCAAACCACAGTGCAAAACCATTCATAGATGCTCCATCCATGTGGACAACTTGCTGGGTAAACATGTATGTACCTGGGCAAGAGGCAAAGCAGAGGAGACAACTCCTCTAATAGTGACAACCAGATACCAGCACAAAGAATGTTAGCATGCTCATGTGGGATGAATATTGAGCAGCTGATATGCTGTACTTGCATTCCTACTTCATCCCAAGGTGGGCTGCTCTTCCACCTACTCCATGGGTGTACCGCTTGCTGACAGATTTATTATCATGAGTCTTCTATTAACTATAAGCTTGCAACTTCAACACAGAAAAACATACTTGGAAGAGCTGAAATAATAAAAACTGAAAACATGCAAAAATAAAGGGTTATTTTTAAGGAGGAAGTACTCTTTGTTTGGTTTGAGTTTTTTTAAGAAGCAAAGTGACCAGTGAAGCAGAAAGAAGCTGGTGGCAGGGGAAACATTGAAAGAAGTTGCAGTAAGAAAACAAAGCTGTCAATCAGGTCAAGAATTTCAATATGACAGTATTTCATTTAATTCCGACAGCAGGAGAAAGAAGATGTTTTGCTATTTGTCTAAGTACAATAGCTAGAGTTGCCACCAGGATTCAACAAAAAGGGAACTTTCAAATACAAGAAAAAAAATCCTATATAATTGCATTAGGTGGGAGAGTATATTGCATAAGGCTACATTACTGTTCAAACTATAGCTTTTCAGTATATCCTTGTTTCTAGTGGAAAACATTGCCATAAAACAGAGAGAAGCACCATTTAGAGACCACATCATAAAAATTCTGATAAACTACAAATATGTCAAGCACACATTTGGAACAAATACCCAAACCTCTCACAGGCCATCCCAACATAACAAATACATCATCAATACCAAACACTATTTATCTCAATCTGCAGAGGACAGCAGTTTTGACAATTCTAATGCTAGTCATGGTTACTAATATTCTGGTTATGTTAATTAAGCATTGGGAACCAACTAACTCCGCCAAAAATAAAGCAAATATAATGTTAATTCAAACTATAAAGACATGTGGATAGTTTGTACCTAAATAACACAGATCATGTTGTAGATACCATTAACTCCAGATTCTGTAAACACAATATTTAGCATGCCTAAGAGCCACTTCAAGAATCCCACCTAGCAGTATGCATACAGTATTTTCTTTCCAAAACTTCATTTCTTTGTTTCTTCTACCATATGACAATAAACTTGTGCAAACAAATCTAGGAGGCAAAGTATAGACCAATGTTAGTCCCAAACTGAACATATCCCATGTCAATAGGATTCATCCAAGATCACAGATCTACACGGATATTAGCAGATCTATTACTATTTGCAATCAGGACCAAAAGTCTTTTTTTGACCCAGCTCATGTTTAGCAGAACATCCCCAAACTTGGAAATAAATCTTGTTGGAAAATAATTGAGAAACAAGGAGGACCCATGATGTAATTCTTGCAGTGTAGCAAACACTCCAGGTTGGGACAAAACCTCCCAAATCTACCAGTCAGAGGTGAATATGTCTATTAAGTAGCTGACTTTTAAGTCATCTGTGTTGATTTAGAATCAATGCATTAATTCATATGACAACAACTGCACTATGACAGATGTCATTTCACAAGACTACATATATTACAGACAGATGGATAGACATTAACCTTTTTTTTCCATAGGGAAAAAGTCTGAATCTTAACAATTTCCTACAATAGCTACTTTACAGCTACCAAATTACAAACCTTCCATCTCAGCAATTTGTTCTTTTCTGCTTTAGCTTTCCTTTTTTTTTTTTTTCAATTTTTGCATCACAGCATGGGTCTTGAAGGAACAAGGAGAACAGTTGCTTCTTTAACTAAAGTAAACCAACACGAGGAAAAGTAAGAGCAGCAACTCACAGTAATCTAAGTTTGCATACCTTCATTCTAATAATTTCTACCTTCTTTGCTACTTTCAGAGCAACTTCCTTCCCACCAGCCCTTCTTTCATGAGAGCCATACTGCCCACCACACTCCCATCACTGCTCCCACTCCTAATCAGCTTCCCAGTGTTGAATTCCTGACCTGTGCAATGGCACTCTGCAGGGCTCAGACAAGTGCCTTCACCAGGCAAGAGGGAGGATTGAGAAAAGCCACCCTATTGAAATCCAGCCAAATACAGCTACATATAACAAGTACCACCTGCGTTTGTGTTGTACTGATTATATACACTAACTATACATCTATCATATATGTACGTGTAACTATGTGTATGTACAGCATACACTTATACTGATAGATGTATTAATTGTAAGGCTATATTCCCAACATCATATGTATTACTTACCTGAAAATTTGTACAATTTTTTAAATATACAGAGAAGCTTTAAAGCACTCAGAGTTCCAGTAAATGACTTATATAGCCCTGCAATAACTGTTGCTTTGGTTATGATGTTGCAACAAGTCTGCAATATACTAACTCATGAAAAATCAAATGCTACCGCTACCCCTGCACTACTGTTAGCCTGTTACACCTTAGCTAACCATAAGAATTGCAACTGAAGAACACAAAACAAGCTCATTTTACCTCACAGAGGCAACAAGGAACATGCCCACTTAAACTGCATCCTGTACAAAGTTGAATGACTCATGAAAACCTTTCTCCAAGGAACCATAAGTTCTTATTCAAATAATTAGGGAAGAGATTAATTTTTCAGACAAACAGCTTTAGAAACCAGTGTATTATCTGTGCTTCATAAACTATATTTTATTTAAACTTAATTTCAAAAAGTTTAAACTAAAGCAGGAAATTAGCCCTCAGCAGCCCAGCCAGATTCATCTTCAACATCTAGAGGACAAATTAAACACAAACCAAAACCAAATAGTCCTCTTTGCCAAGGAACACAATTCTGCTGTCTCATTACCGTTTTGCTAAAATAATTTAATTAGCAGCCTTCAGATACAGGAAGGAATTTATGCTACATCAGGAAAAGAAGGGCTTGGGGGTAAGAATTGTACACACTGTTCTAACATATCAGGAACACGGTGTTGAATTCTTCCACCTATTGAGCCAAAGCTGGACATACCAGAACTAAGGACTTTTTTGATCCAAAGTAGGGGGGGGAAAAAAAAAAAAGGCACCAGGCAGTCGAATAGCCTAATACTTGCATACTCTTAACTGTGAGTAGGAAGAAAAAAACTCAGCTGAGGAGCAGTGCCAAAGCATAATAGGTGATTTGGATATTGTGCTTCCCCCACCCATGTCCAAATTAAAGTTCCAAAACCGCACTGGTCCCCATCTTTCATTATGTTCAGCTCTTGTAGGCACTGACATTTGTCATTAGGGAATCCCATAACTGAGGCTTTTATAGGTAGCTATTTAGGCCAATTTCCCCAGGCTACTCTGTGCAACAGCATGTTTGATTCGTGCACTAAAGTTGTAGTCTAGGCTAATTTCAATGTATGTTTCTTCTCTTAGATGGGAAGCCTGCTTACAGCAGGACTGCACCCTAGATTCCAGGACAACAGAAGCCTCTACAAAACAGTATTACCCTTTCCTGAAACTGTTTGTTTAGCATGGCTTACTCTGTATTGTCCTTAATTGCTAGTCAGTATCATGCACAAGGACCCTGTGAAGGCAAGGTCCTATGCTTTCGCAAATCCCTGACATGAAAGCCCTTCTATCAACAAATTGGAAAAGTGCTATCTGCATCCCCAGTTCAAATTTCTCATTAGCATATGAGTAAGCAGCTATTGAACAAGAAACTGAATTACAGTTTAGTTTTAAAGTCCCTGGAATTCAGGAATAAACTGCTTCTCAATCCCTTTTTGTCAGATACCAACTGTACTCATCTGTACAGAGGCATTTCTACAGCTATCCAGTCCATTTTAGCTATATCGAAAGAATTTTGCGGAGTCAAACTGTATTTTAGCTTCACCAATATAATCCACAGGTGGATAGGATAAGCCAAGTCCAAATGAACTGGCAGAGTTTGAATCACTAGTTAAGATTAGCTAAAAATATCACCATGATGCATAAACCCAAATAGAAACCTGCTCCATCTACCAGAGCAGTATCAATTCTGCAGTCCCAACAGGTGTAAAAAATAATTCATCTTTGTCACTAAACTACATGAATATGTAGGAGGGAGAAGAGAGCTACTGACAGAGAAGGGGCCATTTGTATGTAAATACTCCCACACTGCTAACCAAATTTAAAGGAGCCGGGTACAGAGCCATCAAAAGCAAGTTTCTTCATCCAGAGATTTCCAATGATCCAAGAAACTCAATAGTGTATAGTTTGTCCCTATATTTTTGTGTGAAGTGCTTCAGCCATCTGAGAAAGGCTTTGAAACTCAGCCCACACTGAAAGACAACCCTTCCCTGAAAACACAGTTTTAAAGTAGGAAACCAGCTAGACAGAGCCTGGGTACAAGGATCATATTTGTTTTGAATTAGTTCCTCAAATCCTTTGAATACCAGTTCAGAGTACATACTCTATAAAACACTCATGAGAAACTGCCATGTTCACTCAGGCACATATTGATGAACTGCTATTTATAACTACTGTCATTTAAGTACCTTTTTATTGCAAATTGTAGAATTTGTAATAACAGACACCAGAAGATCATCAAGCTGCTCAGAGCTGCTGAATAAACAAGGATAACACAAGCCATTTTTTTCCCACTGCTTCCCACTTGAACTGCTCAGGCTCAGCCCAGCACAGTAATTTGCTTGTTTCCTGTCAGCTTCCAACTTCTGCATCTCTGTTTTCTGGATGAGAGCAGGGAAGGGAATTCAAGGGTAGTTTCTTTTGTTTGTTTCATAAACTAATGCAGATAAAACAACCATTTTAAATGAACAAGTCCTTCCCAAGATCATTTTCTTGAAGCCTTCATACAATAAAGATTTATTTTCCTAGCTCAAACCCCTCCTCCAACTCCCAGTAGTCCTCCATGCCACAGGGCAAGTTGAGCCCTAGTATCTGTAATCAATGGTTTTGTGTGAAGGTTGCGGTTTGGCCAAAGCATGACAGACACCCACGTGCAGGAAAAAAAGCAAATGCACTTACCCGAGAGATAGACAGAGGCACATTGAAATCCTTGCCCCCTTGAAGTCTGAAACCCCAGGGAGCTGGCCCAACCAAAGACACGCTGTAGTTGCTCATGATGCTTAGTATTCAAGGACCAAATCCAAAGAACCGATGCCTGCAGAAGAGGATTAGCGTTTTAATTTAACAATGATAAAAACGAAAGGCACTGTCTACCATTTTGAAAGCCTTCTTTCTTTGGCTGTATTCTCCCTCAAAACCCCACACCAGGTCTGTTATTGTGCTTTTATTCCTCACATGTTATTTTTCTCCATAGCTTAGGAAGAAACATACCTAGGGAATGGGTAATATGGACTTAGGACTTGGAGAACTTATGGTACTAGAATGTTTGACAACTACTGCTTATTAACAAAACATTGAGAGGGGGAAACACCGAACATAAAAGCTCATCTTAAAAAAAAAAAAAGTCAATATCGAAAGAACCATGAACAGACAGAACTCTTAAACCCAAGTATGGAAGACATTAGCACTACTGGCATATTCATTTCTAACAAAATTAGTATCATATGCTGCTATGTCATCAGCTCAAAGCTTGTTTATAAACACAACAATGTCAAAGCATCACAACTTTGAAGTTCAATCAGAAGAAAATAAAATCCCTGTGACTTTTTTATTTTTATAGCATAGCTTCATAGTGGTAGAACAACGTCACAGACAAAACAGATATTAAAACATGTGAATGAAAGCTGTGAACTAAAGCAAAATATCCACAGCCACAACTCAGTCCTGAGGAAGTAAAACCCAAGCATCTGTCTCTCTACAAATGTAGGCAACAAATTACCTTTAAAAGGCAACCGAAGCGCTTAATCGCTGTTCAGCGTCAAAGATAAGGGCTTCAGTTTCACCTCAGATAAGCGATGTTACAATGACATCTTAGGTAGTGGATGCCGTCTATTTTTGTACAGTTGAAGCCAGGCAGGAGCACACCAGGGCGGGCTGGTGTAAGACTACACCGGGGCACAGCCAGATTCCATACTCGTACAGGGACATTTAAGGTGGACCTTCAGTCAAGCAGCACCAAGCTGGCTGCAAGCCCCGTCAAACTGCGCAAAGCCCGGTTTTAGCTGTTCATACACTGCCGGGGGGCTGAGTTAGTTTTTTGGACACAGCGGTGTCCTTTATTTTCAAACGCCCACCCTCAAGGGCCATTAGAGCAGGGATGTCACTCCCCAAGAAAGCCATCCATAACACACGTTTCTGGGTACACCTCCAATAGCAGCAGAGATCCACTGCTCAGTCCTGTTTCTAAATCCAACGGTGAACTTTATTCAGGTAACCAGAGCAGGGCTGCTGGCACTGAGCAGCACAAGATTTATATTGGGAAGCTGAATTCGGAGCTTGTACCAGAGGGGCCTGGGTACCTGGGCCATTCCCAACCTGCCCGTCTGTTGGCATCCAGCAAAGGGGCCGCTCTGACCCAAAGCATTGATGCAACCCACACTTAAAAGCCTCAACAAGCACCAATGTACAGAAGGGGAAACACACCAATGACCTCTCATGCGGCTAAAGAGGAAGAAGTCCCCACCAAGTTTGAGAGAGGATTCTTAAGGGGCTTGTTCATCACTAAAGTTAGAACTAAAGTTTTTTAATTGTGCAAGAATTACTTTAAAGAGCGGATTTAAATTAGTCACAGATTTCTTTCTGCATAAGAATACAAACACTTTTCATTCCCTCTAAATGAAATCCACTCCAGTAATAGGTCACTGTAAACTGTAAGACTCCAGAAAAGCAAAGCACATCTAGTGACCAGCACACATGCAGTTGTTCAGCACAGGCAGAAGGCTTTACTTGTCAATTGAAACTAAAGCTAGTTACAATTACAGACTTAGAAAAAAAATTAAGTTAGCCAAGGATACTGTTCTTTCTCATTTGTGGTAACCAAAAATAGGAGGGAAGAGACTGCACACTGAAATACCGTGCATCACTCATCTTTCCTTTCTCACTCCCTTAATTCTGACATCTCTGCAGCTGGAGGTTTACAGATACACCAGGAAAGAACGGCAAAGAAGATCTATTCAGTGTTATTTAACAAATTTCTTAAGGTATGTCAGAACAACACTGAGAGAAAACACTGCAACCCACCAACTCTGTTTCACGTGGGGACCATTGTGCAAACAAACCAGCTAAAGGTGACATTGTGCAACTTTCCTCTAGATGATCAAAGGCTCGGTGGAGCTACTTCTGGAAGGAGGAATTTAAAAGCCGAGGCAGAAACGCCGGCTTGCACCATTGCCCACCAGGGCATGGAGCCTCAGGGGCCAAGCAGTGGCCAGCGGGGCTCTCCTGCTCCCCCGGGAAGGGTGGCTGTACCGGGAGAAGGGCTGACGAGCAGCGCCAGCACAAGCCCCCGTACTCCCCAGCACCCGCTTTGCGCAGCTCGCCAGGGGACGAGGAGCTCCGGGGGCACCGCGGGTTGGGGGGACCAGACACCCCGTCCGAGCGCTCGGTCTCGGTTCCAAGAGGTCCAATGGCACCAGCACCAGGCACTCCAGAGGCACCCTGGCATGCAGCCCCACAAAGCCACAAGGGCAAGGAGCCCCACAAGTGTCCCGCAGCTCGGGCTTCCCGAGGCGCTGCCCCGGGCACCCAGGCGGACGCTCCCCACTTACAAAAATAAAACGAAAAGAAAATAAGCACAGTGAAGCTTTAAAAACCGCGTCCAGCCTTTTGACCTTTTGCCTAACCTTCCCCTGATTGCCCCTCCCGCCTTTTTATTTCCCCCCCCTTTTTTGGTGCCCCGGCACTCACCCGGCGGTGCGGCACAGCGCGGAGAGGCGAGGGCACCCGCGGCGCGTCTGGGAGGCGGCAGCTCCGTCCTCCCGGTCTTGTTTTCACTTCCGTCTCCCGCCGCTCCTCCCCTGGCCCGGCCCAGCCCAGCCCGGCCCGGCCCGGCCCGGCACACATGGGACGAGACGGCGGAGCGGGACAAGGGCAGAAAGGCTCGGGAGCGGCGTTCCCGCGCGTACCCCAGTTTTGGTTTGGTTTTAATAGGGAAACGCTCACTGTCACCCCGCTGTGTTTTACACGAGGCGCACCTGTGAAACGCAAGAGTGAGCGGGAAGGAGTAGTCCCCGTGTGCCTCTCCACCTCCTGCCCTGGAGGAAGGGGCTGCTGTGCCGGGCGTAGAGGAGGGAAGCGGCGGGGGCAGCCTGCAGCAGAGCAGGAGACCCTACAGAAAGAGTTTGGTTTGTTTAATGAGGAGTTACGTGAGGGCTGACAGGGACGTACTCTCCTCCTGAGCACATCAAAGTGGAGAACAGCAGCGAGGCAGAAGAGCTGTTCAAGCTTACACAAAACGCTGGCACAAGAACAAACTGGTATAGAGTAGCCATGGACAAATTCAGCTGAGAAATTAGAAGGGATCTGCCAGCAAGAAGGAAGAGAAGGTTTCTAGCACAGCCTCTGTAGATGTGGGTGCAAGAAATGAAACAGGTTCTAAGGTGATGCTTGATCACGTTTTGTTTGACTATTTAACACGGAGACTGCATTTGAAAATCCTCAAGCTTGAAGCAAGGCAGGCTGGCTGGAAGAGTGTGCTGCTGGGCTTGCCAGTGCCAGCTGCTGCCACTGCTTTGCACGAGGTGGGAACAGGGCGAAGATGAAATGACAGCATTTCAGTGTCATGTTTGGCTGCACCTCACAGCAAGGTGAGGCTTGAGGTTCCTGCCATACTTTTATTTAGCATCAACACAACACACAGTCCTCATAATGGATGGCCTTGCCTCACCCTTCTGGTCTCAAAGCACTGTCCCTTGCATTGTTTGTCACCTTGCACAGCTGAGAGCTTGTTTAGCCCTGCTGCGCCCATTGGCCTTACAGGCTACCCTGAGTGACAGTCCTCAGGCTGGAGTGGATGCTGGGTTAGGAGATTCATACCCTAGGTGCCTGGGTGTGCAGGTAACCAGGACCTGTCCAGTCCTCTGAGCCCTAGCTGTGTCAGCCTTAACAAGGGTGTTTTAAAATTGTTCCACCAAGCTGTGTGTCTTCTCAGTTGCCGTGACTAGGACAAATGCATCTCAAACAGCATCTCAAAAATAAAAGCATCTAAATCCCACACTACACTACTGCAGCCAAACCACTCTTTCAGAAATCTTTCTTCTTTAGCCTGCTCTTTTCCTGTTAAGTATCTCTAATCAGGCAAAACTGAAAATCCCCATTACATGCACAGACTCTCTCACATGATTTTAATTCATTGAGGTAAAAATTCCCCAACACAGGAAATTTTCATTGTGTCACAAGGACCTTAGGTTGATCTCCTGCTGTTTTATTTATTGGACTAAAAAAAGCTCCAGGACCCCACTCCCCAATGTGACTCACGTGACATCTCCAAGGTCACTATGTCCCTGTGTTGACTGAGTAGCAGTCTGCTCTCAGCTCACCCAAGCACAAAGCCTGTGGCCATGCTTCATTTTGCACTGTGCCACTTTACTGAAAAACATCCTTTTCCACTTCAGTTCTCCCAAAGCCTTCAGCTTTTCTTGTTGGAGGAGTAGCTTGCCCGAACTATCTGCACATGCAGCATCTCAAGACAGTGTTACATTAATTCACCGTGAGTGAAGAACTTGCATAGAGAGTTCTGGTCGGTGTTGCAGCAGGTTCCACCCGCGGCGAGTCCTCATGCAATCTGCATCATATCCACCCACTGCTCCCAGGCCGGTGCCACTCCCAGTTCAAAGCCGTCAGTCTCGTCTTGAAGTCCGTCATCACTTGTCTGCAGTGTGATCAGTTTGTAACAAATGAATCCGTTTTCTTTTGCCTCCAGAGACAGGGCACAGAAATACAGGCAACTCATTAGTTCGAGATCTCTCCATTCTTGGTCACTTTTCAAATATTCTCCTCTTTGAGAAAAAGCTTTTCATTAGAGCCGAATAGTGAAATAGGAGATAGTAAGTTGAGCAAGAAACCTCAGCAGCAGCTAGAACTGTGGCCTGCCTGTTCTTCCTACCACCACCAGATTTTAGACAGAGCTTGCATTTTTCCCTCTTAACAAGGAAGGAAGAAGTCTGGAAATTAATTAAATGCAGTAGTCAGCTAGCCGTGCAGATACAGCCTATCGCAGAATTACTCAGGCACTTAAGTCTCGTTTAAATGCTAATGAAATGCCTTAGGTGCCAGATAATGGGCACTGCAAAACTGACGGAGAATATCACCTGCGGTGGTGAAGGCATTTATGAATGGAAAAAGTGCCCCCATAAATTATGAAGAGATTAACAATGCACAGTAGAATTATTCTCAATTAAGCAGCACTTAATCTAACATTAGCTTTTTGTGCGCTAAGGCATTAACCTCGAGCTGTGCTTTTACTGCTCTACTACTTTCACTTTTGCTTCTCTTCCAGAGGTAAAGCTAATGCAAATATTTACACTCAGCGTATAACTGGTGTCCAGCACAAAGTAACCTCTCTCTAAAGAGGTTAATGTGAATATCATCTCTAGCCTGACAGGTTATTTCCAGTTCTGAGATAGCTCTGTGGCCAAAAAATTAAATGAATTAGACATATTCTACGTGTTTCTAAGATGTAGGGGCTGCAAACTGTAACACTTTGGTCACAGTGAAACCCAAACTGCCTAGAACTGGTATCACAGAAGGACTTTTATTTTTCTATTTGTTTGATGTTTTGTGGTTTTGTTGTTTGTTTGTTTTGTTCTCTTTTTCTTCTTCCTGTCCACGTTTTGTAAAGATACCCAGTGCTGAATTACATCCTCTCTCATGCATCCTGTCCATCACAATAACTCCAGTTAGCCCAAAGACTTCCTTGCATGGGAGGAGCCAGTGGTGGGGCAGAGAGTGGCTGGCCAGGGGTTCAGGTTCCATCCCACTGGGCAGCTGCACCCACCCAATTCACTTTGGGTCAGCTTTGTAGGGCAAAAAAAAATCATGATCCACTTTACTCTTACTTGTCACCTTTTTTGTTTTTTTCCTCCTCAGAGAGCCCTGTTCTCCCTCCAGCTGTGCTGACCATTTTCACTTTTCATCGGTTTTCTCACTAGGCATGTTTTCTTGCATTACTGATTCTGTAGCTGTTATCCTCTCTGACTGCAGTTCACTCACCATGCTGGTCATCAAGACAATTTTTTAGCCCGTGGCTTTTGTCAGATTGAAAAGCTAACAGCATTGGTCTTCCCCCTTTATATAGTTAGCCATTAAATCTCTTAATGTTATAAAAGGATTTATTGTCTATTTGTACACTGATTTCTTTTTTATTTTAGCTTATCAAGCCATCTTTAATTTTTCTTTATTGCTGCTTTTCTTTGTAAAGAAAAAGTAATGTTTACTAATAAAATACTCCATATTTGTAGTGTCCCTAGAATCTCGGTAAGTTGTGTAAACAAAGGAAATAAGTGTATATTATTACTGGACTCCTTTGTAGTGACTGAGTGTACACATTGGGTCCTGGTCATTCCTAGCTCTAAGCTAGTAAAATCTGTTTTATTCCCTCCTTCTCAGGTAAAAGAAGGATCACTTATGTGGATGCCACATCCCATGCCACAGGTTAAACACTTCCACCGTGTGATTCCAAATCAACGAAACAGCAACTAGATCCTTTCATTCCAAGAAACACAAGAAGCCTTTTGAGGAATACAAGGTTACATATTTATCACATTAAACATGTCCCGTTTTAGGGACTGAAACCAATCTGAAGCTTTTCAGTACATCATAGCCTGAACAGCTTCATCTTCAGCCCCACTGTGAAACAAAAGCTTCATTTTACAGATGGTGACCAGAGGCAATAAACATTTATACATACAAGGAATCAACTGGCAAAGAATTTAAATCAGTTTTTCCAAATTTCTGCACAGCTCCTAGCTACTGGATTGCCCTACCCTGGGCTGAGATAGCCCCTTCTGCTTCTTCAAATGCAATACATGGGAAGAAGAAAAAAAAATCAGACCATATTTATCCATTCTTGACAGAGCCAAGCAAGTTACAGGAGTAATGCCTTCAATTATTCATGCTCTTACCTCTTGAAGGGAGTTGCCTGCCTTAATTTCCTTTTCCTTAATGGCAGGGAACAGTTGATGCAGAAACCTGTGGCTTGTTTTGGTTTAATTACAGTCCATCAGCTGTGCAGGAAGGGCTTGCTGAGTGATGTCTTTGAGCTATGTTTGACATTCACCACGAATACCAATTAAGTAGGGTTTGGCAGGTAGGCAACCAAACTTTCAGACTGACCCTTGCAGTTATTTATATTAATTACTGTCATGGGAGAAGAGGTGCAGCTTTGCCTATAGGCTCACATGTGATATATTACCTTAGCGAGGGAGGGAGTGGGTGCAAGCTGTGGCATGAAGAGCCTGGCAGGTTGGGAGCAGCCCGGGTTTGGGCAGACATCACAGGAGGGGAACAGGAAGCTCCCCTGCATTATTCCGACTGGCAACACTAGCTCACAAAAGCACAGCCCTTTCATGAGGCAAGTCTGTTATGCAGTTTAACGCGGGCACTTGGCAAATGCCATTTGTGGCTCCACCACCACAACCCTGTGTCATCTTCAACTTGAATTGCTTCAGACAGTTCATGTAACTGAGCTGGTATAAAAATGAACATAGTCCAAACTAGTGACATCCCAGTCTATCAGCAGGTCTAACAATACATTGACAAGAGTATGGAAATAAATTAGGAAGACAAAAATTAACATACCTTTCGTGTGGTGTTGACTTAACTGGCCTAATTTTATAACTACTTGGGTAAATCCATATAAAACCCTGTGCATGCAGAGACCTCTCTAGGTCTTTGTAACCATGTCTAGAGTTGTATTTCTCTGGGGAAAAAAGAAACAACAACAACACAACAACCAAAAAACAAACCGGGCATAAGAGCAGTAAGATCTGAGAACATGTTCAGGAGATCTTACTTTAGCTGCTGCCCACAAAAAATATTAAATCATTTAATAGCTATTTCCACAATAAATAAAATACCTCTTATCTTTACTGACAGAGGAGAACTGGAAGAAAAGAAAGAAACAGCCACTATAAAATCTTATATTTATACATTTATACATTTTAAGAATTTCAACTAAACTTGTACACAGTAGTGGCATATTTATATATGAATTATGTTATAATGATTAATTTTTGAAAACACTGGTTTCTTGTTGGCTTTGCAAGGTTTGCTGCCACATAGATCTGGGTGTCTCCACCAGAAGAATGAAACCTGCATTGTGCCAATATTTTTCACTGAAATACTGTATTTCAAAAAGTCAAGATGAGCAATAGGGACAGAAGGCACCATAGGTACATACATCCTGCATCCCTAGCTGGCAGTCAGAAACTGTCACCTCTCTGTGCCCTCCCTGGGTGAATCCAGGAGTCACACAAACTGATATGTCGTCAGGCCTGAGCCAGAGCCTTTCCCTCCCGAAGAGCTGCAGCGTTTCTTCCCAATTGAACTGACATAATTTTTTTCTTCAATTTTCAGCTTAGTAACAAATGATATCCATGTGGTTTTGTTATTTATGCTTCTGAATTTAACTTTGTTACATTGCCATTGTTTCCATAACATTTTTTAGATCTTCCTGATAGGGTCTCCCAACTTATGTCATCAGCAGACTTGCAGTCTTCATGCCTAGTTTACTGATGAAAGCATTAAGCAAGAAATATTCCAAGATCTTTTCATTTTTTAACCATATATTTATATAATTATATATGTGAACATATAAATTCCTCTAACAACCTTTCTTCCTCGTACTTTTTGTTGCAGTATTATCTGCTGCAGTCCTCCTGCTCGCCTTACATGAAAAGGATGACCTTGAGCAGTGTAAGGATTGAAGCAGGACATCAGATGCAGTCCTAAAGCCCAGATGAATGGGATCTGACACATTCCTTTTGTTTATAATTGCAGTGATGAAGACAGCTGTGAGGTTAGTCTGACACAAGCTGCCCTTGGCAAGCCCAGGAAACTGTGCTGCAAGGAAAGTACAGAAATGTTACAGCCACAGTCTGTAGAAATGTTCAGACCAGAGTCAGCAGGAGCCAAAGGCCACTCACAGGTCTGAGTGAAGACGGAAATAAAACACAGAGATGTTTCATGATGTCTTAGACACAAAACATTATCATGCCAATGTTTGCAAGGCAGCAGAAGCAGAGAACTTAGCAGTGTCATGGAATCATACACTGGTTTTAGTTGGAAGGGACCTTGAAAGGTCATCTAGTACAAAACCCCTGCAATGAGCAGGGACATTGTCAATTAGATCAGGTTTCTTGAAGCCCTGTTTGTTTTAAACCAGGATGTGGAACAAAAGTAAGATGGGGAAAATAATATTTTAGAGTTTGTTTCAGGCTGCTAAAGCAAGGGTAAAATAATATCTTACACAAGGGAAGAAGAAGAGAAAGAAAAAGCTGTTGTTGAAAGGCAAGTATTTCTCATCCATGCTTCCTATCAGCAAGGTAGTTGCCTAACATGGGTGGATCAAAACTGTGGATATCTGGGTTGTTTTCTAAGAGCTTATTTATTATACCCACATATGGAAAAAACATCTCAGCCATTTCCTGTAGAGGACAGACTCTATATAAACAACTGCAAGTGAAGCAGGACCTAATGCTATGGGCTTTATGTGCTGCCTTGTGCAGTCCACAGCATCTGTGCAGCTACAGGTGGGATGTGAAGTCATACTAATCAATCTAGGGCTAAACAGGAGCTGACAGTACTTTGGAGGAACATGAAGTGCCTGCAAAGTATTACTTGGGCACAGCCCTGTACTTGCCTTCTCTTTTTATGAGGACAACCATCCAAAGCTCAGCAACACAATCTCCTCTTTCTCTAAGCTTTCATTTTCAAGAAAACATGAGAGTGACAGAAAGGTGACATCAATCACATTAGGCACAGTGTACATGTGTAATGCATGACACAGATTGCACAGCAGTAGCTGCAGTGTCTATGCTACATGACAGAAGAATGTATTAGAGAGTAGTTAAAGCAATAGCTAGAAAATTGGTGGAAGGAAAAACAGTGAAAATGAGAGGGAAAAGAGTGAAAAGTTTTAGCCACCACCTACTGCCTCTAATCTCATATTGTTTCTAAAAATACAAAAGCAGAAAGCTGGCAGGAAATGTTGATGCCAGAAAACTTTCAGCAAGTGAAGGGCCATGCTGGTGCCCAGTGTAAAACTGAGCCTCCTGAGATCCAGAATTGAATCAGACAGCCATGTCCTAAGCTACTGCTCAGCTCCATCTCAGCTTGATCAAAACTTCAAAGCCTATTAAAATCAAGTAGAAACTTTCTGTGGCTCCAGCTCCTAAGTTTAAAATTGGCACTGGACTTTGTCTCACATTTCGCCTCTTCCCCAGCCCTGTAGCTCGATACCCCTTGTTAGCCTGCCTGGGATAGTTTCTGTCAGTCTCTCTGGAGAACATTTGTCACCAAGGACTGCTCCAGCCCCTGCTTATTTTGCAAAGAAGGAATTTTGGCAGCAATTAGCTGAAGTGAGTTTCGAGACCTTCAGCCTGTTTGTTTGACCTCTGGAAGTAGGTGGCTAATTCAAGGACAATGGAAGTTGTCGTGTTACCTGTTTCCAACATGAAATCAATCAGGGGAGAATAGGAGTGAAGTCAGCCTTTCTGTTTTGATAAGAGGGTGGCCAAAGATCTCTGGAATGAGTGGAACTTCAGCAACCACTGGGGTGGAGGGATGCCTGCTATTTATACACAAAGGGGCAGGGCTGGGGAACGAAGTGGTTCTTCTGCTCCTGTTTTACTTTTATTTGCCTGAAACTGAAGGGGAAGGGCACAGCTCACAAGTTTTATCATCCAGAAGTATGTGTGAGCAATTCTAATTTTTTTTTTCTGTTATAATGAAAAAAAGTTACCAATGTAACATTGTGTCATAAATATATATATATTATCATTAGATGTCTAAATGTTGCTTCAACCTTCAAAACCAGAATCTCTCTAAAGACAATCTTAAAAAAAATGAAAATTGTGTACCTGGTCTGTGCTCCACATGTCAACAAACAGAAGATGGCTTCACTCAGGAACTGGTTGCCTTAACAATACAGAGGGATAGGGATATCCAAATAGAACAGCTGAGAGAGACATGAGGCACACACTGGTTCAGATTTTATGTGACAAAAGTCAAAGTAATGGTGTTTCATAGAGTTTAATTCATGTGCACAACTATGCTTGAAACTCAGTTACACATATATTTGTGCCAAGCCTCATTGGAAGCAGATCCAAGTCATCCCAAAGTTTGGAATTTTTTAAATGACTTCAGACATATCTTACACTCATTGCAGTGTTCTTTGCCTTAGAGGAAGGGAGCAGTGGCACTTAATTTCATTTGAAAGTGTCTTTTTCCTGTTGACAGACATAAGCCCCAAGAGAGTTGCATCCAATTCTCTGGTGCTAAATATGACAGAAAGAGTCTTTGGGAAAAGAAGCCCAGCACAAAACCCTGGAGAACACTAATTGCAAGCTTATTTTAAGCATCTTGCATAGTCTGAATAGTTTACAAGGCTGTTCCAGTTGCTGAGAAGTCAGAAGTCCTGGTAATAAAGACCCTTGGGAAACCGATCCATCAGTTTTACAAGTTTACAGTGCTGCTGGAAAAGTGCCAGTGAGCTGGTCCCTGGAAATGAATGAAATATTTCTGTATTACCTCATATAGCTTGCAACACTGTAGTAGCTGACTAAGTTGCAAGTGTTACTGCATTCATTGTTGCAGTATCTGAATAATCTGGGGAAGTGCGAGTATAAGCAGCTATAAGAATACTTCCACTTCTCTTTTGTGGGCAGAGAAAAATCTCGACAAGCTTCCCTCCATGGGGCACAACTCAGATCCCAAGAATGGACCTGTCCCTCCTCAAGGCTGGTTGCTCTCTTTTCCCACCCCAGCCTGCTCCCAGCCCTTGTCTAACAGAGCAGCAATGCTCACCTAACCTCAGTTTCTGTTTCTCATTGGGCTGACCAGTGGACTGTGATAATTTTCTGTGAAGACAGAGGCACATACAAGAATTACCAAATTAGCCTCTATGGACTGGTTTCCCTCACCCCATAAACCATGCGGACTTGAAACAAACAATGGACAAAGGACACTTAGGAGCCATAGGAGCTTTTCATTAATAGCTAAATGACCTATAACTTAAGGCTTCTCATAGATTAGTGACATTATGTTATTTTTAACAGTAACAGTCACTGGGTATATATCTATGTTTTCAAACAAAAGTGTGGCTCCAGCCCAGAGGCTCTTTGCAAAACAATTTGCTGCTGCTTCCCCCTCCACCTCCTCTTTTCCTTCCCTCCACCCACAAAATTCACATCCAAATCCAGTTATCTCTGTTTCACTGGCAGGAAGTGCCAAAGAAAAAATTAATTGATGATAGATTTAAGAAAAGAATGCATCATATATGCAGTACATACACACCATAACACATTTTACAATGCCATAAGACAAAATATACGCTAGGAGCAGGTTAATGAGATGTATTTCAAAATAGGTGGTTAGGAGAAAAAAAAATAGGATAAGAGCTGATTGCAAACAGAGAGAACATTTTCCACGTCTCACCAAAACATTTGCAAAAAAAATGCTTCTAAGCAGCTCTATTTATGAGAGGGAAAACAGCATGAGAAATTACTTTTTTCCTTCTTGCACAAATCAGAATTTGACTGCCGAGAAAATACGCCCTGTCCTGCAGTGTTAACCTTACAGCCTCGGGCACTCGGCTTGAAATGCCTCATAAAGCAAACAAACCCTTCTGGAGAGAACCACCTCCTTATCTATTCAGACAGAAAGGAAGAGGTAAAGGATGAGTGATGGCAGGAAACTCACATTTCACTCCAGTGACGAATTTTGACCAGCTTTTCATTCCTGTCGCTCGAGACACAAGTCCTTAAGAGGACCACAAAGACAGGGATGAATTTACACAGCTCCTTGTAAGGAGTAGGGAAGCTCTTTTTGGCAAATAAACGTTTCCACTGTTGTTCAGTCATCAGGATCACCAGACAGAGGGTGTGGGCTTGTGTTTTTTTCTTTTTTTTTGGGTCTGTCTAGCCAGACTTTTGCATACCTTCCTCCACTCGTTTCACTGATCTCTCTGCAACGATTTGGGCTGCATAGTGTTCTGTGTGACCTGACCAGTGATTTCCCAGGAAATCAAGTGTGTCAGGAATGCATTGATTCCTGTACAGATGCACAACCAATCCAATCCAGAGGCTGGGGCAGGTCCCCACATTGCCAGGGACAGCTCTTATCACAAGAGACAGATAGTGGGGCTGTAACAAGGTGGGCATGCCAAAACATGACTGCCAAAACTGGGAACATCTCTGCATGCAGGGATTGTAGTCAGTTGTAACAGCTTGAGCTGCTGTTAGTAAAGTCTCAATATATAGTTATATGTAGCCATATATANTGTAACAATGTTGAGAAGGGATATGGGGCTACAGAAGGGCTTCTCAGAGAGTTACTCAGGATAAGTTTTGAAACAGAAAGTATTAGATGTCCCACTGGCTGTGGTAATGCAAAAAAATTGTTTTCTTCTTTTTGGTGATAAATAACCTTAGAGAGGTATTCCTAACCCAGAGAGAGGGTGGAATAAATTAAGGCTGGGTGTTGGCAGCCTTGCAAGACCGAAATCTTGGACCAAATTTCAGAGCA
>WEIV01019861.1:53713-97261 GCA_013390005.1 Calyptomena viridis
CTTCCTCCACTCGTTTCACTGATCTCTCTGCAACGATTTGGGCTGCATAGTGTTCTGTGTGACCTGACCAGTGATTTCCCAGGAAATCAAGTGTGTCAGGAATGCATTGATTCCTGTACAGATGCACAACCAATCCAATCCAGAGGCTGGGGCAGGTCCCCACATTGCCAGGGACAGCTCTTATCACAAGAGACAGATAGTGGGGCTGTAACAAGGTGGGCATGCCAAAACATGACTGCCAAAACTGGGAACATCTCTGCATGCAGGGATTGTAGTCAGTTGTAACAGCTTGAGCTGCTGTTAGTAAAGTCTCAATATATAGTTATATGTAGCCATATATAGTTATTGCAAGCCCAGGAATATGCAAGACTGTAAACAAGCTTTTCATATGACGGAGGTAGATACAAATGTGAATGAAAGACAGGACAAAATGAAGCATATTGGCAAAAAAACAGGTGCTATTACTTACTCCGTAGCTCACTTGGATACTTACTCCATAGCTCTCTTGGATACAAGAGTCCCTTTGCTAGACTGCAGAAATTACACAGATTCTAACTCCACTAACTTNTAGTGAACAAAACTGTGTAACACAAGTTGTCTTCCTGTAGGAGAAATCAAATTTACAGAAAAGCCATGAATAACTTTATATTATCACTTTTTCTTAAAAATTTGTGGTATTGAACATAATCTTTAATCCTTGAAACATTTAAAATATCAGGAATAAATTATTATGTCTTCCTCATATTTTTGGAAAGTATATATTTCTCTAGCTAAGGACAAGATACAGGATGTATCATTCCAGTAGTGATTATTCTTCTTCACATTCATCTGTATTCCAATGGCTACAAACTTGTCTTGACCCCAACTAAATTAAAAGGAATAACTAAATCAAGCCAGGAGTTTTAATAAAAGTAACACTGCATCAGGTGCATAAACTTCCTGGAACAGCTAAAATTTACAAATGGAGTCATGGATTTTGGCAGAGCACTGGCATGTTTTGATGAGGTCACCAAAGGTGTAAAGTGACTGAAAGACAAGTATTTGATTATCTCTTAATTTATAGAGGATTTGCTTGCTTGGAAAGAATTTTTAGAATGATTGGCATACACAATTTGTGTAAGCTAATGGTGTTGGGATTTTACATACAATTCTATTTATATACAAACTAGGGGTAGTTTTGCTTCTAAGCTCCTGTGAAGGCAGGGGATGTGAGACTCCATTTGCTACTTACATGTTCATTTGGACAGAACTACACAACAAATGCCAAAAGATCCCACATAAGAAGGGCTGCATTCACTATAGGCTCCCTACGACTCCCACTATAGACTGCCAGAGACCCAGTCCACAACCACCATGGTAGTAAGAAATTGCTCTACTGATAAATGGCATAGGCCAGCAAGGAACTGAACAAGATTTATTAGCAGCCTTTATGTAATGGACACAGAAAACTTTGTGTACTCTTATTCTAATAATAGACTATCCAGTGACGAAAGGGGTTTAATGGAAAGATAGCTGTAGGCCCTTCATGTTTTAAAAAACATCTCGTAATGTCTGAGTGTCTATTTCTTTGCTTGTCCTCATCTTTCACTTCTACTCAAAGCTATGTTTTGGCCATGTATGTGTGTGCCCATAAATTCCCCAAGACTTAGAGTAAAAGCAAGGAAAAAGGTATTTGGTTTAAGACGTGAAGTGGACAGAGTGGAATTACTTTGCTGACAGTAAGTTATGAACCCTCTTCCAGAGAACAATGTTCTCTTCCCAAGTTCTCACCACCAGTCCCAGTGGTGAAAAAAGCCCGTCTGATGAAAAGAAGAATTGAACAAAATCCTCCCTTTTCCCACAGGCATTCCTCAAGAAATGGATCTTGAGCACCTTTAAAGGTAACTAACTGCTTTCTTTGCTCTGCAGGTGAGTAAAGCCACCTCTAAAGGAACAACTCCAGCAAATCTCAGCAGGAACAGAGGAACAATGGCACAGGACTGGACGCAAACACTTCCCACTTTAGAAGCAGGGATTGCTTACTAGAAAATGGCAAGAACAAGGAAGATTGTGCCATAGGGCTTTTAGCTTTTTTAAATTTTGTTTTTAAATGCTAGAGGAAGCAGTTTCATAAGGACAGAAACAACATAGGAAGGGAAAGGGAAACAGACTGAAGACTGGTAAACAGGAGAGAATCAGAGAAACTAAGCTTCCTACTTTTGTGCTGAATGTGGGTGTGGAGGAGAAGACATCATAGGGTTTGTGGGTGAATTTGTTGGATTCACTCGACTATCTGTTGCTCTCCAGCTAAGGCAGCTAAGTGAGAGACAACCCTGTTATCAATGTAGGTAGTTCAAAACAGTGGAAATATATAAGTAAAAATTAGGTTTATTTCAACTGAATTTAAAGGAGAAAAAAGCAACTGAGAGAAGGCTGAGCTAATGCATCCCATAGGTCCACAATACTTCTTGTGCATCTCTTGTTTTAAGAGATACTTGTAAGGCCCATTGTTAGTTAAGGACTATTTTGAGACCTGAATCAGAGACAGAGATACAGGCAAAGAACTGAAAAAATGGCCAGCTCCACAACAGAGGATAAAATGTAAACAGTTTAGTGTGATTTTCCTAATTACTCCTCCCGAAGCACTGACCTCCTTAAATGTACTCAATGTTCACCTGCAGTCATCTTGAGAACACACTGCCTACCTTCCCTCTGGCTTTGTGAAGCACAGCCAGCATTCAGCAGTGTGTGTGGCTGAGAATTATCACCTAGGGCCATTCAGGCTGGGAAAGTGAAGCAGACTGTGGAGAAAAATCTGTTTCTTCATCAGATGGGGAGATATTAGAAATTTTTTTTTCACTGTTAGGGTGGTCAGGCATTGGAATAGGTTGTCCAGGAAGCTGGTATAGTCACTGTCCCTGGATGTGTTTAAGAAGTGTCTGGATCTGGTGCTGGATGATGGTTTAGTGTTTTAGGGGTTACAGTGGTGGTGCTGGGTGGGTGGTTGGACTTGAGGATCTTAAAGGTCTCCTCCAACCTTGATTATATGATTTAATGAAAAACTGCTGTTTAGAAACCATTTTAGTTAGGAAGTAGCTACAGAAACCAGATGCTAACTGCAGAGCATGACACAGGATCATGTCAGCTAGCACTGTTCTACATGGCAGTCCTTTTCCTAAAGGCGTGGACTCAAAAACTGTTTCTCCACTTAATGGTAATAGAAAGCAATTTTATAATTTGCAACTCTCTAAGACATATTTTGCAAACTTCTATTTATGGGAGCATTCTCTCCCACAGATGCTGCCATCTTTTCTGTTTACAGCTAATTCCTCAAGCACCANCTGTTAGGGTGGTCAGGCATTGGAATAGGTTGTCCAGGAAGCTGGTATAGTCACTGTCCCTGGATGTGTTTAAGAAGTGTCTGGATCTGGTGCTGGATGATGGTTTAGTGTTTTAGGGGTTACAGTGGTGGTGCTGGGTGGGTGGTTGGACTTGAGGATCTTAAAGGTCTCCTCCAACCTTGATTATATGATTTAATGAAAAACTGCTGTTTAGAAACCATTTTAGTTAGGAAGTGGCTACAGAAACCAGATGCTAACTGCAGAGCATGACACAGGATCATGTCAGCTAGCACTGTTCTACATGGCAGTCCTTTTCCTAACAGCGTGGACTCAAAAACTGTTTCTCCACTTAATGGTAATAGAAAGCAATTTTATAATTTGCAACTCTCTAAGACATATTTTGCAAACTTCTATTTATGGGAGCATTCTCTCCCACAGATGCTGCCATCTTTTCTGTTTACAGCTAATTCCTCAAGCACCACAATTTCCTGACTGGTTTCTTTGGATTTTTTTGGTTTTGTTTGTTTTTTCCCAAGGGAGAAGTGTATTCTTGCTCTTTAATTCAGGATTCACACCAGTAACTGTGAGGATCTGGACTTGGCCATACGTCTACTTTTTAGACTCTGTAAAGAGAGTCTGCTTTAATTTCATAGATGTTAAATTAGATTTTACCTTAAATATAAATCTTAATTTTATAGATACTACCACTTGATTCACATTTTTTTTATAGCAGGGGTCTGAGATATTGCCAAAGCTGGCAAGGGAGGCAAAAGGGTTTTCATCTATCCCAGAATGCACACACTTTTTTGAAATGTGTTGTTATAGAGGTTTACGAACCTAAATTATGGCTAGACTATGTGGGTGCCAGGATTTTCAAGTCTCTAGTGCCATTACAGCTGTCACCTGCAAGAACTAAATTAAAGATTTGGAGCATCTGTGGTGAGTTTAATCCCTGAGTACAAACAGATGAAGCTCCCTCATTCCTAGCAGCTCAGAAAGTAGATCTCCAAAAAAGAATATAAAAATTCTAGCTACCTAGAATATATTGCAAAAAACTCTTCTCTTTAGTATTAATAATGCACATATGTCTAGGAAAAGAAGTGGAAAAGAAATAAAATTACTTTTCTCTTTTTGGAATTTGTTTCTTTCTGGCTGCCACCTCCATCGTTATAATTTTGGCACTGAAAATGACCATGAGGGAAAGAAAAAGAGAAGGCATCATTGTCTAGGATGAAAAAAGTGGCTACCTCCTTGTGGCCAAGAAAAACCCCTTTATTCTCTGGGCTTTAGAGGACTCAGTAGAGGACAGTGAATTCATAGCAGAGGCAAAAGGAGATATTTTTTCTCTTTTTTTTTTCTTTTAACTTCTTTGAAAGCTGTTTGGACAGCTTCAGCCTTTTACATTTGTCTCTCTTTGCCTTCTAGTTTTTAAGTTTTGGGTTTGTTTGTTTAATTTTAAACAATTTTTTTAGTGAGCTCTTTGCTCTATTTGGGGACAGAAAGTTTCTCCTGGACCAGGAGGCTGAGCTGTGCACCAGGTGCTCTGCTGTTCACATCTATATGACAGAAAAAGCCTGTCTGATCAAGATAGTAATTCCCATTTTATTTTAGGGGCACTACTGCAACAGGGAGAGAAAGAAAGAGAAAGAACAACAGAGAGAAGAGGAAAAAAACTCAATAAGATCTAACTGATAACTAAAAAACAAATAAAGGAAAAATTCTATTTCACTTGGTATTTTAATAATGTTTTCATTATTCATAAAAGTAGGCTTTAAGAAATAGCCTTCTATGTACTTAAAAATCAAACCTAATCCTGACACGATTTTTACTGGACAACCTGAGGTCTTGGCTAGACTTGTCTGAGACAGGGATTTCAGGGACTCTTCCTGGCTTTCCTATAAAAATGCATCAAGGTCCTGGACAGCTAGTCTATGACTAGCGTTGGCTGTGAGTTTTCAAATGCCTGTGTTACTGCTGGAAAAAGTAACTGCTGGTGACACCTAGTGTTTTCCCATATCCCAGTGGAGAAGGGGCCTCTCCTCCCACCGGTGGCCCTGGCAGTAGAGTGACCATGGGCAAAGCTGCAGTTTATGCCCAGGAGCTCTCTTTTCCATGAAGAATGGCTACCAAAACCACTTTGCTGTCATTATGACAGCAGGGAAGAAGATGGAACCCTAAGGAATTCACATATATTGACAAAGCACAAAACCCCACTGAGATGGATCTTTGCCACTTTCCCAGCAACCTGGTAACAGGATGTTTGTGTAAGAAAGCTTACTTACCTAAAAAACAGATCACAGCCTTAGATACAGTAACTTGCAAATTTCAAGTTGACTACATTTTCTGTAAACCCATAATAGCCTCTGCTAATAAAAAATACTGGAGGTGCAAGAAGTGGTTTATAGTGGTCTTCTGTAGAAGAAAGTGGCTTCTAATTGTGGATATATGATGAGCATAACAAGAGAAACTTCTCTTTTTACTAGTTTGAAAAAGGAACTGTAATGAATTTAAAAGTGACCATTTTTAGCAGCAGATATACCACTGTGTTTCCTGACACAGCTATTCCTATTTACCCTCTGTACAATAGCACAGTGGAAAAAAATTTGGAGTCAGACTTTTCAGCTGATGTGAAGGACTCAATATCAACATTACAATATGAAGTCGAAAATCACAGCTAGGAAAAATATGGATTAGATGAAAGTCTATCATATAGGAATTCTGCTGTTTCCTGTCAAGTGAAAAATGGAAGGTTTTCCTGGCTGTATGGATCATGGTGTAAAGGGTTACACATCTTCGTTTCCATTTCCTCACTTTGGGCAGGCAGAAAAATAGCCAAAGCAACTGAGAGGGGGATCATGAAAGAAAGAAAGAAAAAGTTTTCTCAAATCTCTTAATCCTCAGTTACCAGCTCAAACAAATGGGACCAGTCACATGTATTGCAAAAGCCAGTACCCAGAGTAATCCCTGCAGAGTTACAGACAGTGGATAAAGCTTTAAAAACTAATTTTCTTTTTTTTTTTTTTAGGCAAAAAATCAAAAAGCAACATGTTTTTAAAATGTAAGAGAAGAGCACTGAGCACTGAGACTAAGTGAAAAGGGAAGAGAGCAAAGTTGTATTTGCTAGGCACTGTTGCACACAGAATCCTACAAAACTCAGCCTCAGTCTACAGATCCTGAAGTCAAATGGAGAAGGGTATAGAATTCACACATGGGAATGCAGATACTGAGAATAAATCAGCAGAGACATTTCAATAGAGGTACAAGGCTGGCAGACCAATGCACTGGCACAGCCTCTATTTAACAAATGAATCCTCAGGGCAGCATATTTCTGGGAAAGCTTTTGGTCATTCCTTTCTCACCACTCCTCTGCACCCTGAATGAAGCGATGACTGAGTATTTACAGCCTGGTCATGTCAGAGGGTTGACAGTCCTGCTGATTTAATGCACAGTTCTACTAGGAAAAGTGTCTCTGTGAATGATAACCTCATGGCTTTCTATTTGTTGAGTCTCACTGATTTCCAGTTCAAGTGAACTGGAAAAAAAAATTGAATTACAAGTAACTCAACTAGATTGGGTTCTTTCTTGTTTATCCTTCAATGGTAATTAACAACTCATAAGTCAAGCTCTGTCTTTTTCCATATCTGAGCAAACCAAAGCCGAAAGGTTCATTGTAGCTTTTCTTTTGCCTTTTAAACCAAAGAAATGCCTCCCTCCAGAGCTCTCTTCCCTGCAATGTACACCTCCTGTTTGGCAGCCAGATGCCCCAGAGCCCTTCTCCTAAAAGGAGAGGCTCCAGGGTCTCCCCTGTCAGATAGCAGAGATAGGAGAAAGGGATGCTGTACCTGCTCATTTCTTGCTTATTGTAAAGTGAACTTTAGGCACAATTTTAGTGAATGCATTTCCCTCTACTGTTTTTCTTCAGTTCACCTCCCAAGACTGTCCCATACACTTGAAATGCCCATTGTTCTTTCACCTTAGTCCTACCCTGCTAGCTATATATGTTGCGTGGCAACATAAATCATTAATAACTCCATCAAAGTAGGTGAAACCATGCCAGTAGAAAAAAAAGACAGTCCAATTTTCCCCCTATTAATCTGGCCCATGTGTTCTCCATTTTCTTTTCCATGAGGCAAACAGCCATTAAGTATTCAATGCTGTATATACTATATTGCAAAAATGTAACCAGGCAGCTCAGTTCAGCTGCTCAAATCATGTGAAGCCATCAGCATTTTAAGACTGTCTCTCAATTTGCTCTTGATCAAATTTGAAGGGAGTTAAGATTTCATGGACTAGCATCAGAGCTGGACACAGAATTTGCCACAGAATTATTATTTTTGTTTTTAATTTTATTCCATTTTTGCATGAAATAATTGAATGCATAAAACTATTCTGAATAGATTTTTCAAATTTAGTTGGTTGGTTGTTTTTTTCCATCAAGGCAGAAAAGGCTGGATTTTCTGTTGAACTCTTTCCTCCTGCTCTCCCCCTTCTTTCTGCTACACCCAAAGATCCTTTTCCATCAATTTGCTTTGTTATGCTGCAGCTTTTCAAAATTTGGCTATGTTTAGGACAGCATCGAAAAACAGAAAGAGGAAAAATGAAAAAAAAGGGAGAACTGCCAAGCCATAGATGCAGCTGATTGTTACCTTCAGTGAGGAAGCATGGAAACCAAAAAAGAATGCATTTTAATATGTAAATACTTCCTTTAGAAGAATTTCATGAGAACTGGGAGACAAACAATCCATTTAAAGCAAAGCTTTAACATATTTAAGGAATCTTGCCTCTGCTTTCTCACAGGAAGCTGAACTCAAACTATGACCTCCAGTTCCTCCATCTCTCAGCTTTAGGTAACAGATGGGATCCTGAAGGGACTCTTGGAGCAATGTTTCCATTTTTAACAGTTAAAAATGGAAAATAAAGGGGCTCTGGCAATGCCCAAGGAAGTATTGCTTCTCTTTGGGCAATATGCTTTTATGTTTTTATATACATAATTTTTTTTTTAAAAAAAGAGATTCATCCTGAAAGAGCACAGAGCAAAATCACCAATTTGATTTCCACTTTTCCTTTCTTGTGCTCACTTTGCATTTAGGGTTCTGCTGCACATCAGAGCACATGAAACTAGGAATAGAGAGACAAGCACCACTTCAAAAATATCTGGTTTTAGAAGTTCAATTGCTCTCCAGTTAGCACATAGCTCTTCTCTTGATGCATTTCCTTGTATCTCTAAACACAACCAATGGTGAGTTACATTCTCTCACACAAAACACCAAAAGCAATTAGTGGAAAATTGAGTACCTATTTTTAATAGTTAAATTTTCTGTGCCTACCCCTTTAATAGCAACTTCAGTGGATCCACTCTCTTCTAGCAGCATCCATTATCTTTATATCCCATTCATTACTTTTTAGGCCACAAATACTGATCAGACTGGGATTTTTACTGCACTGAAAAACAGGCTCTTGATAACAGATACAGAGTGGCAGAATATCCTTTCTGTCTTTTTATAAATGTTGACTGTCTCCTTCAAGACAGCCTTGCCAAAGCACATCAGTTACTGGGATGCAGAGTAACAACCAAGGGATATTGTGATTAAAAGTTTAATATGACTGCACACCTCACAGTTACTGACCTGTTAGTGGCTTCCCATGTTACTATTAGTATTTCAAGGCAAGCATTCAAAGCCAGCAGAAAAAAAAAGGTATTATTTTCTTGTCTAAATTATTCAATAATTTTCAAGCTGCTTTGTAGCAACAAGGATGTTAGAAGCCAGTTCTGTACTTGTTACTAGCTGCATCAAAAGTTATCATGACCAGTGATTTTATAGAAGAAATTCAACTCACCTATCACCTGCAGCTCCAGTAACTGAAGGCATCTTATTTTCACCTGGTAGCAAACATCAAGCATATCTGAGTCCAGATGTAAATAAATAATGTCTAGGCATAGCAAAGCACTAAGGGCTGAAGGACTGATAGGAAAGCAGTGCCAGAGATTTTTTCCAGGCCTTATAGTTAAGGCTTACAAATATATCCCACACCAATAAGAGCAGCTGAGGAACCCTCTAGATGCCTCTAGGACAACAGCAAAGGGGCTCAAATACAGATGTGTACTGAAGATTTTCTCCTGGGAAAACGGCCTTGTAACCTCTTAGCAGTGTTTTTGCTGAGCCTCAGGGAGATAATTCTAAGCTGGGAGGAGAATGGAGTGAGGAACAGCACAGACCAGAGCCTGCATGAGCAGGGGAACCACAGAGACTCCTGTGCCCCCAAGCTTCCCATGGCTCATCACAGAGGGGCTGCCAGGGCCAGTGTGGCTGTAACAGCCACCATTCCATGGTAAAATGGACCTATGGCAGGCTGCTCAGCCAGAAGCCAGACAGAGCACCAAGGAGAAATTAGTCCCTCCAACAAATTCTCCCTCATTGCCTCAGTGAAGCGTATCCATGTCTATAGCTGTATCTGCTGCATTTGAAGGCCATACTGGCAGACACGTCAGAGATTGCAGAGATGATATCTGCAATCACATCATCTCCCTCCTTAAATTTACCTGTTCTTTTGAATCCTTCTTTGCAGTGTATTTGAAGGATTTCTTTCTTGACACTTACTTCGTTCACACTGATATTCTATTGCTTATTTCTTGTAGGATCTTGGAGGAAAAAAAGAAATATCTGACTCCCAGCTCCTTTTTTCAAACCCTTTCTTTGCAGGAGTCCTCTCACAGCCCCAATTTGTAAGGGGAAGCAAAATCACCCTGGTGTTGCCTAACGTTAACTTGAGACACCTGCCATGGTGGCAAAGCTGAGAATGTCTGAAAAAAAGGCTCAAGAACTGAAACTAACTGTGAATTATTTTCCAAGTCTCCCCGCTGTGCCAGTTTTAGGCAGTTTTCTTCCTGCCTCTCTTTATTCTGCACTTCTTCCCTGCTGTGTTCCCCCTCACTGCTCTCTTCTGTGCAAATCTTCCAAGTGTCAGCCTACAACACTGGAATTTTCACTTCTTGGTCAACACATTTCCTGCTTTAAAATGCCAACACCTCTGTCTCTCCCCTCTAAACAGTGTCCTACTATACAACAGCTTTTAACTATACCGTAGCCTTCAGTTCCGTTGCATATTCATCTTAAAAATTAAATTTTAGAAGGCAATGATCCCTGCTACTTTTCCCCTGGATCAGGCTTTGCCAGACACTTTCTCATTATGTCACTTGGATTCAATTTCATTTTCCTTCAGACTAAATATTGCCACAGATACCTAATACTTTCACTCTGCTATATAAAAATAGAGAGACCTTTCATCCACTTTTTTTTTTTTAATTCTAACACTGTTCATGTGTAATACAACAGCCAACATTTCTGGTTTCTCCCCAAACTCTCAACCAATTGCTTGAGTTTAGACAGCTGGAGTCTAGCCCTGTGTTATTCATACAATGAGAAGTGTTTCCATTCACCTCTGTGCCCAGGAGCTGGATATAGGCTCTGCACACCTGAAATCCAAGAGCACCCCTGTGGCATGTGGCACAGGACATTCCAAGAGCTGCAGGCCACTGCCTTGTATTTAATAAGCTTGTTTCCTCTGGGTGCTATAGAGCAGCATGAGAATAAACGAGTATGTTTTTAAAAGATATCACTGCTTCAAACTGCAGTAACATATGTGGCTTTTCCCAGGATAATGCCACTAAAGGGCTTTGCAGCTTCCCTTGTCCATTACCTATAAACCAGCCTTCTTGGTTTCACTGCCTCCCTCTTTTGGTGCTAGTGGAATTGGGAAAAATTGCTTTTACTGGCAAAAAAACCCCCTGAAGTAGGTGTGGAGACACCCATGATGAACTTTGTGTAGAGAGAGGCTCAGGGGACATAGCCAGGTCTTCAGGTTTGAATCAAAATCACTAAATTAATCACAAGGAATAGAAAAAATATCTGAAATGCTGTTGATGTGGAAGGGAAGCAACTAAACTCAAGGTCCTGCTTGCCTGCCCCAGGCTGCCTTTGCTGACAGCCACCTGATATATAGGTGAGTGCATTTTGGGTCATAGTAGCATGAAAGCACCAAGGATGTATCACCTACAGGAGCTGAAGTTATTGGTGGAAAGGGTTTTTTAGGTGCATTTTCTGTGTAAAACACTTTTCCTCAATAGAGATGGCAGCAGCGGGGTGGAGACAATAACCACAATGTTTGACAGCCTGCTCAAACACGAGTCCTCTTCCCCAGCAGTAAATGACCCTCTTTTACTCACTTTGTGGTTTTGCTCATGGGGCTACACCAGATCCTGCAATACAAATATATCCATCACAGCAGCACCTAGCTGTAAGCATTAGCCAGAAAGAACAGCATATGGAAAAGAGACGTTATAAAATAGCCTATTACTTCATGTAATGGATTCCAGGAAAACGTGTTATATTTTGATTATGGACATTCAGAGAGGGAACTGCTAGTACCGCACTTGAGATAAGGAAGAGGCCAGATAGACTTAAATAGCAAATCTTAGTATGACTTCTTATGTAATTATCAGCTCCCCACCACCATGAGGTCTGCATGTCTCAGGCACCTAAAAATAGAGCAGCCTCCCCCACCTTTTGCTCCTTCTAGCCTATGAGAGGAAAGACCTGACTCAATCACTTGTGTTTGGGTGAGTCTTCTGAACCCCCATCTGCAAAGGGAAATCAGGGTCATGCATGCTGAAGCAATACTGGTCTCTCCCTAAGCTGCAGCAGACAGACACAGAAAATAATATTCACCCAAGGTTGTAGTTGACCTGAATGGACCAAAGTCTGCCCCTGGAAAGCTTCTCTGTGCTGCTGCTCTGGGGAAATGAATACCTCCTGCCAAAACACCCCATGCTTATAATACTTACTTTTTGGGGTTTGGAGGTTTGCCGCTCCAAAAATAGACCAAGACTTTTTCTCACGCATCCTGAGCCTAAGGGTGGTGACTCCTGCCTGCAGCGGTGACCCTGGCAGGGCAGGCACTGGGGATAGTACTGTTCCTTATGCTTTGCTAGGGCAGCACGAGGACATTTAGGCAGAGTGCTGTGTATCCTCATCCTTATGCCACCACTGACTGTTTCCTTTCAAAGATAATATAAGTATAATATTGATTTTCTGACAGGATTTTCTTCCAACGCAACAGTCACAAGATGCTGGGATTTTCACTGTCATTGTCAATGTTTGATAACATTGAGACTAGACATTTCAGTTACTATGCATAAAACCCCCATCCTACAGACTGGAATAGAAATGTGGGCTACACTTTTTCCAGATTGCTTATGAAAAAAGTTATATTCGTTGAGAGAAGACTTGGAAACCCTGCTCTTAGAAATACAGCCTGTATATTAATTTCTGGTTACTGCCATAAGGCATGCCAGATTAAGGCATGAGGATAATATTAATTCAGTGCCTGCTATTTATTCACGATTCCTGGAGTTGGTCCCAGGCGTATGTTTTTGTGACAATTCTAGCTGTGCATTTGAATCTGTCGTTGAAATTCACCATATTATACAGGTAGAAATATTAAGTGGCAAAATTTGGATCCCAGTTGAGATCCAACATCTCAGTTGCTCCATTGTTTGGATCTAGGGATTTGTATTTTTGTATTTTTGATGTAATACCTACAGCCGAAAGTCAAATATTTCAGTGATGATGTCTGGTGACTGGGCTTGGGCTGAAGGGAGGAGACTGCTACAACACAGATACTGTCTGGGCACGTGCTCACACTTCATCCCAGCCTCTGCCTGTGTTAAATGAAGATAATTACATTTTCTTCCTTCTCAGAAGAGTTGTGAGACAGCCTGTTGATAAGTTATTCCACACAGTGCTTCCCAGCTGCTCAAAGAGTCTGTAAATATTTTGTGGATACTCTGTAACTGCAAGCACATCACGTTTCTGCTCCAAGTCTTTCAGACTTCTGCACAACTTCCCAGCAGTGGTGTCAGAAGAGCAGAGGACAGGGACACACCAGGAGTGACAGAGGGGGATGCAAGGGTCCAGACCAGGGTGTCTGGGGCAAAGACAAGGACAAACGATGAGAAACCAAGGCGGCTTTGCAGTTTGTTTCACTCTGCTCCTGTGCCAATGGGATGGAGCTCCTGGATTCAGCTGGACAGAGCGGGACCCCTCAGCTATGAGAGAAGACAATCAGTGGAGATAATGCAGCCTCAGTGGGGCTCCAGACAAGGTGCCCATCAGGCAGCAATCATCCATTTTCTCACACCCTGAAAGAACAAGAGGTCACTGAATGCAATTACAAGCAAAGGAAGCAAGGCTCTGTTTTGTGTAAATTGTATTTAAACTGTAGAGCCCATGGGATATTTTGGTAGTTAGGCTTTCACATGAGTCCCAGGAGTGATACCATAAATCCATTGAAGAAAAGAGGTCTGTGAAAGCTTATTAAATACAATTTCTGGCATAGAATTGCCAACAATTCTGGGAAAGCAGAGCAGGAAAGTATTGGTACCTGTTTCACATCTTGTTGTAGCTACTTGTTGATGGTCACTGTTGGAGACAAGATATTGACTCAACTGGACCCTTGATCTGAGTCTTTATGTTGGTTTTTTTTTCATTTTTCTGTGAAAAAAGATCTTGTTTCTTTCTATTCAGACTGGAGAAACAAACTTGAAAAGAAGGCCAAGACTCATGAAAAACTCGCCATAATAGTCCTCTGCTTTTTACCCAGTTTTGTGATAATTTTAGAGTCTGGTTGTTTGAGTGTTTGCCATCACTTGTCCTGAGCCTCACTGTGTCTGCCGGAGTCCAGGCCTAGATTTGAGGAGCACAATGGAAGGGACTTCTTTACTACCTTTTACCTTGACATGTCCATTGATTCCCACCTATAGACTGATTTTCTCCCTTTTTTTCCCTTGGGTTATTGAAACTGCTGATTTTTCTGTAGCCTGTGGTGTCAGAGTTTTCAGTATTTTAACACCAGTGATGTTCCAGAAGTGGACAACTGCCTTTTCTGAAACAAGTTTGGAAATGGCATCTCAGTTAAAATGGAAACATGCCATGGGAGTTTCTTCTCTGGAAATTTTAGTTGTTAATTCTTGCTGGACAGGAAGAACTCACCCAAAAGCAAATGTCTTAGTGCATCAGCAGCATCAGAGTGTGGCAGGACAACCCAGTGGCAAAGGACAGTCTGCCAGAAAAGACCTGGGTAGCTCAGAAGCAGCTCCCGGAAATATCCTTGCATAGGAAGAACAAATCCAGACCAACACAAAACTAAAGGCTTTCTGAGGAAGCAACTTATGTCAGCAGTCATGCAAGCCAAGGCATCCATACAAAAAAAAAAAAGAAAGGAGAGGAAGAGAGAGAGAAAGGAAGAGAGGAAGGAAGGAAGAGAAGAGAGAAGAGAGGAAGGAAAGGAGGGAGGAAAAATCCCATAGTCACTCCCAAAGTAGGCAAGATAATAATAAAAACATGAAAACTCTAGAATTCTTTCTTTCACTTGTCCATTTCTTTTGGCTTTGCAGACCAGCACATCTGGCAGACTGAAGTCCAGAAGGACAAGGTATGTAGCAGCAGAAAGCCCCAGATGCCTGTCAGAGGGTTCAACACTTGCTGCTGGACTGATGTAGCAAAACAAGGTCTTAGCCTACACTGTAATTGTAAAGACAATTTGGTGCCAGGAAGAAAAGGCCATACCAAATCAAATCCCAGCCTCAGAAAAGCATGTGGCTTTTAGGTAGCGTGACAACGAGGCGAGAAATATAGCACAACACAGGCACAACCCTGCCAGGCAACTGAAGTTCAAGTTATTTCCACATTACAAAATACCTTAGGGGACAGGCAATTTTTCCATTAAAGTTTATGAAAAGGATAACAGAGATCCTACTGGTCTCCTGGCAATTTTTCTCCTCAGTAAGACGGAAGCAGTTACTTGCTCGATGGCTGTACATTGTCAGGAAATTTACTTCATTTCTCCAGCAGGACTCCTGATTTGTGCACTCTCCTGACAGTCACACCTGCAGTGAGACTCTAAACAACCTCAGCCTATTTAAAACCATCATCAAATAAGTTGTCTCAAAATATTTTTTAATAGCAGGATTTGTTTCTGTGGGTATTTGCACTTTTAAGAAATTTATTACGATTCTACTGGAGCAATCAGAGTCTGAGACTGGTCGCTGATGGCTGTCACCAACACTTTACCTGAACATCCTATTTTTCTCCCCAGACATGAGTAAAGATAGCAGACATATCCCCTCTGGTCTTTTTCTGCTGAGTTTAACAAGGTGAATGAAGTTTGCTCTTATAAGAGAAACTTTTCATTCCCGTTTTCTCCACATGCTGGTGCCCAAATGGTTGAGTCTTGTCACAGTGACCCAAGCGTGAAAAAGCTCCCAATGGCTCTGAGCTTGTTTCTGTTGGGTTGTCAATAGATGGGGCCAAAAAGACCTGGGTATATTAACTGGTTGAATATTGTTTTTTATATCTTTTATGAACATGGAGTTGGCCATTTTACTACACTCCTGGTGGCTCAACAATTTCCACTCTAAGCTGCTGTTTTCATTTGTTTTACTGAACTCAAATGTGCTCAGTTTCACATTTTCCACACTTGTAGTCTGCTGTGGGCTGGATTTTTTTTCTCCGTTTCAGGAAATAGGGATCATTTGTTTCCAAGAACATGCCTGTGGAAAATTAGTTGTTAACGTTAAATACTTCCATCTGTTCCTTTGAAGAGATTTGCCACCTGCTTACAGTGGAAAGGAACCTGAAATTTGGCAAGGAGAAACTCAAGGAAAATATCTTCTGCTGTCCCCATGAAAATCTACCCACACTTAGTTCCCTATAAATGTCTGGCAAATATAATTTTCATATGCACACACTAGCACACGTCTGTTCCATGAGGAACAGACCTGCTCCTCATGCTCCTCATGGAGGGAAAAAAATGGATGCATGATCCCTAAGGATCATGCACCACTGGTGAGGGCAGCAGCCCAACTTCTCACCTGTTATTGCCTACATGTTTGGCTCAGTCAGTCCAGCACAAAGTCCTGAAGATGCCAAGGATCTTCCGAAGCTTTGCTTCAGGGTGAAGAATGCATCTGACCTTTTAAATAAAAATGCCTATCTGATACATAACTATAAATAAAGAGGAAAAATATTTCAGAATAAAAAATGTCAATACATTTTATAATGCACTATCCCCTACAGAAACTTCCTCCCAGGAGATTTTCCATGAAATATTGGCAACAGGATTTCTGGCATGCAGTTATATCTTCATGGAGAATTAGTAACAGCTTTTTGTGTCCTGCTACAACCTGTAGCACTAACAAGTACAACTCGAGTGCAACCCAGACACATCATAAAACAAGTAAAATATATGGACAGACATCTGAATTCTTACTAAGCCACAGTGCATGTTAATACATGGGTAAATGTGACAGGTACAACAAAGGCATCCCAGCACCAAACTTTTCACTTAAATATTTGTCCATTCAAGGTGCAGACAGAACACTGACTGAGGCTATGGATGAGGTGCAAAGCAAGAAATAATCATCAGCTCATGTTGAGATGACCTGAGCGGGACAGCTGCATCTCAGCTGCTTCCACCTGGTCTGACTTCATCCTGCAGTTACCTGGTCCGTGCACTTCCCGAACTGAAGCACTACAGGCAGTTTAGACTACTCTTATGTGGGAAAGGAGTCCACTGCATAATACACACCTAAGCTTCCATCTCCCCATTAATTTGAATCACTTTCATGTATTTGTGAAAGAACTAGGAAAAAGTATCAAGGATAACCTCCACAGAGAAGCAGTAAAGAGCAGCTGTAAAAAAAAAAAAAAAAAGGGGGAGGGAGGATGGGGGAAAAGTAAGGAAATTAAAAACCAGGGTATTTGTCTCCCAGTATTTTCCAGTTTTGCACATCACAACATAAGCTTTTCTCAGATAGCAGGGTGAAAGGGTTTTCTGGTTCCTGAAAGGAGGGAAATTGATTGAAATTCTGGAAGAATGTGGTATTATGTCCTGCTTCATACCAACCCCAGACAGCAAGATTCAGTAATGATCAATTGAGTAAATTTTCTTACTTAAAAACTTCATCTAACCATTAATTTAACTATAAAAAAACCCCATTTTCCATGGTAAAAGAAAATGTTTACACTTGTGGTCTGGATTTTCTATTTCTTATGAAAACCGGAACACATCCTATAACTGTTCTATACAAAGATTTAGCAGAAACAAACAATTGCTCATTAACTTTCATTCGGTTTTAGGACAAAGATCAAAGTCTGCCATCACAGTTCTAATGTATTGACTCTGGTTAATTTTTTTTCAGTTTTGTTCACCTGATTCCTGACACCCCAGTTGAAGTCATTGTATTTCAAAAGTTGCTGAACAACTTGAGATTTTACCAAGTCAGTGAACTCTAATTTTGGATGTTTTGCACTCCAGTAGATGAGTGCTTGGTTGCAGGTGAGCAGTCTAAATGACTTGAAAATAAAGTTATATATGTACCTTATCATTAACTGGATCAGAGCACATGTTTCAAAACTTAGACTCCACTTTTTCATTCTTCCTCCTGGCTCCAAAAATAATGATTAAATAAGAAAAACAAACAATGGATAGTTTGGTTTAACTCCTAAGAATTTTTATTCCATGTGAGTGAATCAATACATTCCTTTGTGAAAAGGGAAGCAGCAGTTACTATTGTACATTTTTGTGTGCCATTTATTCTACTGTGGCAACAGAGAAGTTTGAAAATTTTTCTCCGTTATGGTAGTCAATTTAAGACTCATTTACTCTGTGCCTGGTGTCTCTGCAACAGTATCACAGTGACTGCAGTAAGTCTATCTAATATTTCATACAACTTTTTGTTTTATCTCTCTACTTATTTGGTATTTTAGCCTACATCAGTTTAAATAAGCAGTAATCTTGACAATAGCTTCAGAAGCAATGGTACTAATAGTGTATTACATTAACAGTATAAAAGTGAAGCACTTCTTTGCACATATCTCAAGCCTGCTAATTTTCTCAGACATGCTTAGTACCAACACACATAAAGAGATGATTGGAAAGTCGTTTTATAGCCTAACAAGTAAAATGCAAAACTTCTAATATGGAGGAGTTTGTTGACTATTACTTTAGGTCTTTCTTTCTTCATCCTGTCAAAAACTATGGCAATACCCTGCCTACAGTCTTACCAGTACAAGTCTGTCATAATCTAAGTGCAAAATCTATTCCAGGACACATTTTCATATCATGGAACACCAAATGCTTTTTCTATTTTCTAATTTAGAGTAATTACAACAGTAAAAGTCATACCTATAACTTGGAAGCCCTATAAAAACACTTGCTTCCTAACATCCGGCTTAAGAAGAAAGGAGATACAGCAGCTGAGGATTTTAAATGCAAGAAGAAGTAATGTCACTGACTGCACAGTTGACACTGGAAAAAAACCCAAAGCAGAGAGGGCAGGTTCAGCAAAAAAAGAATGAAAAGAATCCAAGACAGCAGGATAGTATGTTTAGGCTATGACTAAGCCTGCCCCTTTTTCCATGAAAATAATATGTAATTAACATTTGATTACCCATTGTGGCCAGAACTACGCAGTGGTTGATAGCCTGGCACTGAGGAGCTGTAAGTGAGCACGCCCCTGTTGCAGTTCCTGGAAGTTGTTCTGCACTGCCTGCTCACTGTGCCAGTCCTCAAATGGAGGGATTGCCTTTGGAAATGCTGTCCTGATTGCAGATGACCTTGACATGATTCCTGGCCTCAGCAGAAGACTCAGCACCCCATGGGCACAGGCTTTGGCTGTACCACAGCCTGGTGCTGCCCCTGCTGACCTCTGGCCCCCTGTCACCATGCACCAGGGCTGCACACAGGCAACCACACACATGATGTGGCTCCATCACCTTTTTCTCCCCTTCTCTCCATGGTAAGGAAATATGTTGGCCTCGTTTCTTACAAGTACCTCAATTAATAGCAGCATTAAGAGGGCTAGCATTGCATGAGGCAGTGTGTCTCAGCAACTGTCTCAGTCCTCTCAAAGGTCTGCTGTGCTGGCACCCTGCAAAGCCTCAGGTCTGCAAGTTTGGAGGCATTCTTCTCTCTCGTGTGCTGCTTTGGGCTTTAATTTGGTTTTTAGTGGTGTTCCTGTCTAGCTTGTTGCAAAAAAGATTTTTGTTATTTTCTTCTGTAGAGAAAAAGTATTTAAAAAAACATTCTATGCTTTCCATCTGTTTTTTGTATTAGGAAAACAGGCAAAGAGAAATTACTTCTCAAGACCAGCCAGTGCATACACAAAACCTGGAAATGCTCTCAGTGATCTTTGCACAACAGCCAAGGGAATAAACTGAAACTATGAACATAAACTCTCACTTTCTTGTTGAATGTCTGAATGCTATTAGACTTACTGGACCAAATATTTGTACTATTATATCCAGAACAACACCTGCTGTCTACTAATATATACTGATACTAAGTGAAGAACAATATAGTTCAACTTGTTGTCTACATTTGAAAATCAGAGACTGAAAGGGAAGACATGGAAAACATGGGAAAAAGGAACAAAAGGAAGAATGCAGTTAGGAATAAAATGCTGGGAGGGTCTTGTGAGCCTGAGCCATAATATGAAACACAAATAAATTGAGTACAACTAGTAACCACAGATAATGGTGTGAATGCAGATCCTGTAGCATTCTTCTCTCCAAGATGATGTTTCACCCACTCTGAAGGCCTCTGGTAAGTGACCTGTAGAAGACATCTGCCGGGTCATTTTAGAGATGAGAAGAATTCCCTCTGAACAGACAAGTGATAAACAGCAGCCAAGGCTTTATTATTGTCAGTCTTGTCAAGCCAGCTGTGAACATTTACCCTCAATCACAGGCTCATTAGGATTCATACTTATTTAATTTAGACTGTAATTCTGAAGATGCTCTAAATACTTCTACAGTAGTGCATGTTTTAGCATATAGCACCTTGCATTTTGACATTTAGGTAACTGTGCTAATGCTGAGGTAAAATCCAGACTTCTAGCACTGAACTTTGAAAGTTTAGATGTTGGGAAGCAGTCACTTCCCTGTTACACCATCAATTTTTTTCTTTAGGTTTAGCAAACTGTCTATTTAAAAAATGAAACACAGGAAAAACAACGCTGGAAATTGCTTGATTAAAATATAGTTCATGTCATTTAGCCATCTGCCTTACTGCTGGGACTGGTGGAAGTTGTGGTCTTGTGGTACTTCCCATCACCATCCAGAAGACAGCAGCCGAAACAGGAATGTGCAGATAGCAGAAACATTCAGCAGCCAACCCTGCTCTCAGTCAGTCATTTGCCCTTCAGCTGGTACCTCCATCAGTGGCAACAAATCAGAGTCTCACAAAGCAGGCGGCCTATTTGACCGATGCCACTCGATCATGCTGCCAGATCTTCCACTGCTCATTTCCTGCAGCACAATCTGAAAGAAAGCCTGTTTCCATGCCTGAGCTGGTTTGAACAAAGATAAATCTGAAGGCTGCCTAGTGACTACCAATATAAACATACAAAAAATTCTGATGACCTAACTTAACAGGCTTCAGTTATTTGGTATAATTAAGTGGAGATGATGCCAAGAAAATAATTACCGGAAAGTTTTCTTTTGACAAACTTATGACAGAAATTTCTCAACAGCTTCAAGGAACTCCATGGATGAGCTAAGCCCTTCCAAGTCCAGCAGATTGCCCTTTTTGTCATGGAAGTGGAATAATTCAGTCTCTTCCTCTTCCAGTTCTTCCTGAAACAGATTGGTCTCTGAGGTAGGAATGATGATGATGCGAGGGACTGCATTGCTAACCATAGAGTCCAGGACTCCATTAGCTTGACTTTCTTGAGTTGCCATCTGTGAAGTACTTGGGTCTCCTCTGCTGACACTGCTGCTATTCAAACCAACAGGCAGAGAAGCTGCTCTTAGGGAGCTGGTCACAAGTGTTGCAGGGGTGCTGTGCAGCACTGGCTGTCCAAGCACCTTCTCCAAACAGCTGGAGGAGAGTGAAACCTAGAGCAGAGACATAAGCTTTAGTGTTGTCATACATCCTATGAGTATGGAAACAGAAATACTCATTGCCACTAGTCACTATTTGAGTCACCAGGTGTATTTTCTAAACACTTGAAACATTAACTAAAGGGGAAATCATGAGGTGCTAAAATGTACTGTTTGGAAAGCAGAATGTTAAATGAAGCAAATGAAGACATGCTCAAATATCAGCAGAGACCAAAAAGGAAAAACAAACAAAAAAAGAAAATAAGAAAAGCTCGTTTCTATATCTGACTTATTATTTAAAAAAATAATTACTCCATTTTTAACACATCCCAGAGAACAGGATAATTGCACTTCTCTCTCTTCTCATGGAAGTGATCTCAGGTAAGACTCAAGTACACCGTTCTTTATTTTCCTAAGGTTTCATCACCCTTCTGCCAATGCCTGTCATGATGTCTCCAAAAGGTACTGCCTCAGGGAAGTCAGTGGCTTTGCATACACATGTTGGACAGTACTTCCTCTGAGGAAGAACCAATAAATATCCACTTTACTAACAATTTCTTATTATCTGCCTATTTTGAGAGAATTCTGATTTCTAACTTGGCCCTGATGACAACTTAATGGGTAGTTTGGCAGAACGTGTAATTGCATAGTGTAGTCTAGTCTGATTTTTTTTAGACAGAAAACCAAATGTATTTGTTTTTCACACAAATTTTGTTGTTTAAAAAAAATCAGAAGTTTTGGTCTCCCTGTTCTCCTCTGTCTCTCTGGGTTTAAAATTAAATAGTGGTATATACTCAAGTTTATGTTATTCTACTCCATAAACAGGAATCATTTACCAATCCCCATCGATAATGATTTCTCCAGCCACTCTACCTACCAAGTAAAGGGAGGCAAAACATGCTAAAAAAAGTGATTTAAATCAACCTGACAGAGAAGAAAAGTCCATTCTTTCACATCAAAAATAGAAGAATGAAAAAACCCAACCCCAAAATCATTCCTCTCTGCTTCAAGTGCTGTTTTCACTGCAGCAGAAGGACAGGTTTCTTTAGCATGTAGCTTAGTGGGCAGAACACCACTTCCATGTTTTTTTGATAGTTTTCATGATGGGTAACTCCCTTGAGACAAAACCTGGATGCAACTCTCCTTTGAAAAAAAATAGCCCAACCTGCATTTTATTACTTCCTGAAAAGCCTCTTTACTGCCATGTCAAGTTTCCAGGTGTGTCTGCATCAAGTCTGTTACTATCCTAACTGCAGTAAGTCATTGGTCTGGATCATATCTTTGTGGCAGCACAAAAAACAGTCCCATGCATTTTTATGTTCTGGAAAACACCAAGTCTGGGACACTGACTTTTTTACTTTCAATTGAAGGATGCTTTTACATTTATGATGCTTCATTTGCAATTATCAGAGAGCCTTGATTTCAGTCAGTGAAAAGAATTCAGAGGTGCATAAGATTTTTAGATGTTTTTGAGATGGTCTTCTTAAAGAAAACAAAGGAATTATAAGATTACTCTCCTAAAAAAATTTTATTTAAATCAAAAAGGTAACCCTTCACCAAATTCACACTTGTATTTCCATAATTGAGCATTTTTTGAAGTGGGGCTTCTTTAGTGTTGGTTGTGGTTTTTAAGGATAAATCGATGGTCTCATAGTGAAACATTCTAACTGAGCTTGACAAATATTTATTCTGATAGTATGAATACTGATACATTGCTTTTAGCTAACATACCAGGGACCTTCATACCACACAGGAATCTCTGATGAAAATAGTAAGAAAAGTAAATGAGGCTTTGAACATTCAATGTAAATGAACTTCTCATATCTCAGTGAATACCACTGAAAGTCTCAGCATGAAGACACTCTGTTCAAGGCTTATTTATCAAAGTAATTTAACAGATGTTTTTCAAAGGCAAAGTATAGCACATGAACCTTCTTGTGGGCTATGACACTGCTAAATTCCAGAACACAGGAATATTTATTTAATTACTGAACAATTTTATGCAGACCACCTCAAATTTACTTCCTTTTTGTTCCTTGTGAGAAAAAAAGCCAGTGGTTCTCCAGAATCTGGAGCAAATACCTTGGTTTTGCCACTTGCTTACAACCTTGGACACATTGGCCTACTGACGGAGAGCAGCAGAATTGAGTAGAAGGTTCAAGCCATTGTTTTTCCATCAATACTGTTCACAACAGTTACAGGAAAAGAACAAGGTTTCTTAAAACTTGATCTTAATGAGACAAATGACAGAAGACAAAGCAGATGCATGCAGGAACCGGGTCATTGGATGGCTGGAATTTTCCAAAACAGCTCCTTCTTAAACTGTGCTGTCTCTAGACAAATACCATCAGAGCTGAAAAGGAGCACAGGGGACAGAAGCAGATGCTGTAGCTGCCCCAGGTGTGGGTGCTTGTCTACACACACACTAGAGTAACCCCATGAAAGGGTGCTTCCATCAAAAAATGGGTGGTATTCAGTACACCACAGACAAGGGATTATAAGCCTCAATCTGTCAAAAATGCAGCACTAATATATGCTTGACATTGTGCCACCCATACAAACATTCATTGGTACTACAATCTGGCAGAAGCTGACTTGTGGGTTCCCATCTCAGTTCCTCAAGGTGTGGGGTGCTCCTCAACAGCATGATGCCAAACCTCAGTGGTTTGGGCAATGAGTGTGATGCATCCACAAAAGATGCTCTGAGTACTCACCATCTCTTTCAGTGAGGGAAGGGTGGCAGCTGCCAGACTCTCCTACTCTTAGGGAGAAATAGGAGTTTCTTTCTTGTCTTCCTCCTCAACAAAAATAGAACATTTAAATGTATGCTGAAAAGAAGAAAAAGGGTGGCTTCTATCATGTCAAACTCTGTTTTGCAGACTTGACTTTATTATGAAAGGAGACTGCCACAATACGAACACAAGGGTCAGGATGAGAGGAACCAAAGCTGCAGAAGATAAACAGGCAAAGAAGCAAAGAACTCCTTATATTTGATACTATTGACTATGCTGGCTTTCCAAAAGCAGGCAATGTATCATTGAAAAAAGTTAATAAGGCATTACTGGCATTCTAATTTGTGACACATAAATTAAAAAAAAAAAAAAGGCAAAAAGCAAAAAAAAATAACCAGCAAGGATGGAGAGGACATTTGAATCAGTATAAACAAAGCCTACAGATGAAACAGATAGGTATAAAGGCTGAATTTTCATTTCAGAGATGATGTACTGCAGCAAGATTAGCACTAAAATGGAGAGTCCTCAGTTGAGACTTTTTTCCATACCTTTTCAGTAGTTGCTACACTGCAGCTGCAGGTCTCTGGCAGCAGATCTCTCTTCTCTTGCCTCCGACTTGTTGAGAAAGAATGACTTCGGCGAGGCTTCAGTTTCTCATGAGCTGGCTCTACAGGGTCAAGCTCTACATCACTCCAGGTCTAATTACAAATGATGAAGAATTTCAGACAGTTGCACCCTTTCTCAGATTCTTGAAAGTTTTCAAACTCTAGCAAAAACCATGCACACTTACAGAACACTAAAGCTGTTCTAACACAGGTCTCACACTCAAAACTCCCCTAGGGAAAGGGCTGATTTTTAGTCTTGTCACCCTGGACTATTTTGCTGAATAAAAAAAAATCTTTGAAATAATGAAAAATTATTTAAATTCTTTTCACCGTGATGTTTTTAACCCTTTTTTTATCTCATCGCTTGTGCTATGCTTATAGCTGCAGACCACCTGAATTCAAAAGATGAGAGCAAGTAGAGACAATCTGTTTAATGTCTTATGGCATTCTGTGTGACCACCAGCTGGTACGAAACCACGGACATGGAAAGATCAAAAACTGCATTTGTATACATCCCAGCAAACTACCCAGAACACCCAAGGCTTCTCAATCCCCATGAGCTTGTTGATCCAACCATCACTAGTGCATGAAAGACAACGGGTGGGCTCTGTACTAATTCTCTAAGAGCATGCCAGTAATGAAGAATAAACGTGACATTGCAGCCATGCCATTCCATTTACAGGCTTGGGCAGAGGCCGTCCATCATCCCTTACTTTGTGGTGACTTTTTGATTGAGTATCAATGATCAGGCCATTCCACTGTTTTCAACACCAGCTTTTAGATATGGATAGATAGATGACAAATAGACAGAAGACAGACAGGGCTCCACACAAGTGGGAAACTACTTCATAATTCCTCTGCATCACCTTGCTCATACCTCTATGTATTGACACCTGTTTATTTCTCCTCACTTGCCGAATCAAACTGTAAATGTTACTTGACATGACTCATGAATATGTTTGTTCCCTACACTAACATGTACATAACACATAGAGGAAAGTGTTGGTGGCAACAGCTGTTGCTGGTGTCATTCTTGCCCATCAGTATTTTATTGGAGCATTCCAAAATTTCACTCAGTCCTGCTGTCATGCCAGTCATTGAGCTTAGCTTTTATTTCAGCAGCTGCTGTTTCAGCTAAAATCTGTACAGCTGCTCTGAGCTGCCAGTTGCCCCAAGGACAATTGTCTTTGGCTGCATCAACTCAGCACAACACAGTGCTGTGCATCCCTAACAGCAGGTGTTTTAATTGAGACTCCTAAGCCAAAGTTGTGCCACAAGTGAAAGCCTCTTATCCTCATTATCCTGTCTCTTGAAGCTACACTCTCTACCGAACACACACGATAACCTGCTGACACAAACAACCCAAATCCAAGTACTGACCAAAAGTGAAGAACAGAGAGCATCTTGGATCAGGATGGATGATGCAACTGAAATTACTTCATTACTTTGTTTGACATCAAACAAAGGAATAAAGGGGAAAAATTAGGAATAAACTGAGTCAAGGAAAACTAAAAGGCAAAAGGAGCAAAAAGGTTGGAAATAAGTAAATGAGAAGTAACCCTGTTTTAAACTATATCAACACATTTCCATGTTGCTATGTGTGCTACCTCAGCCAGTATATGAAACAGAAATGTAAGAAGACAAAGAGTCCCCATGATTTCAAGGGAGATCCAGATATGTGTGGGTTCTCTGTTTGCTCAAGCTGTTAAGCAATGCCAAACAAAATATACTCTTTTCCTTTTTTTTGATTATAGGATATTGGCATGTTGCATATACTAACCTCATATTGCAAGGATAATCTGGGTATTTTACTATTTATGAAACCATCATGATTGACACTCTCATACATCATTGTGAAATCAAAAGTCTGTGAATGGAATTAAATCAGCAGGATAGATTATCTCATTTTTCTTTAAGTTGGAGCATTTTTTGTACCTTCAAGAGCCGTGACAAACACTAAATTTCATAGTCCATAAAAAGTGAGTAACTTTTCTTTCTATCTCATTAAGGTGTTTTGCCCTAATATAGCAGCAACCAGACAAACATGAAACAGCTTCCCATGCCCTTAAGACTATGAGAGCCTAGGCAAGAAAATTTGGGGATCCTTGTGCTAAGAGCTGTGAGACAGTAGTGTCACACTCCACAAGAGTCTCATCACACATTTCAAACTCACTTGGGCTCAAATCTGAATGTCCGTATGTTAAAAAAGGGCTTTGCCCAGGCTAAGAGAGGTCTTTCACTCTTCTATTTATTGTTTTAATTTAAAAGAAATTCTGTGGTAGACATATTTCATGAAGTGCTACAGCAAAAATTGTCACTCCTAGACAAAGTCTCTCCTAAGGAGTAGCTTGTCCATTGCATGGTATTTAAACATCTAATTTTGAGTGACGAAACACACACCATTTAAGGGATTTCATTATTTTAATTATCATCATTACTACTTGTCTGTAATATCATAATCTACAGGCTGTTTAGTGATCGGAATGCTGCTCTGATACGTGACATAGTCACAAAGTGGAAGAGGATCCTTGTCATGAGACAGTTCACACCTTCACAGGCTGGATGACTGAGGCTAACCAGAAAAGTGCAATGAGTTATTTTAACTGGAAGTCTACTGATGCAGCTCTATGGTTAATGTGCAAGGGAGGTAGTTGCACAAACTCCAAAGTAATTATTTTGTAAGTAAAAGAAAACATAAATCTTTTGTAATGAGATAGATTTTGCTTCTTTAGGGCTCAGGTACTGACCCCTCCTTTCAGGCATTTAAAGTGTGTCTGGGTAGGTTTTTTCCAGCTTTTTTTTAATTTCACAGCCATAAGGCCTGAATTTCTTGTCAGCGCCCTGGGCACTGTGCTATAGCATTGGCTGGGACTGCTTGGTTCCCCAGTGAACAGTGCATTTTTCACTCAGATGTGTTTGCTTTACTGTCTGCCTGCCATCAAAGAGTTCAGAAATCTCCCTTTTGCTGTTACCCAGAATGACAACTTCCATTCTCCAGCAGAAATTTCAGGAAAATTACCTTGTTTGAGAACATTTCTCTGTTCAGGCTGATTTTCCTGGTGGTCCTGGGTTCATTTCCAAATCAAAGACCCCAGTCTTCCCCGAAATACCATAGTCACAATCTCACTGAAGCACAGCTCCATGGCCTGACTCTCACCCTGAAAACGTTGTCACACATAACCCAGCCCCATCCTCACCCAGACTGCTGGCCCCAGGGGAGAGCCAAGAGTTTGCCACTCAGCCCAGTCACCATGATTTATACCTTTGTGAGAGTTTATCAGAGGCAGCTGTCACTCTGGAAGGTTTCTGATGCCCGAGGTTAGCAGAGGGCAGCACAGGTTCCCAGGAGGGCCAGCCCCAGCCCAGAGCCTGCCAGGGCTGCCACCATCCCTTCAGAGCCACCTTGGCAGCAGCTTTGCAGTCAAGACTGGCTTCTTGTGACTGAGAGAGGCAAGTGAGGTCATGCTGAGAGATGCTGTGAAGAGTCCCAAGGCATCCTTTTATTTCTATCTCACTCAGTCACCAGCCTTACTGACACTTGGTGTATGTTTCTTACAAAACACACCACCATGATCCATGGGCAGGAATCTTTCACTCCTCATGGTAAAAATCCAGGAAAAGAAATCAAAAATTTCTCATCCTACAGGAAAATGATTTCTTTTAAAATAATAAGACAGCTTTTGGATAGATTAGAAGATTTTGGATGGGAGATTCTTTTGTCATTCTCCAGCTCAGTCAGATACTGAATTACAGGCAGTGGTTGGTGACACAAGGAATATCTGACAATAGTTCTTTTTAATTCACATTAAAAACTTAACCTGAACATCCTTGGTCAGATCTTGCATATATGATCTTGTAGATATGCTGGCCTGGATGTTTTTTCTGATCATAAAGCATCATGCATGAATGCCCAGAAAGGCTTTGCAGAAATGACCTCACATGACCCCAAATAGTTAGCTATACTCCCCTCCTCCCCCATTTCCATTCTCTAATTTTGAATATGTATTTATAGAGTTGCATATTTTGGGAATCTGAGAAACGTTATACTCACTTTCCTTCATGGAAACAAAAAAACACTTACAGCTTCTCCAGTAGAAACAGATGAAACACAAGTGCTCTTGGTCCTGACAGCAAGAGAGTGGTGGCTGGAGAGAGAAGTCCTAAATGATGACTCATTTATAGAGCCTCTCAGGAGGTCATGCTTTGATATTCGTATTAGGCACCTCAAGCAGGGAACAGCATTATGGATGGTTTTTCTGAAGGAAAAATGTGAGAAAAGAAAAAACAATGATGACATGGCTTTGAAATTCATGTGGTGAAAGTACCACCTCTTTCTATCACCTCAACATGGCTTCTGTTTTGATTAAGGGGGTCTTACAGATTACATGTAAACATCATGGTATATATAGTGGAAACTAATTAACAGATTGAAAAGAAAATAACAGTTTTTTTCTGGTTCTTGTGTCAAAACATGTATGGAAGAGCTGCATGGATAAGTAGTAAGAAATGCAAAAACCTTGAAGAGCACAATTGTTTCTGGTTTATTTAAGAGCTTAACCCAGAAAACTTTCAGACTAGCTGGTACCAAGGTCTTCCCTGTGCAAAGGCACAGAATAAGTGGAAAAAAGGGAAAGGGAGAAGGCTAGTAGAAACAGACATTGTTATTCATTTGTATCATGACAGCTACTATAAAGTCCTATTGAAAATTAACACTGTACAAGCACAGATGAGAAGGATGGTCTAGGCCCCGAATCTTTCTTATTCATTAAATAATAATCTCAGTCATAGTTGTGTGAATCTACTTCTCCTCGTCCCAGCCCTGGCCATGCATGGTGCAGAAGAGCCCAAAAATCTCCCCCATGCAATGCCAGTTGGCCTTGCTCCTGGCAGGGTGATACTAGCCAGAACACTTCATTTGATATAACAGCTCCCCAGCATCCCCCAATCCATTATTTCAGCCCAACAGGTGAAGCTAATACTGGCACAAAACTAAATGAACAAGTCAAGAAGTGAGGCAGTAACAAGGCCTATGGAAAAGAACTGATGCAGGGGACTAGAGATTGAACGGAGGATATTTGTATATTGACTTTATCCTGAGATGCAAGTCAAGCAGATGTATATTGTAAAATCTTTGCTTATATAGTTATCAGGTTTGTTGAATAACTAGTACATTTTAAATCACCATTTCTATTCTCAGAAAAGATCAAACGTTAAAATTTCAAGACGTGAGTCTCGGATCACAGGATGAGATTACTAGTTTGTAACCAACAAAAGAAACCCATGACTAAAACCCTCAAATATTTGACATCATCACCACTCTCAGTATACCAGACCTCTGCATCTCTTTGCTTTCTAACTTCAAAGACAAGTGAACAGCATGTCTGTGTCTGCTCTGGAGATGAGGACTGAAAAAAGCTGCCTGCACCATCATTTCCAATTCTGCCAAGATGCCTGTTGGCAAGCTGGCATTGAGCTGCTTGAAGCAGAAGGCTACTCATATGGTGCTGGATAAAAAAAGACAGTTAATGGTGTGCACAAAATAAAAAGTTCTGAGAATCAGCGGTTTACAGAACATGAGAAAATGCCAAGCCCTCATAAGTCCCCTTTGCAGATCTCAGACTGGTGCTGAAAAGCAGCTGCCAGTTTTTGTTTCCCTCACATTTCATCTGTTTCTCCCAGAGAAGCTGTATGTCTGAGAAGCTGAACCTCTTCCCTTTGACGTAGATATAGCTCTTAATGGGTCATAGCCTACCTGGGCCTGTAAACTATCTGATAACTTCATGTTAGTGTACAACACACCCTTCTGTTTATTAAGTGGAATTTCATGCAGAGATCTACTAACACTGGAGGTTCAGGAAATATATGTCTGATGGTGAATTTTGAAGGACAACATATAAACATTTTTTAGTGTCTTGAGAGGCTAGAGTTTCAATTTTACTAATATTTGGGAGGACTATTGAGGAACATTCTTTTATATGGGATTAAAGTACGGATTTTGAAGGATGTTTTAATATTGTACGTGTGAAATACAAACTAGCTATTTGCTGAGGTACTTAATTAAATTTTTTATAATCTGAAATAAAAGAATCACCTAATGTAAAATATATAGTAATTTCTGGGAAAATACTGCAAATCAAAAGTATTTATGATTATTCATTATTTATGGTGGAGCAATTTTGAACCAATCATTTTTGTGTAATTCTGCTTAACTTGGGAGCAAGTTGGAAGCATGGAGACACAAAATTTCCGTTTGCTATGAAAAAATTTTTACAAAACCTAAAACTTCCAAACTGTAAGGAAGTTTCTGCAATAACTCTAACACAGCTATGTATTAGAGTTATTGCAGAACGTAAAGAAAACATACAAGTTGTTAAAGAAGTGAAGACTTTCTTCCCCACATAAGCATTTCATGAATTAAAACTTTGAGTACATTCCTTATTTATTCACATTTGTTACTTCTAGTTTTATCTATCAGGGAGAGAAGTGTTTTTCTCCTTTATACTGGTGGGGACTGGGTGGATGGCAGGGTGAGTGGATGGTGAGGAATATAGCGATTAAGTTCTCAAACCAGTTCTTAAAAGCCAAGTCTTAGCACAAAGGTCACCATTACATTTTCAGTTACATTCATTGTGATGTACTTCTTCCCTCCATTGCTTAAGTTAAGAGAATCCCTCAAAAAGGCTCTTGTTGGGGTGTTGGGGTCTTTTGTTGGGGTGTTAAGATGCGGTGACAGCAATTCTCTGTGGAAAAAAACATCTTGCTTTGCTAGTGGTACATCACTGGTTTAAGCCATATTTGAATTCTTTAGATCCTGATTTCTAGATGCCTCTTTCTAGAAAGATTTGGAAAATAACTGAGATTTAACTTGGTTCAGTAGTTCCAATATAAAATGGCAAATTAGCCACTACTCAAACTCTTAACCCTTTGGCCTGAACAGACTGGCCCATTTATCTGTTATTGGATAAATTACTTTCAAGCATAATATGAATAATTACAAGATGTGGAAATTATCCAGAAACACTGATCTTTACATATATATTCATTATTCAACAAAATTGGTCCTGCTAACTTATTTTTACCAGCCGACTTATTGGTGTACTGTAGTTGCTTTCTTAGTTTTGAAACTGCATTCTTGATTCATCACAAGGGACCCAATATTACTTCTTCTCCTCACTGGATGGCTCCCAAGTGTATGAAATGTCTGCACAACAAGTCCACAAACACTTCTCTTGCTGATATGTCTAGAAATACAAGTTAGAAAGCGGAGGAAAAAATAAAACAAAATACTTATTAAGAAAGTGTCTGAAACCTTGTTGCAGACTCCAGCCCTTTTCTAATACAGTCTTAGAAAAGCTTTTGCTAGTAGGAAAAAGACCAACTGAAGCAGTTCACTACCATAGAATCATAGAATGGTTTTAAATGGTTGGGAGGAACCTTGAAGGAACTTTAAAGATCTAGTTCCAACTAAAAAGAAATAACTAGAAAAAATCTTGAAGGCACCTTAAATAACTAGTTCCAACTTCTCTGCCATGGGCAGGGACATCTTCCACTAGACCATGTTGCTCAAAGCTCCATCCAGCCTGGGCTTGAACATTTCCAGGGATGGGGCATCCACAACCTCTCTGGCCAACCTGTTCCTTGCAAAAATAATAAAAGGAATCACTGAAAACAGCTACAGACTGGGGAAATGAGATGCTGGAAAGCAGTGCCGTGGAAAAGTGCCCTGGCAGCCAGGACAACCATGTCCTGGGGGGCATCAGGCAAAGCTTCACCATCTGGTCAAGGGAGGCAATTGTCCTGCTCTGCTCTGCGCTGGTGCAGCCTCACCTTGAATATTGTGTGCAGTTTTGGGTGACAATATAACAGAGACATTAAGCTATTAGAGATGTCCAAAGGAAGGCAACACAGATGGCGAAGGGCCTTGAGGGGAAGCTGTATAAGGAGCAGCTGAGGTCACTTGGTCTGTTCAGCCTGGAGAAGAGGAGACTGAGGTGAAACCTCATCACAGTTACAACTTCCTCACGAGGGGAAGAGGAGGGGCACCTTTGTCAGTGACACGGACAGCAGGATTGAGTGCTCCCTCAGCAAGTTTGTTGGTAACACCAAGCTGTGTGGTATGGTTGACATGCTGGAGGGAAGGCACCTTGACAGGCTGGAGAGGTGAATTCAGGTGAACCTCATGAAGTTTAACAAGGCCAAGCATAAGGTGCTGTATGTGGGTGGAGGCAATCCCAAGCACAAATACAGGCCGGGCAGAGAAGGGATTGGGAGCAGACCAGCAGAGAAGGACTTGGAGTTGTTAGTGCATGAGAGGCTGGACCTGAGCTGTCAATGTGTTCTCACAGCCCAGAAAGTCAATTGCATCCTGGACGTCAAAAGCAGCGTGGTCAGCAGTTTGAGGGAGTGATTCTGTCCCTGTACTCGGCTCTGGTGAGACCCTACCTGGAGTGCTGCATCCAGCTTTGGGGTCCAGAGCATATGAAGGATGGGGACCTGTAGCAGCCAGTCCAGAGGAGGGCCACAAAGATGATCAACAGGCTGAAGCACCCCTCCAGTAAGGAATGGCTGAAAGAGATGGGGTTGTTCAGCCCGGAAAAGAGAAATCTCCAGGAAAACTTTACAGAAGCCTTTCAGTACCTAAACAGGGGTTACAGGAAAGCTGAAGAGGGACTTTTTACAAGAGGGGCAAAGGGGGATGGCTTTAAACTGAAGGACAGTAGGTTTAGACTGGATATTAGGAAGAAATTCTTTACTGTGAGAGTGGTGAGACACTGGAACAGGTTGCCCAGAGAAGCTGTGGATGTCCATCCCTGGAAATGTTCAAGGTCAGGTTGGATGGGGCTTTGAGCAACCTGGTGTAGAAGGTGTTCCTGTCCAAGGCAGAGAGTTTGGAACTAGATGATTTTTAATTGAGACTATTATATAGTTACATGATACTATGTTTTCACCCTTTCTGGGTCTATTTCCGCCAGCCTTCTGAAAAACCTTCACTTTTCTTACAATCATACTGTCATCCATCAGATGTTGAAAACAACGAACTCAATTGCCAGGTCCCAAGTCTTAGCTGTCAGGCAACAGAACTTAGCAGTTTTTCCCCTTCTTGGGTGAAACAAACCTCCTACTGACGAGTAACCCTGCCATCTAGTGGCATTTATACTGCATTTACCACCACGGTGTCCCTGTGTTTTGTCAGAACTTTTGACACAGCATCACTTTGTGGTAGAAATGCTTTGAAAGACTTGCAAAAAATCTAGAGATATACTGAATAGCAGTTCTGTTACAAGTATTTCCCCTTTATATAATAAATTATTTTTCACTGCCAGTGATTAAAAAAATACATTACATACAGCTATGGAAAGAAATTGCATGCTCTGAGCTGTATCTTCTGTTTGAGGCACAGCTTCTTCTGAGTACACTACTGTGAGTCATAAAGGTGAAAAAATTATTTGTAAGCCCACCTAGTACTGGAGATAGGGTTGAGAATACTGTGGGGTTGTATCACTTTCCTTACGTTAAACAAACAACTGCAAAACCAACTCCCCCAGAAAACCTATTTTTTTCTGTTGAGAAAGGCTGAGTTGATCTCTGAAGACTAACTGGGATGCCCTAGAAAAGCTAGCAAAAGGGATTATAACTGCCCTTCTTCCATTTTCCAAACTGAAAGGTTTCTGTGTTTTGAAGAAATGTCTTTTATGGTGTATTATATTATTATATTATCATTCTGTTTACCTAATCTTGTAGGTTTCCCATCAGAGCAACAATCTGGAAATCCTTTTTTAATAAAACATTATTACCTTTCTAATCATTTAGAAAGGTCCACGGGAACAAGTTACCTTTATACTCTCTATACCTCACATCAGAAGACCAGATGAAAAGCAGAATTCATACCTTTCAGCTCAAAAAGTTACTTGCTGACTATGAGAGGCTTGAGAAGAAAATAAAAAGGCAAGAAAATTTGGCTAAGTATGCAGTTAATTGAAACTGAATAGTGTTCAAGCATTTGTTAGTGAAACTGTACTGGGTTAGCACTGTATTCTGTTTTAAAATATACATTAATTGATATCTATCATAATATAATTTGCCTATGTACGCATAGGTTGAGAACTATTTCAGAACTTAAAAAACTGAAGTGTTTCAGAGAAGTTATGAATATTACATTTTGTGTATTGAACAACGTTAGTGTAAAACCTTTTATTTTTTTAAGGCAAAGATAATATTTCTGAAAATGGTAAAGAGTGGAAAACCTTTTTCTGAAATAACTACATGAAACAAATATGAAAACAACCTTCAAAAGACACTTCTTTCCACTGAGTGTTTCAGAAATGTTTGCTTTATTTTTTAAAGGCAAATACTTGTTGACCAACACTAGCAAGCCTGTAAATGGCAAAGTAGCCTTTCAGTATGCAGGGTGAAAAAAGGAGAGATAAGCTCTTGATGATTCCTGGCAGACCACAGCACCTTAGGAGACATTCCCAGGAAACTGATGTGAAACAGGGTTAACCGAAGAATGGGGCAATATGGAGATACCACCAGTCTTTCTTCCAAGACATCCTGGAGGCATGAAGCCAGACATGACACTTGGACCTCTGTTTCACCCTTTGTCTATCTCAAAGCAATAGCCTAACACCCCAAAAAATTAGTTTATTTGCCTGACTGTCACTCAAACTTCCCTAAGAGAAAAAAAGATATAAAAAGAGATTGGAACCTAGAGAAAAACTGTGAGAGAAATTCCATCCATATTTGTGGAGGTAACTGACAGTGCCTTTGCCTCCCTCCGCTCGGGATGCCTTGGAATGAATGACCATTAACTAATTTTGCTTTCTTTCTTTTTTATACTTAATACTTTGCTTTGCTTTAGGGTGGGTGTATCGCTGTTAAGTTTTGTTTTACTATTAAGGGGGTTTTGCAGTATATTGTTTTACTGTTAACGTTATTGTGCAGTTAAGTTAAGTTCTCTGGTGTGGGTAATTTGCTCTAGTGTGGATATTTTCCGCTAGTAACATACTTTGGTTACTTTGCTCCAGTATAGAAATTTTTGCTATTACGTTGCTTCATGCCTGTAGGTATATTCTGCTAGTAGGTTGCCTGTGCACTATATATATTACATAGCCTCAGCGTATTTTCGTAGTTAAAATGTTATCAAAGACATATCAAACCCTCTTAAATTGCCATGATTTGGTATTAATAAACGTGCTATTTTGTGAACTGATCAGAGTGAGTCCATGGTATTGCAGTGCTGACAGTTCTCCTTGATGGCAAAATAACACCTTGGAGGGGGCTTGCTGAGGGATCTCACTCTTTCCCTCACTATTTAAGTCAAGTCATTAAAAAGGTGTCAGATACCCAGCCCAAATTCAGTGAATCTGTTAGCTGATGCCTTAAAACAGAGGAAGAAAACTTCCAAACAAAATTAATAGAGGTAAAAGTGTAGGTTCTTTAATGAAGTGTCCCAACCCATGCCTGCAGCCCTTATCAAACAAATCTTCCACCCTCAACCCACTCAACCAGAGTCTCGTCTCACCCCTGCCACCCCTCTAGAACTGCCCCCCTCAGAGTCTTTCCAGGCCCTCTGGAGCTCTATTTTGTCTTGCGTTCTACAATGCCCTTGTTATAATCTGTTTGTCTCAAAAGGAATGTTAAACATAGCCTCACAAATTGTGGGAAAGGCCTAACAAGAAGGATCATGAATGAAAGCATACAGTCAAACTAAAATCCCAGAAATATGTGAAAAAACCCCAAGACATCATAGTGAAGTGTCTCGCTTAAGGAAACACTCACAGACTGTTTTGGACATTAAAGATCTTTGATCTCCTGGGGGGAGTGATACTGAATAGCCCCAAAAATATATTAATACTAACAAGACAGACATTCTCTGTTTTTTTTTTCCTCTTCATATGACACAATATATTTGGAAAGCTTTCTCATTTGCAGGGAACTCGTCTGCATTACTGGCTTACTACAGCTCTCCCTTTGCACAGAGCTTCTATGAAAATGCTGTTTTATTCTCCTAATGTTCAGCAACTTCTTTAAATTAATACTTAAGTTGGTGTAAAGAGAATAACCTAAATACTTCAGAAAACCAAACCTCAAACATATGCATATATAGCTTCTTAAATTGGCGATGATATGATTTTTCAGCCTCTCTGGTTGGGACCTTTTACTGGGAAGTACTCTTTGGTGGCTGTCCCTGATACAATGAAAGATGACCCTGAGCACCACCTCCTCCTCCTGTCAGTCATGGTGGTGTGCAGCTCCACAGGACAGAGCAGGGCTGTGGGGAAGAAGAGAGAGACTGTTCTCTATTGGCCAATCCTGAAGCCACATCTGGAGCTCCATGTGTAGTCTGGGCTGCCATATACCAGGTGGATGTGGCATGGGGTCTGACCAGCCAGATCCCACCATGGGATGGTCAACTCAGGAACAGGCACTGCATGGGATGAGGCTGAAGGAATGAGGGTAGTTCATTTCTCTTAAAGAAACACATTTGCATGTACAGTTATACACATACCTATAGATTTACTATACCTGTATCTTGGGTGAATTATTGCATATATGATGGGGTTGTAGATTGCAGAAGCTTTGGCAATAATTGCTGGCACGGATTTGGAATATGGTGTTAGAGTGTTGCCTCGACTAAAACAAAGCAAAAACATTACACACAGCTATGCCATGGATTAATACTATATTACTAAAACATATTACTCCTTTGGACTTGTTTTGTGCTGTTATCTTTTTGTAAGAAATATCCCTGAAATGTTGATTCATTCAAATAAATGCATTCTTTGCTTAGATGAAGGGCTTGCATCTGACAGCATGTATTTGGTTTCATGCATTTGGAGAAGATCAAAGACATGCAAGTAATTAGTTATCTACTTGAGGATGACTAGGAACACAAAGAATCACCTTCCCTGTTTCTACAATAGGCAAAAGAACCCCCATTGTGGCCATCTGGGAAAAGTGAATGGTGATAAAAGAAGAAAACAATCAAACCTAAAAAATATTTCAGTATGACTCAGTTCCAGACACTGCAGAAGGAAGAGAGGACAGGGGGTGGTTTGAAACCAATATTTTCCTTTTGATTTTAAGCTCCCACAGTCAGTCAGGTGTGATCAATGTAAGTGCAGAATAATCTCAGTTAATATCATAGTATCACAGAACAGTTTGTGTTGGAAAACACCTTTAAAGGTCATCCAGCCCAACCCTTCTGCCATGGGCAAGGACATCTTTCACTAGATGAGGTTGCTCAAAGCCCCATCCAACCTGGCCTTGAAAAGCAGAACATGCCTTGACAAGAGACCAGGTCCCTCTGGAGTGCAGAATGGTAGGAGGAGACAGCAGTGTATGGAGGAAACTGCTTGAGGCAGCAGGTATGAAGAGATAAAAGAGGTAACTCCTCCAATTCATTCAAAGAAAGCATCATGGGGAGAGAAAACAATGTGTACCAAAAATGAAGATTAAAAAGTCATAGTAGTTTTAAAATGCATAGACAAATAATCTCTTTTCTGGCTTTATTCATGAGGATATAATAGTGAAGAATGCAGTATCAGCTCTAATGTAACAATTAAGACCCTTTCAAAAAGGAGATCTGCTTCATGTGGGTGACATGCAAATCATATTTGCATTTCAGAACAACCCATGCTGTTTGGACTACTTTTCCACTTACCCTGCCCAGGCAATCAAGGTGACACAAGCATATGGAGACCAAGACAAGACAAACACAATGATGACCACAAAAGCAATTTTTGCCAGTTTCCACTCGTTTTTTATGGACTGAGAGAGGAAGGACTTCCGGCTGCAGGATCCCAGCTTTTGAACGTCTCTGTAAGGGTGGAAAAATACAGGTATTTCGTCAGGACAGTGAAAAAGCAAGGTGCAACATCTCTAATACATTCTCAGCAATATGCAAAATGAAGTAGATTTCATATTTCCCTGCTCTCTCTCTTCTTTAGTCCTTTGATATTTAAAACTGCAGAAGGTAATTTATGTAGTAAAATGGTTGGAAGTGTTATGTTTGCCTGTGAAACTGATCCAGAACCCCTGGGACCACAGGGTGGGACTGCTTTGTCCTTATCCTAACACACGGAGGGTTTCAGGTTAAAAAGGTTCAGAAATTGATACTTCTTGCCTTTTGTTGCTCTCAGAGGTGGAGCAAGCAAAGGCACAGCTGGATGGAAAAATCAAGTCTTACATCTTTTCAAGGGAGGAACAGCATGTAGAAATTCAAGTTCATGAGGTAACGTGTGCTGGAATACCTGACACCTCTGAGGAACGTGTCCCAAGCACAAGGACATTTTTACTTACCTGCAGATTTATTCACTGAAGAAGAGTTCTTTCAGGCACAACAGGCAGTCCTAACATTTTTACCAAAAAAGGTCTCACCAAATTCTCTTTACACATCAAACACCCCACATTTTGTTTTAAAAAAGTTTTATATGGTTAAGCATTATATATAATTTAGCAAAGAAATAACAATTTTTACATACAAAAGTTGTTAAAGGGAGATATATTTCAGGCTGAAGACATTAATTACCAGCCAGCAGGGCAAACTCTTTCCTGGGGCACTGTGAACACAGAATAGAATCATAGAATGGTTTGGGTTGGAAGGGACCTTAAAGATCATCTAGTTCCAATCCCCCTGCCATGGGCAGGGACACCTTTCTCTACACCATGTGCTCAAAGCTCCATCCAACCTGGTCTTGAACACTTCCAGGGAAGGAGCATTCACAATTTCTTGTTCCAATGCTTCCCCACCCTCACAGTGAAGAATTNGGGCATTCACAATTTCTTTGGATAACTTGTTCCAATGCCTCCCCACCCTCACAGTAAAGAATTTTTCCTGATATCTAATCTAAACCTACCCTCTTTCAGCTTGAATCCATTCCCTATACACTTGTAAAACATCCCTCTCCCTCTTTATTGTAGGCTCCCTTCAGGTACTGGAAGGCTGCAATTAGCTCACTCCTAAGCCACCTCTTTTCCAGATGGAATAAACCCAATTCTCTCAGCCTTTCCACGTAGGAGAGGCTAAAATCAGAAAAGGAGCTTACTGTATTCATAAACAAAAGGCACAGAAAGATTTTATTTCCACTGTCCTTCACAGGAATACAAGACACCATTATAGATAAATGTGCATGTAAAAATAGAATTCAGCCTTTGTAGCCAAATGATTTCAACAAATGCCTGCAGATAGGTGCAGAGAAAAGCCATCAGAACTGATGACACGGTGAGCAGCAGGAAGGACACACAACACCAGCTGGTGTTGGATCAGACCAAATGATAAGCCATGTTCTCATCAGGAGAAAAATAACTGACAGAATGAAGTTGCTTTATAAATCAAACACCTTGTTGACTTTTCATTTCAAATATAGACCAAAAATTTTTTGGCACAAAAATGTCCTAAGAAGCATAGCCAGATATTGTGCATGTAGTTGTGATGCTTGGTTGGAGCATAAGGTTTTCTGGGATGCCTGCCTTAAATAAAACTGTCAAAAAATATGAAGACTTATTTTTACTGAACAGCTCAAAGGCAGATGATGCTCCCAATGTAACATGTTATTTATTATCCTTTGGGGCTGAAAACTGCTGGAATCCACAAGGACCAAGTTTCTTGTAGTACAAATCTGAAATACAAATAACTCAATCAAATTGTCTGATGTACTATTAGTTACAGCACTGGGATAAGATTAGAATCACCAGAGACTTCTTCTTCTACTCCAAAATCCATATATCCATTCCAGTTTATAAATCAGCAAAAATTATTTCTCCTAATGATCTGCTACTACAGTTCTAATTTCAATTCAGATTAATTTTTCAATCAGATTATTCTGCAGCCAAAGAAATTGAGAAAATCTTCTAATACAAGAAAAGGGATAAGTACTTCTTTCAGCTACACACCTTACCTGCCAGTACGTCTTATGGCCAGGAACATAGATAAATAGCAATGGAATATTATTATCAGGGGAATAAAAAACACGCAGCAACATAAAATCATGGTGTAACTTCTGTTTGCAGGAGAGTAGGTTACATAGTCCCAGGTACAGGATATCATCAAGCCTTCAGGCACGTAGGAACCTATAGAATACATGGAATACATTATTCACACGTACAGGCAAAATTAGTACAGTTGCTGATCCAAAAACCAAGCCCCTAAAATAAACCCTGTACTGGATACGAAGCCTTCAAGAGCTGTGCTGGCCATTTTATACATATGATCTGAGATGCGAATGCACACGTGGAGAGGAGGTCCTGACTGCTGGACTCTCAGATACACACCTAATAATCCATCTTCAATTTGTTCTGCTTGAATACAGCCTGGGGGGTAGGTGGGAAGAGGGTATCTGCAATGCAGTAGGTGTAGATGTATGGTACAACAAACCACCAGGTGGTGGCTAAGCATCCACCCAAGAACTTATGAGAAAACTTTTTTTTATACCCCAAGCAAGACTAAAGCAGACCANGTCCTACTTCACTGCAGGCTGCAACTGGGAATCTTTTGTCAATGGAAAACTGCCTCAAAGAAAATCCAATCTAATTAAAGTTGTATTTTCCTGGACTGTTGCCCAATATATTGATCTTAACAGGCTGCAGCCGACATCTGCCTGCTAATAACCAATGGGTGTTTAAAAAAAAACCCTTTGGTTTATGTGGCTTAAAAACGTAGAAGTGGTTTAAATTTTATGACTAAAAGACCAGCTGTAAAATATGGCCCCAACTCCTACACTAATGGCAGAACTTTTTAAAAGAATTGATATTTTTTACATGAAACATTTTTTTTTACGCCCTCTGTATTCAGGCATTGCACTACCAGATGAAAGTTGTAGAGTTACACCGTCCATAATTTAATTCAGAAACCCATGTTGAAAGATCATCCATTTTTTGAAATCTTACATTGCCTCATGTGGTTATAGATGAGAACCCACCAGGAATGGCGGGCAGTCAAAATACCAGATTCAACCTTAAAGCAGACTTTTAAAGTCTTTATAAGCAACTTGCAACTAAGGACCAAATCCCACTCAATCCAAAACAATCGCTTCATTTGTGGCAGCATGGTAATTTACACTGATTATATATAAGAGGATGGATGAGCAAGACTAAGAACATCCTCAAACTAAACTAGAACCCCTTCTGAAGTTTCTCCTGTGCTGCTAAACAGGTCTCTGGGATTGCTCCCCCATTAGACAACCACTACGTGGTGCAAGTTTTCACCCAATGATATGATGAGCAGCACCAAGCAGTGCATCAAAGCTTCTGACATTCCTGCTCTACTCACATTTCAGCTATAATCTGAGCATTCATCACCTTTTCCTTCTTGCAGTTGGAAAGAAAGGAGCTTAAATATTGGTAAATATCCCATAAACTAATACAGAAAAACTATTTACAACTCATTAAACTTTTCTACCTATTTTCAGCCAGAGCACCTTCCTTACAAGCTAACGGCTAACATGATTACACGTTGAAGTAGACTCTTTCCTTTCCAAAATATGCAAGATAAAAGAATCAAATCATAATGCATATCATGCTGATTGATGCTGTCAAGAACTGGGGCTGTAACTCAAGAGATTTGTGCTGCTGTTGCCATGGCACAAATCAAGACTGTTATGACTAAAATAGGCTGCAGACAGTGTAGAGTGTTGAAAAGTACCTATATCTCCAAGTATCCATTCTCTGTGCAAGCTGTTGACAAAGCACATAGGTGCCTGAGAAGCCGACATCAGGAAGTCACTCAAAGCTAAATTCATTATAAAGTAGTTTTGGGGTGTCCTCAGCTTCTTGTTGCTTAAAAACATGAAAAATACATGATTTTAAATAGACAAAATGAAAAGTTAACTTTATAACTTTGCTTACAAGCGTACACAAATGCTGTCCAGGTTGAAATCAATGGTTACTTACAGTGAATCAATTGCTAATCATCAGTCAATTACTGCAACTACAGCTGTAGTCATTTCAAAATGATGACTAACAAAAGCAAGAGGGATAAAATGGATTCTTTCCTCTTCAAACTGAGCAGAGTTCCAGCTGTCTTGGATTATGTTATATATGGATTTGTTCAGGAATAGAGCAGTTACCTATGAGTGCTGTAATATTGATTGTCTTGCACTGCACATGACCAGGATCTGAAGCAGGTTACAGAGCCAAAGGATCTGGTTTTGCTGGTATTTTAAAAGATACTGATCTAAAGAGCTGGCACATTACCACTAACTAAACGATCCTTTGCAAAGTGCTACAACACAAGCAGAGCTTGCACAGAGATTTGGAAAAATTTTGCTCATATACATCTTATAAGAGAGAATGAAAGCTCTCAGCTGCAGATTAACAGGCAACATTAAATGCCGCAAGGAGTGTGAAAGCAGCAGACAGTCTGCAAGCAAAGTTTATCCAGAGAAAACAAATGTCACTTCCAGTTCTTTTCCACACATCTCACCACCTCACATAGTCTCACTTCCTAGGAGTTACAACCTCCTTGAAAAGTTTCAGTGGGTATTCAAGATTACCCTTGACTTTAATTGAGGGAAATAAAGATACTGGTAACATGATAAAGAACCTCTCACTTTTACTTGGAGTTATTTGGTTGAATATGCCCTTGTTGTTCTGATCAAATATTGTGTCCAATTAGGAAAGTTAAATTAATTTGTGAGTTCAGCTCACTCAGATTCTCAACTGCCACTTTGGGGGGGATATAATGAGAAGGTGTAACACAAAAGTAATAGCCCCTGATTGTGAACCACTGTATTGGTTGTAAGGTGAAGTAAAGAGCTTTGATACCAAGAGTCTGAACTCAGGACTTTTCAGACTGTTAGGTACATATAATACAAAAAGAGGTGAGACTCTGTGAGACATAGGGAGGAGGTAGAATTTTATAAACCATTTTGTTCTTGCAACTTGCATGCAGTAATTCTCAATAATTTGAAATAATTCTTTCTTCTCCCCCAAATGTCTCTTTCAGTATAAGAAG
>WEIV01019861.1:99197-138717 GCA_013390005.1 Calyptomena viridis
TGCCGCAAGGAGTGTGAAAGCAGCAGACAGTCTGCAAGCAAAGTTTATCCAGAGAAAACAAATGTCACTTCCAGTTCTTTTCCGCACATCTCATCACCTCACATAGTCTCACTTCCTAGGAGTTACAACCTCCTTGAAAAGTTTCAGTGGGTATTCAAGATTACCCTTGACTTTAATTGAGGGAAATAAAGATACTGGTAACATGATAAAGAACCTCTCACTTTTACTTGGAGTTACTTGGTTGAATATGCCCTTGTTGTTCTGATCAAATATTGTGTCCAATTAGGAAAGTTAAATTAATTTGTGAGTTCAGCTCACTCAGATTCTCAACTGCCACTTTGGGGGGGATATAATGAGAAGGTGTAACACAAAAGTAATAGCCCCTGATTGTGAACCACTGTATTGGTTGTAAGGTGAAGTAAAGAGCTTTGATACCAAGAGTCTGAACTCAGGACTTTTCAGACTGTTAGGTACATATAATACAAAAAGAGGTGAGACTCTGTGAGACATAGGGAGGAGGTAGAATTTTATAAACCATTTTGTTCTTGCAACTTGCATGCAGTAATTCTCAATAATTTGAAATAATTCTTTCTTCTCCCCCAAATGTCTCTTTCAGTATAAGAAGCTGAACAACTGAGGCCTTTCTGATGTGCTTTGCAGTATTCAGCATTTGCAGCCAACATGAATTTCTTTCCTCATGCTGATAAACAAATACTGAAAAAGAAAGTGAGAAAGCCATCCTAATGCTAAGAAATTCTTGGGTCTCATAACTGTCAGCAACAACTGGGTGAGAGAGGGTGCAGAGTTAACAGCTTCCCAGGTGCTCATATAACTGTGCAGATTTTTCTAGTCTGAAAATGTAATGTTTTTTTTTTCACACTAAAACACACACATTTAAAGAAAAATGCAGAGCTTGCATTTAAAAAATCATGAAGGTATCTACAGTTGCAGGGATTTCAATTTCTCCATTAAATCATATCAGAAGCCAGTTATTCAAAATAGCTAATCTATTTGTTCTAACCATTAAAGAATAGGAAACTAATGCTTGGTTCATAACCCCACTGGTATCTCTAGCATTGTAGGGCTCCTCTGCATCAACATGCATAATTACAGCAAGCAGTAAACTAGGAGGATTTTGAAATCCAGCATCCCCGTATGGGACAAGGGGTAGCTATTTTTTTTTTCCATGAGATTTTTGCATACTATAGCTGCAGTAAGCCGTCTATTACTCTGTCAGTTACACAAACTGACAGAAATCCTATGATCTGCCTGAAGCAGGGAATACACTGGTGGCATGAGCTCATTTCATGTAGCACGCTGATTTCTTGGTCCTTCCAGGACATCTGGGCTGCTGGGAGGAGTGTCAGTGTTTGTCAAGTATTTCTGCAAATACTACAGGGTAAGTGAAGAAGTCTGCAACAGGGGAACTTCTATCATTAGAAGTATTAAACTGTTCTTTAAACTTTCAGTTGGAACTGTTTATGGAATAAGGTATTTATTTTCACATTTTATTTGATTTCTTAAAATATGAGGAATTTACAATGAGGTTATCAGTTATGCATGTGGATATGTGCGTGGGTTGCCTTCCCCCCGCCCCTCTTCCCCATTTCTTGCCACCAGCCTCTGCTTTGAGATTATATCCAAGAGGAAAGTGTTGGAGAAATATGCAAAGAGGCACACATGAACCTCAAGACCAGATTAACCACAAAAGGAATTTTTGTACCTGAAAAATGCGTAGAGAACTAGGAGATTTCCGATGATTCCAATGGAGCCAATAATGAGCACACATGTTCCCACGGTGTAAAGAACATGGGCAGGGACCTCTACCTTGGTCACAGTGTGTGGCTGGGTACTCATATTCAAACTCTGAATGGAAAACACAGGAAAGAGAAAGCTTAACCCATTCAGAACACTTATTCCAGGGAACACATGCTCAGCCTGTTGAAGAAAGACAGCATTTGCGTCCATAGTTCATGCAAATCAAATACTTCTGAGTTCTTTTCATATCCCCAGTAATCAAATTTCTCCTTAGGTAACTTTTATTACTTCTACAGTAGATATTTATCTCAAGAGCAACAGGGAAAACAGACTGGAAAAGACAACTAAGAAAATTCTGATGATGATATGAGAAAGGTAAAAAAGCACTAGCGTAAGAGTCGCTCTGGGTAACTGCCTCACTTTGGGGTACAGAGCTGACTGACAACACGAACTGACAGGAAGGAATAACCTGTCGTTCTTCGCCTTTACCAGGAGCAATTATATCAAATCCCACACTTACAAACATTAAAGCCCCTGGGTCTCTCCAGGCTCACTATCCACTATCTTACAGTGCTACAAAACCCAGGAACTCCCCATGGAGGAGGCACAAGATGAGGTAAAACAGTAGCAGTAACATCGTGTAAGAATAAATGCATTAACTAGTCTTGACACCTTTTTCACTGCCCTGTATCTCCAGCACATGAATAAACTCTCTTCGTATTTTTTAAAAAAAACAAATGCAGATTTATCACTTGTTAAATTCAGCAGCAAGGCAGCCTACAGCTATTCCACTCATATCTCATTAGCATTATCAATGAGAAGAGGCCAAATTGCCTCAGGGAGATTCTTATTTACCGAGTCAAAAGCAGCTAAGCCTCACACTCATGGTCAGATCTGGACAAGCTTAGTCAAAGGTAATGCACCTTGTCACAGCAGGAGACCTGCTTTGCCACATTTCTCCTCTGTGCAGCTCAGCAACCTGCCAGGTGAGGGATAAGGCTGATTTTGGCCTTTGGGAGAAGAGGTGGGTGACAAAACAGGTTCAGGATGATAACTATTGTCCCTACTGGTAATATTTAAGCAGCCATTTTTAAAATTATGAGAGCAGTCTTTTTTTTAATGACTCATCTCCCCCCTCCCCCGTTGCTAGCTCCTAGTCTTCCATACTGCTGCTTCTCTTTTCTGACTTCTATTCCTCATTCATCTATGAAGTGCACAGACTCCAGCTCCCTCCTTGTAAACCAGTCCTAGATGTGGGGATTGTCTCCTGAACTCTGCGACCCCCTGGGGCACTCCTGGGGCGGTTGCTGAAAAACTTAGGGAGGACATGGTGAAATGCATTGAACACCCTGAGTATCCACAAAGCATCGGGTCTGGGGTGGAAATGCTGATAGCAAAGCTCCCAGGACTGAAGTGACATAATAAATGGAACAAAAGCTATGGCTTCAAAGAAGGAAGCTGCTTTCAAGTCTTCTTAGTTGTATGACAGACTCCACCATTTCATAGGTGGATCATTTTCATAGGATGGCTACTGCCAACATGGCACTTCACCAAAGATCACATCCCTACAAAAGTAGAAAGAAATGGAAGAGGACATCTGCTGGTGATGGTTGCACCAAGGGTCTGTGACTGTTATTTCCAGCGGTTAGGCAGCAATAAAAAATGTCACGGTGCATAGCATTCACCCTTGAAAAAGGTGTGAGAAGTAGTGTAAGAGCAGGCAGTACACAGCAAGATGGCCCAGTGAGAAATGCTGTCGTGGCTGTTTGGTGGCACCAGGCAGAGCCAGTAGCAGGCATTCAGAGCAGAGCTGCCTGGGCATGCAAATTAACCACGTTAAACTCCCTTCCTCTTCTCTCAAACACAATCTTCTTAGCAGTGTGCATGCACTAAATCATAACCCTGCCTCATTTCTGGCAGTGCATACCAAAGAGGCTAAACTGGGGAGAAAGGAAAAGGATCCTTTTTTTGCTTCCTTTCCAGTTTATCTGTTAGGCATGCAAAGGATTTGCTCTTTTATAGAGGTTTATTATATACAGGCATATTATATAAATGCAATTCAGGGCAAGTAGTACTTGCCTGTCACACACATTATGCTTTACTTCAACATATGGAAACTCACTGTTGCAGAAATTCATTTGAGAAATGGACTATGAATTTCACACCCAAAGGTGTCTTGCCTTATCTCTCTGCTGAAGAGAAGCTGACTTGGACATTTTGGCCTCATTTATTCATTTACGGGTGGTGAGCTGTGTCAAAAGCTAAGAAATGTCTCACATGACACATTTGTAAACTCAGCTTACAGTTTGCTGGCAATACTAGATGAAATATATTGATGCTTACAGAGTGGAATTTGGAAGGCAATAAATACCAGGGATTACACAGAGCCTTCAATCTCAGTGAGAAGCTAAAGTAAGGGATGTTTAGATTACACAGGCTTTGGATCTTGCCCTCAGGGGAGTCCACAAAATGCCATGGCCGCTTTTGCTGCAACATTAATGGCAGTAAGGATAACTTTCAGATCTGAATGGAAAGACAGCTACTCATTCACTCTGTCGGTGTCACCTCAAGACAGCAGGATGTGGCAGGCATCCAGCTGTATGAAATGTGGCAAGCTGATAAAGACCAAAAACCATTTATAATGCTGCAGTTTGAATCTGAGAACATAAATGTGCTTATCTATGTACATGTGTATATATATATATTTCAACAGAAAACCTCAACTTTGATAAAAAATTATTTCATTAAACCAGGGGAACTTTTCTAAATAAAACAGGCTAAATCAGTACAAATAGCTGCAGGCTAATCAAGGAGACTTTATACCTCATTTTACTCACATATTTCATCAATTTGGCATAATTTCACAATAGAAAACATTTAGAATAAAGATTTAAATACTCTTAAGGTTGAGAATTTAAAATCTACTCTGCTGATAAAATGCTGCTTTTCTAATACAGACTCATTCTCTATATAGAGTAACACCCAGCTGGAGAAAAGTAGCAGTATCATTGAGGTTTTAGGATATTCACTAAATTTAAGCTTTTTCCTCTTTTTCTATGATGTCTCCTCTGAGAAGCTGGCCTTTTGACAATTTCAATTAACAAGCTAAATGCTTATTAATGTAAATATTTTGTTGTATGAAGATGAGGACTAGAAATATGAAAAAGAAATTCTAAGCTTGATGACTAACGAGAAGCTGATTATTGCAGATATTCTCAAAAGCTGCTACTACTCTAGGCATTTTTTTTGTACTTTTAGTTTCTCACAAATAATAAGAATAAAATTAAATTATAGGAGAATATTCCAAGTTGCTATGAGTCTTTTCAACTGAATAAACCCCAAATAACTATTACAAATCTTTCCAGATAACTTTAAAAGCAAGACAGCTAAGTACAGCAGGTTGTATTCACTACAGACACTGATGAGTCCTACTGGGTTATAGTAGCCTCTCTTAGCACCAAAATGATGTATGGTCAATGACAACTGGCATAAATCAGCAAAAAACTAGTCTGTACTATGCAAAAAGTCCTGCTTTTTAGGCTTAGCAAAGAACAGATTTTGAATCCATCTCATGCTGCACTGTCTACCTGTTAGAGTACACTGTGAAATTATACTTTAGACCAATCATTTTCATTTTATTAACAGCAAACTTAAACCCCTTAAGAATGCAACTGAAAAACTTAGGAAGTTAAAGGACATGTTAGAAGATGTTCCCCCAGATTCAGCTGTTTCATGCTGTCATGGTAATGTACAGCTGACATTAATTGTGTCAGTCTCAACTAATAGTGTTTATGAGTGCTCAGTATCATCACAACCATGTAATGCAGAATGAAAAGCCTGCTCTGTATAAGCCACTGTCTTGCTCCTTCTCTTTAATGCTCTGAATTAACGGTAATGAAGGCACTATATTTTATTCAACAAATATATTGAATATTTAATGGATGCAGTAAGTTTTCAAGTGCTCATGTGAAATGTGTTCACCTGTATGTTTTCCCCCCACATTTCCCTCCCTCCATTTGTGGTCCTAGTACAGAATTCCGAGCACTCTGCTGAAGGCACATCTATTTCCTAAGTGAAGATTTTTAAAGGCACCACTCAGAATGGCCTGATTGTTTAACTCAAAACTACAAATGTAAACAAGCAGCCCATGAAGATGCCAACAATTGCAGCAGGGCCAGCTTCTGGCATGCTTGCTGACCCTGTGCTCGCTTTGATTCCTTCTGAATTAATGCTGCAATCACTTGCATTTTGACTCTACAAAATGTGGGACCTGACAACTCACATAAACCATGATGTGGCCTTACCCTTATATACCAAGTGACTACAATATCAAGATGTTGTCACCTACAAGGATGCTCGGAGGGCTTTCCTGGCAGGCAGCTCTGCAGGCAAATGGAGGATAAACAATTAACATTTGTCCCTTAACTATCTGGCAAAGGAAGCAGGCACCAAATATAAAAATAAACTTGGTCTATTTCTCCCAAAATAAAGATGGAAAACTTGACAGATGAGGAAAGTTATTCTATGAAAGGTTTTGTAACTTGATTTTTAGTGATAAAATAATGTCCAAATAATTAAAGCCATCTGCTTCTGCTTTCTGACTGGCAAGATTAATAAAGATTGCAATGCAGAAAACGAAAAAAGGTCATTAAAAAGGAGGTCAAGGGCAGGTCCCCTTCAATGGGGTTAGGGTAGAAAATAATGGAGTGAATTTAGAAATGATTCTATGATTTGCATTAGGTGGATATAAGATTATTGGAAGCTTCATTTACACTCTGATTTTGCTCATGGGTGCAAACTCATCTTGTGGAAATGATTTACATTTAAATGAGCTAAAGCAAGGGCTTGCTTACATGGGAGATTAATGTGCACTAACAAGGGAATGAATTAACAACATAGCAGCCTCCCTGTGTTGAAATGCTAGGTGGATTCACAACACAGAAGTTTGTTTTACTACACAAAAAACTTGTCTATACAGTTACACCTAAAAATTTTAAAGAAAATAGTGAACAATATAGGTATAACGAGATAGGAGAAATCCATGTGTGCCAGCCATGGGAGAGTACTTGTCAAGTTCCTTATAACTTCACTAATAGCACATGGAAGAAGTAATTTCAGTATGGAGCACCATCTGGTTTGAAATGGCAACAAAATTTGGGGCTTAATGAATATCTTATGTATATATGAATATCTTACGTATTATGCATATATGAATATCTTATGTATATCAATATCTTGTACATAGGGACTCTTGAAGCAGCAAACAGAAGGTTGTTGCTATATGGTGACTATAGTAGAGCTAGTGGTCACCAGATATTTTTCGAAGGTCATGTATTTAAAATGAAGTCTTGAGGAAAATATTTTTAATATCTTTGGGTATTAAAACCCCCCCAAACCAAATCAAACAACAATTATCCATGCTCTGGTTAACAGTACTGCCTTTTAACACCACACAGTAAGTTCTGATTAATTTGGAAGTCAAGTTAAATTGCAGTCATCCACATGTGGAAAAGTTACTTTTCTTGTCAGTCTCCGAGGGACAGTTTTGTTCCACAGCTCGTTCCAGTCAGTTCACATGGCAGAGCAAGGAGCACTCAAACACATATTTATAGCATGCATTTAATCAAAATAAAAATTGGTTTAGCAAACAGACCTGTGAATTCAATGCAGTCCATCCAACAGTGACACAGAAGAATAGGAACTGCCAGTGCTGTGGTACAACAGGACAGATAGCAAAGCCAATGGGTACTAAAATCAGGCATCTGCTCCAAACCTAGGCAGGTGTTCATCCAGACTGAGATTGTAAGTTTGCGGAAAAACCTAGAGAATATTTTTCTGCAATAAAATATGTATCTAGTTAATTCCATCCCAGCAATTTGCTTCTGGGCTGTCACTGAGATGACCAGCCATTTGAAAAAAAAGCATTTAATATTTGACTTCAATACCGATTTGGGGTATGTATCCTTAAGGCTTCATGTTTAGCACAGCCCATGCTCTGACAAGATGCTTTCTTTCAGGCCTTTGATATCTGTGCTTAAACTTCTTGCAAGCAATCTAATGACACACGGCTGGGGCTGGTAGAAAAACCTCAAAAAAAAAACCTCCAAAGAGAAAACCATCAAAATCTCATCAAGTTCTCCACACCATGAGAATAAATCAGACAGATACTCAACAAAGTAGGCATACTCAGATGGCTACATGTCCAGACAAATGTGTCAATGGAAGTAAGGGGTATTAATAATTCACACATTTTACAAATAATAAGACATTATATTAAAACTATGCACATGAGAATAATACAGAAAACAGCAAAAGTGAAAGTAATTTAAGTTTTAATATCTGTTTGCTAGTTATAAAGCTGTCTAAGGACATATTTTCATTTCTCTAGAGACTTACTAAAAGAACCTTAAAATGTAAAGTCTATTCTGGAAAGCAGAAAGACATTGCTTTCTATGTATATCTTCAGCCACACCACTGAAATCAGTGATAAAACACACATTTGCTTCTCAGAGTACAAAACCCTCCCCAAGCCCCCCAAATAACAAATATCAGCCCAGATGAAAACCAAGCTGGCTCATGTTCCAGCTCAATCACTACCTGCATGGCTTGGACAGGGGTTAACAAACATGACAGCTTACTCAAAGTTCTACAACTTACAAGATTGTGCCTATACAACCCAGCCTTGGGAGGAACATGGTGTTACTCACTCTCTGGTTTTTTGTAGGAAAGCACTGGCAAACAATCAGCATATTTTTTCCCCTTCCTGAATCCAAGTTACTATAATCAAACCTTGAGGCAATGGACTTTAACTTCATGACCTGAAAATTTTAAAGCAATATATCAAAGGCATGTTTCCTGAGAGCATTTCTTTCCCAGTACTAATGTGCTTGCATGATCCAGACAGATAGCATTAACCAGGTCTTCACAACATTTTCCTCTACAGAAGTTTTCTGTTCTATTTAAACCTACCCAATTCTAGCTTGAGACCTAAAAGAAGCAGATTCAACCATGACATAGGAATTTTTGAAAAACAAGTAAATAGAAACCCTCTACCAGAAGCTGTTAATACTCAATTGAGTTGAGGGCTCAGTCCAACTTGCCCTTATCATTTCTCACAGACTTGCATGCCAGCACAGATAGTTCCTTAAAATGACCCCTGAGACACTCACCATACTGTCACCTTGGCCATAAATGCCATTGAAATTATCTGATGCTATGTCCAAATGCACCTCAAATTACAAGCTACACATGCTTAGGCAGGCAGCACACTGAACAAATCTAATCAATGCTGACACTGCATTAGATGGACTATCACAGTTCAGTGCATATTTGTTTGGCCACGAGGGAACAGATGACTGTTGGCACAGTGCAACAACAAAGCAGTAGGCAGAAATCTCGGGATATATATTTTTAGAGCCTTAGAGAACATTAGAGAAAAACACGGGTGGTCAAAACATGATATAGTAGTTAATTCCTTCAATATAAGAAACTTTGCAGTCTTCAGGGATTCGCTACAGCAAATATTTGTTTTAATCTTATTATGCATTATACTTTCAAAGGTTATTTTTCTCCCTCTATCCTACTGCTAACTGCAATTCTTAAATAATCACACAAAGTTCACCTAGGAAAAAGAAATCCTGTTATTCTACGTTTGCAAGATGGCAAGGGTGTCTTGAACTCACTGACAACCCTTGAGGATAACACGGGCTCTTCACCTGAGCTGCTCTCCCTTCTCTGCCTCCTGTAGCTCATCCTGGTCTGCTTTACTCATCCCAGGCCATCAGACTACTGCTGCTTCCATTTCACCAGCCACAGACACCTCTGACCAGGATGCTTCTGCTCCAGCCTGCCCAGCTCAGATCAAAAGCCATTTCATTGGCTGCCACTTTGCTGTCGACAACACAGTGCCACAGCATCCATCACCTGCCCAGACCAAGTCCTCTCCTATTCCATCAGCCCCCTGGCTTCAGGTCATACAGCAGTGAGCTCAGCTGTTGGGTGATGCTCACATTTAACAGAAGCACATGAAGAAACATCTCTGTCCGCAGATGCTGGCAACACAATTTGAAATTCTGATCTCTGTCAGTGGTTTCTGATCCCTGCTCTGAGGTTTCAAAGAGCTTGAACATATACTCTGGCTTCTGGACTACTAGAATTATATATTTTATTTAAAATAAAATAAACATTTTCTTTCTTACTGTTGACAGCTGAAAGCAAATCCTTCACCAGCCACCTCTAGCTTTATGCACTTTATCTAAATGTTAGTAACCTTTTCATTCCACTGTTCAGCTTCTTGGGGAGACTCACTTACCTGCTGCCAGAAGATCCATGTGTGGAAACTGCTCTAAGAAGAGGGCCCCTGCATTTTAAATACATACTATGAAAACGTGCTTGTTTTTAAGGACTGTGTGGAAAAAAAAAAAAACAACCAACCATCAGCTGACATTAGTTTTTCAAAAAGTGATTACAAAATGACAATACATCCCTATAAACCAGTTCAGGCAAGATGTTAATAACTTATACTAATCCTATATAGTCTTTCTAATGCTACTTTTAAAAATACATATAGTTAATAAGTTTAATCAATGTGGTCTTTTTGTTCCTGCTGGATTCCCTCCTCTCTATGTATTCTGTCACCTATGAAGAAGCATGGTGAATGATGAAAGAAGGATCTGCTCTGAAGTAGAATCACACTTTTTTCTTTAACTATATTACAGTGAAATTTGTTTACAATTTTTACTAGCTAAGCATAAAGAACTGCAGATTTTCCAAAGAGTCTGTCTTGCTCTCTGCATTATAAACAAATGGATTTTTCTTCTGCAGGAAAGTTTCTTAACTGAAGGCCTGAAACCAGAGACATTCTTCACCAACTCAGGTAATTTCCATATTTCAACAAGAAATTTTGGCCATGGGTGATAGGGTAGGGGTGGAGGGTGACCCAACTCCTGGATGCCATTTGCACGATTCCATCATGTACATTTCGGAAAATGAACACTGCTTAGAGTAGTCAGATCAGAGGCCCACCATATCTCCTGTGTCTTACACCTGACAGTGTCTGGCAACAGATGGTTTTAGGGGAAGAACATGGGGAATACAGCAAGTGAAGATTCTTAGTCTGCTAACTTCAAACCCATTTGTGATACTACTATAAACACTGTGGCATTCAGTTTCTGTTTAGATCAAAGAAACGTCTGACCATGCAAAATTGAGGATTATTCCATGTAATATGTGCTTGCTTTTGTTTACTACTCCTCTATGCATGGAAGGAGGGTATGCAGAAGGCAGAGTCAAACTCTTCTCAGGGGTGCACCGGGAATGAACAGAGGTAATAAACACAAGTTGCAGCAGCCAAGTGTTCAATGAGATTTGTGAAGTACAGAAACAGGAACACAGAAGGGCTGCACAATCTTCATCCATAGAGAATTTCAAAATGTTGAGCCTAGCCCTGCTTGAGCAGGTGGTGGGACTTTACAATCACCTTTCCAACCTCAAATATTTCAAAATGCCAGCAATAAAACCTCCAAATCATACAGTTAAAAAAATAAGGGGTTAAGCCATAAGTGAAATGAAATATTATTTTAGTTACTTGAGGACAGGTATTCTGTCTTGGTAAATTGAAAATCTGCCTACCTACCTTTTTTTACTTTCACAAGGAATTGATAACATCAAGAACCAAGTGAACTTAAATGTGTGTTTTGTACCCAAAGACTGTAGACGAATTTCAATTGATAATCTCTACAGAGACCATATTTCTTGGATAGGAAGGCTGCAGTTAAGTGCTCCAGTTAATTTGTAACTCCCTTTTTTACTGTGCCTTTAAATCCCATATGCAAAGAACAATTTCCAGAGGTTTTAGGCACTTCACATGTATTGATTGCACTGGTGGCAAAACAACTATTCTTCTCCTGTGGTGCTGAAAATACTCCCTAGTGTTTATCTGCCCTGTTGGGTGCTTAAGTATCACAAAAATCTGGCTTTGAAATATTTTATTATTAATTTTAGAGCATTTAACTGGATTGCTGATATAATGCTTAGTCCAATGGCCTAATGCATTTTAGTCTGACAGATTCCTACTAGACATTCTTAAGTACTCAGTTCAGAATAAAGCACCTAGCCACCACAGGTAATGCAGATAATGGAGATGACTGGGAAGAGACAGAAATTATTGGGTGAAATATATTCAAGATGACCCACGTTGGCAGGAAAACCCAAGAGTTCATTGCCATATTAAACCATTTGGCACTAGCACAACTTCCCTTAACTCTCTAAAACAAGTAAAACAAGCTCTCATTCAGGAAGTAAATCATTGCTTTTCGAGTCACAGGGAGAGTGAAGCCCTTAGGAATTCCTTGTGGATTTAACATTGCTAAAGGAACAAAGAGAGACCAATGTCAAATGAACAAGTGAAACCAACAGCTCCATTTATGATTAGAAATCTACTGTTGTACTGCAGCTATTTCAAAGATTTCAATAGCCATTTCAATAGTGGCAAACTAATAAGCCCTGCAATATAGGCATAGTTAGAGAGAAATTACAGCAAACAAGACTCCCAGATTTCTGAAACATTGAACTAATGAAGTAGGCATTGACACATTTGGTGGGAATAGGTGTGCATAATAAAAGTAACTTCTGTATCTCTCAGAAAATTTAATTATCTCATGCCAGTGTTCATCTTGGAAGAAGAAACAACATCTCACACAAAAGCAAGTGCCTTTACTTTGGCTTGGAGAAGCATTAAGACAACTTTGATACAGCAGTGAAGGAGCTTCATCCTTTTGCTCTCCACTGCTGTGTAACACACTGGAAACAGGGATGATGCAGTCATTATTTCAAAAAGCATAGAAGTAAGTCCAGCGCAGTCAGGCACACCACAGAATCTCACTAAATAAAGAAAAGTAAGTCTAGCAAAGCACTGTGTCTGGCCTGCCAGGACATGTCCATGCTAGATTTGAGTTCACGCTGGACCTTTCTCTATCCAGCCAACTCAAGAAATGCGTCACATTTAAGAGTATCTCTAATGGAAAAATGGGTGTGGGAACAATTTGCTCACAACCGCTATGAGGATAAGACAGTTACTAATTTAAGTTTTTCTCTGCAAGGAAGAGCCCACTGAATACAAATAGTTACTATTAGTTGCAACCTTGCATTGAACCTAATCAAAAGTTTACTGGGTTAATTTTACTACAATAAAACAGCAAACACTGAGCCAATACAAACAACAAAGCAACTTCACAGTCATTAATTCTGAATTCAAAATATTCTATTGCAAGAGGATTACTTAGGTGCTTGAGGTAGGACACCATCAGACCTACTACGTCCTGTGCTGTGGAGGAGATACAGCAAATACTGCAGATCTTGCAGCCCTCAAGCACTTGAGACAAACTGCCTTCCTTCCTCAGCTGCTTGATGAGTAACTGACTGGCATTACCTATGGCAATGCCAATGGAGTTTTCCAAAACATCAGCATTAATCCAGGGTCTCCCTGGTGCTCTTTAAGTCACTGCTAACCTTCTTTTCCTAACACTCAGCTTTATTACAAGGGGCTCTGCAGTGTCATGGAGTGAGGGGCCTTTCACAACAGCAAAAGCCTGGTGAGCCCAACACTGAATGTTTCTGTGCTCACTCTTTCCCTATCACAGTAAAGTCAACTACATTATTTGAACATTAGAACAAGTTTCAGTATAGAAATCACGGCAAAAGAAATCAGGTATAAGAAACTATGCACATTTTTCCTTTCTCAACAAAAAGCAAGTAATTTATTGAACACTAAAGTTACTGGTTGCAAGAAGTTCAGTGGAAGTACTTTGTCCTTCTTCTAATTAAAACCTGAATAAATTTCTTTCCTATTCAAGATCAAGTCCTTTTTCAGGCACTGCTAACTTACCAAGGCACAAAGACAGCATGCTCCTTCCTATTGCTCTATTATCTCTAGAGTAGCTGGAGCTGTTTAAATATTGACCATTTCATCATCTGGTCAGCAAAGGCTTGGTTTCAGCCACTTCATTGACAGCACAGCTGTGATGATGGCAGTCAGTCTAGAGGTGTGAGGCATATATCCCCATCTGGCATGCAAGTCTTGTCTGCATCCTTCACTGAACTCTTCTAGTTTACATTCTCCATCAAACTCAGCAGCCTCTTACAGTGCTCTGCCCATTTGCTCAGCAAGCATCAGAAAAGTCCATCTCTCCATTTCTTGGACTTTTTAATTAGGCTACGTTTCAACTTTGCAAATGCTGTCCAACAAGGCTGCTGATAACATTCCCTGGGCTGCTCTCATGAGGACAGCCAGTAACTCCAAGCTCAGATATCACTGCAACAGGCTGCCCCAGAGGCATTAGTAGTGATCCAGCTGCACAGCAGCCCAAGCACGTGTTCTGCATGTGTCTCACCACACCGGGCTAGTGACCACCACCTGTACCATGCATTTCTGACTGCTTCATTATGTACTCGCTAAGCATGTCCTCAAGTCTCAGTGTCTACCAAAGCCGCATGTGAAGTTTGAACAATACCTTTTTATTTCAGTATTTCCTACAGTGGCTGTCCTCGTCACAGAATTTATAAAAGGTGTCCAGAGGCCATGTTCTTCAGTGCTTTGGTAGAGTGCAATCAGTTTGTGCAAGTCAGCCTCTCAGCTGCATTATGAGTAACTACTTCAATTCACTTGCACCTGTATATGCATATACATACATGTATATGTATGTATATCTATATATACTAACTGTATACTATACTTTTCAGGGCTCAAAGAGCTTGACTTGTATTGCAGCTGCAATGTCTTGCAACTCCATGTTTCTTGTTAAGTTTCCATAACTTCAAAAATATCCTGGGTACCTTGCTACCAAAGGCTGAATCATCTCATCTAGTAACGTTGCTTTATCATGCTCTAGTGGTTCAGGACTGTTATCAGCCTCATTTAATCACCTGCAACAATATGCAGACACACATCTCTACTCCAGGCCCAGTCTGGCGTGTGCAATGAATTCTGCTTCCAATTCTGCTTAACCAAGGACTGCTGGATTAAGCAGACCATCTTCAGCAGCCACCCTCCCTCTGCAGATTGGCACCTCAGCACATTGGAAACACAGGACATCCCGGGGGGGTGGTGGTGGTGGTGAAAATGTGCAAAATCCTTTGATCAACTTATTTATTTGCACATATACATGTTTTTGTATAGCTAAGTTTGTGGCAAGAAAAAGTGATACAGAATGTGAACTAGTTCAAAATTTGGTGAGTGTATAGTGACAGGGAACAAAACTTGAATTTCCTCGGAAACTTTAGAGAAAATAACAGCAAAAGTAATGCAAAGAGCCACGACAATAAAGATTTGATTAAAAAGACAAATTAAAAAAGACAAATTAAACCAAAAGTTAAGACTCTTTAAGTTAAGTTTAGCTGTGCAAGAACACTCTCAGCACAGTTAAATAATGTGGAGTTATGAGTTACGTGTTCAAACTCCTTTTCATTTGCCAATTATTTATTACTTAAAAGGATTCTATAAAAAACTTGCCCAACTTTTTTTTTACTTATTCCAGGACAATGACCTGTTGCAACATCCACAGTTCCTCTCCCAAGCTGAAGTTTCTCTCATAACCTTTTCTTGTCCACTCTCCAGACTAGAAAGAGAAACAAATATTCTCGGTAGACTTCTCTGAATGCCAGGGCTGGGCTGACTAATAAAACTAAGTCCAGGCAAGTTATCAAAGATTCAGCAGTAGATCTATCCTAAAATTTTTACAAAATATTGTAATGATATAAGGTCAGGGTATACAGGGATGGGGTAGTATGAGGACACAGGTACACAAATTCTTCATATTTAGTTTGCTGACCTATCTCACTCTTCTACTCCAAATCATCACAACTAATTTGTAATGAACAAGAAAATCCTCTTTTCTTTATGAATGTGTTCAAATAATCCTAGCTAAATGTATGAACAATTCACAAGCCTCTCTACAGAACTTCATTTAGGTCACTTCACATTACATTAATCAGCTCTACAAAAGGATAACACCTCTGAAATGTGCTTTAGGACTTCATTTATATTTCTTTTTTCACCAAAATTTTCTTGTTATTATTGACTAGTTCACAAAAAAGTTTAATCAACTATATCTTGATGACACAAAAAATACAAAAAATAAGCAACCTCCTGCTACGTCCTCCCCTCAATAACCAGTTTTCCCATCAGCCAAAACTCCCAAGTTTATCCTAAAAATATAAACAGCACAAAAAAATGCATTTCCCTTTGGGGAGTACTGGGTTAGATGCACATGCACGAATACAAAAAACCCCCCAAAACCCCAAACAACAATAACAATTAAAAAAAAAAGCCAAAAACTCCCCAAATAAACAACACAACAAAAACAGTGAAAATTCATTACATCTAAACAACTTCAACGATATTTTTCTATTAAAGCAGAAGCAATTAATTTAAACCACTCCCTAGAAAACAAAAAAGAGAAATGCTCCCTTCACTCCTCCCTGCCCAGATCCCACTTTCTGAAGCTTTCCTCCTGGCACGTACTTTTTGGGTTCAGCCGAGAGCATTTCCCTTCCTTCCGAACATCCGCTCTGAGCAGGGCTGCCGAGCTGCGGATTCATCCCGTGGAGCGCTCGAAATCCCGGGCTTTAAAAAGCCGCTCGCAGGTCCCTGCTGGGCAGCCAGCTCGGGCAGCGTATCGAACCGCAGCGGGAGCCCCCAGCAAACCACACATCCCCTTATTCAGCCTGACTGGCCCCACCACGACTGATTCGAGTGTAAAAAGATGGCTTAAAACAAACAAACCAACCCCACCCGAAACCAAATATCTCCCAATTAAAATAAATAAAAAATTAAAAAAAAAAATTAAAGGATGGACACCCAGAGGAGCTCGTTTCCAGCGCAGCCAAGCCGACTCCCTGTGCCCGGACCATCCCGGCATCATTCCGAGCCCCCGAGGGTACCATCCCCGAGGCTGGGCGTTCTTGGACAGTCAGTGCCTGGGGCTCTGCCTGCTGCGTACCTGCTTCCCGCAGTCCTGAGCGGGCAGCCAGGGATGGAAGGCGTCGTCTGGGATTTCTCTTGCGGCGACTCGCCCCCGTGGCCTCTTACGCTTTTGCGGCGAGGAGCCTGGCTCTGCCTCCCCAGGAAGCCCCCTTTAAGTGGCTGGAAACAGCAGCCGGGCACCCCCCGCCGCCCCCCCGGCTCTCCTGGCTGGTCAAACCCGACTCCGGCTTTCTCTTTGCACGCCCCGTGCTCCATCCCCACGGCCCAGGAGCCCCAAGGCAAGGTTAGGGTGGCTCTGCTCTGCGGCACATGTGAGCAGCTGCATGCCTAACCCTTAGCTGGGTTTCTCGCAGGGCTGTCAAGGAATGGGGACATGGGATAAAACGTAGCTGCTTCCCAGCAATTCATCCCAGAGTTACTGAAATTTTATTTGCAGAATATGCCTCGGCATTCAAGCATCTTCTGTCGTTGAGGTATTTGAATAACCTCAGGAAATATAGTGAGCAGCAGTGAAGGGTCACAGGAATTTCTGATCTCACAGCAACTTGTTGGTGTCATGTTTATGAAGCCGAGCACTTCAGAGGCAGTGAAACATGATGGAAAGAGCAGGGATCCGATAGCAGGCATGCTCTTTGAGAGCCTCTTTCTCCTGTACTCTGGCCAGAAACACATCAGACAAATAGTTACATTTCCGTCCCTATATGTTGGGGTTTTTTTTTCCCCTATGTATTAACAATATTTTTCACATACCTGGTTTCAGCGTTCTGCTTTTAAAAGCCATGAATGGAGAAGATGTGTGAGACTGAGCTTTGTCCTTAGAAGAAAAGGTTCAAAGTAGCAGAGAGGGGAGGAGGAACAGCAATTTGAACACAATTCAAGATACTTCCATGCCCCCTCCATCTAGGGAATGACAATTGTCACAGCTTCTCAGGAGAATCTTAAAACTATGTCTGCCCACAGGTTAGGTCTTTTAAGAGATGATTTTAAAGATAATAGAAATTCAACTATAGACATAAAACTTGCAAGTATGATCAACATATACCACATGGATAATCTGCACATGCTGGAGATTACTGGGAAACTTCCTAAATTGGAGGCTATATAGCAAAATAAAGTTTTCTTTGGCTCTTAATATCCCAATGACATGATGGATATGTTACAATAAAATGTATAGTCTTCCAGAAGAGAAAAAAAACCAAACAAAAAACCCCAAAACAAAACCCCACAGACCCCCCAAATAGTTAAGTAAAAACACGATATGTTGTTATGCACTGTATTATAAAAACCAAAATTATGATATCATTGTCATACATATTTAGATATTGGTACTATGTGTTGGTCATTATTACTTCATCCTTTGATGTCATTCCTTACTGAACGACCTTATTTCCATTCAATCATTTGGCTTGACAGGTTCTATTTCCCTCCTCTGAAGGCATCCAGTAATTAACTGCTGTCTTTTACAGTCAGTTGTACCTTTGCACCTTGATGCTTTATTTTACAGGTCCACCTGTTGACTTGATCTCTTTGATCTGCCAATAACGGATAAGTCTGAAAGCGAACTTCAGTTCTTTTCATTACTTTATATGTTTCAAGTTCAAATACACCAAATGACACATACATTAGTCATAGTTACAGTTACAAAGTTGGGTTTTTTCCTTTATTGCTCTTCTCTATTACCTAAATGATGTGGTCCATTGGATTATCTTCATTTCCTTTAAAAATATTATACTGATGTTGTAGATGTACCATGAAGCATAAGGATTTTGTTACCTTACAATTTTTTCCATAAACTTTGGCTTTCAGAGAACAATCTATATAAAATTTTGGAGCTACTATATACTTCATTTTCAGCTTCAGACCCTGTAGATTCATAAATTGTGGGCTGATAACATATTTTATCATTAACATGTTCTAAACTTTCTTTAAGGCAACAGAGGACGCATGGGAAATGATCAGACCTCTAACACCCAGAGACGGGTTCTCTTTTTTACTTTACTTATGGAAGTAAGTAAAATGCTGGAAATTCTGCCCTTGAGAACAATCGGAGACCTAAAAAACTGCTCAGATGTCCTTTCTAAGGAACTGTTTTCTTTGCTTGTGTTGTTCACTCCCATGTCTGCAAGGTGGAGCTGAAGTTTCTGTGAGGTCAAGCCACTACACAAAATACCTCACAGAGCTGGACTCAAAATGAACCCTACTTTCTGTGAGATATTCTGATTAAAGCTAAGAATTAGATGCCAAGGAAAAGTTAAATGCCAACTAAAGCAAACTACTTCAAGTGTCAGACTTGTTTAGACAGACAGGGTTTTGGTTGATAGTTTGAGTTGGCTCCGTGAATGACAGCTTTTAGGTACAACTAAGCTGCCAGTTACAGGCTTACTGGACTGCTGTCTCACACATCTCTCTTCCCTGCACTCACACCAAGATTAGTTCTTCATCAGGGCCTTCTATTTCAGCTGTTTGTAATTAATCCTAGGACATGGGAAAATACAGTAAATCAATAAAGTGTGTACAACCAGACAAAGTATTTGGACTCACTGAGCTTTATGAACTGCATATGCTTAAACTCACTGCATGTTTGAGTAAAAGCACTGAAAATCAATGTCTTAAAATGAGTCACAGAAAACAGGTTGTTCAAGTAACTGGAGAAGCAGGTAAGGGAAATAATTGCCTAACAAAAATCAGATAAATGTCCGAGACATAGCCAAGATCCTAGGCTAAGATACTACTGGTAGCAGTTCAATGTGAAGAATTACAGAAAACAACCAAACATTGAACAAAATGCAGAAAGTAAGTATATGTGGTTGTTTGGTAGGGGGTTTTGGCAGGGGTTTTTTTTGCTTGTTTGGGTTTTGTTTGTTTGTTTGTTTTTGTTTTTAAGAAAATGGAGCAGAATCATTTAGAATGAGTAATAGCACTTTACGTTTCTATGACACCTTTCATGCCACAGGCTCCCAAAGCAGTTGGCAAATTTAACAAATTGAAGGACATTATCCACTCTACACCAAAATCATTTTATCTGTCACTAAAGGCATCCCTGCTGGAGCAAAAATCAGTATCTGTTTAACAGGTTAGATCTGCTGTGACAAACACCACATCTAAGCAAAGCTATGGGGAGAGTATAATTGTCAACAGCTAGAACAGCTGAACCCTGGATTAAGCAGTTGATAGGAGAAGTCTGCTAGTATTTCTCCAGTTACCATTGGTGATGACAACTTTATCACAGACCTTGCAGACCTGCCATGCCCAGGGCAGACTTTGTTATGATCCAGCTCCTTAGGGCACTCACCTCAGCACAAGATGCTTTCACATCCCATAGTTCCCCTCCTTGCAGCAGAAAGAGACTGTAAACATGCATGCACAAAAACAGATCCAGTGATCAATCAAGAGGTGCTGCACACTTAGAATCATAGAATCATAAAATAGTTTGGGTTGGAAGAGAGCCCTAAAGCCCATCTAGTCCAACCCTCATGCAATTAACAGGGACATCCTCAACTATATCACGGTTCTCAGAGCCCCATCCAACCTGACCTTGAATGTTTCCAGGGATGGGCCATTCATCACTTCTCTGGACAGCCTGTTCCAGTGTTTTTCCAGCCTCCATTGCAAAAAACTTCTTTGTTATATGTAATCTAAACCAATCATCTTTTAATTGACTTAAACAGTCAGCTTTGATCTGAGCCTTCGCCAATGTCATCTTTCCTTCATTGCAGGTTTAATTCTGGCAACGCTACAAGTTTCAAAGGTGTTTCACATCCAGCAGACTATTCACATATGCTGCTTCCTAAGGCAAGAGTCTGACAACAGCCTGCCTGACCAGCTCCTTGAAAATCTCTGAACATTAGAGGTTAGCCAAGCAGGTTAATTCAGTTATGGACTACTATGTATAATGGCAAAGGGCACAGAGTTGCACTGCAAAGCTCCTCCAGGCTACAGATTCAGTGGGATGGGAGTGAGTTTCACAATCTCCTTGTCTAACAGTCATATCATGGGTCTCAGTCCTTTTTATGGCCCATTATGGCCAGACTTGTGGCCATTGATGCTGTGGCCATTGAAGAGTAAAAAGCAAGGTGACCACAGCACAATTATTAAAGAAACCCTAAAACTAAAACAACAAAAACTGGCAGAAAGAAGAAAATTCAACGAAAGAGAAACACATGGTGACTGAACTAGTACATTCTAGCAAGAAAGAGGGAAGGGGAGGAAAGGGAAAGGAGGGAAATTCCTTTCCAGATGTGCTGGACCAAAAGATCAGCTAGAGTGTTAAAGATTGCTGGATAATCTACAGTCACATGCTCATTTTGTGATGGCACAGAGGCATGTTTGAAAATGTGTTTTAAGCTCTAGAATAAGGAACAGTGAAATAAAATATGGGAACAGAATCATATGCGAATGAGCAAAAAAATGGATTTATTCAGCAGTCCATATCTTTTATTGGTTTAAAAATAGCTATGAGGTTGATCTGGGGATTAATCTCAGGACTGTTACAAACTGCAGAGCAAACACTCAATGTCATCCTGCTGAGCTTTTGACAACTCTCAAAAGTCTCACAGATTTCACATGGCAGCTGATATATTTTAATTGCAAAGGAAAACAAAGTGCTAGCATGGGTCAGTCCAGCCTGTGAATAAAACAGCTGTAGAAATGTAAGGGCTTGGAAAAGGTACCAAGAAATTCCCTGGTCAAGTGCTTCTCAGGTAGCGTTAGTCATCATGCAAAATGAACAGTTTTTCAAATGCAGTATAATCTAAACTTTAGGATATGAATGAAGTCAGTTAACACCAAGGTATGAGTTAGACTCAGTCACAGAATCAGAATGCATCTCTCTCTGTTAGAGTGCTCATGAGGGACAAAGAAGACATGGCAATGTTTATCTAGGACATATCTTAGGCACAGGTCATCTCACTTGTAAATCTGTACAAGCTGGACTCTTTTCTTGTTCTCCCCCACTAACAGAGGCCATATGTTAATGACAGTGGTGGAGTTTAGTTATGCATTTGTCTTTTCTTTCTACTTTGCTTATCCCAAGCCATCAGAAACCCTTGCTTGCTGTCACTCAGAGGGAGACGCTGGAGATACCAGAGGTGGTGGTCCCTGCTTAAATAGGGTCTTCAGCATAATTCCTATTGCCTTGTCCCAGCCCCTTTCCCTTCCCCCACAGAGGCTGATAGCCCTGCTATTCCCTTATTTCACCAGCAGCAATGAGTTATCAGGACTCAGACACACATTTTCATTCCAGGCTCAACTTACCTTTCTATGGAAAAAACAACCCAGTAAAGATCCACACCCAATCTCATTCCTCAGGTGAAGACATTCCTTTCCTCAGGTACAGAAAAGGATTTTTAGCCATGTCTTATATTCTTCCTGGCCTTTGAAGCTCCTGCCTCCCAAGGAGAGGATCCTCAGCACCAAGTCACAGCCAAGGAGTGTTATTTCTGTTGGAGACACAAAATGGCAAGTGGGCAAGGGAAGAGGAATTCAACTTCATAATGCTCTGGGAAACACTTACCTGGGGGAATACTGGCTCTTAGTTGCCACTTCTAGTGCTGTTATGTACCCTCTGAAAAAGCTGTTGGAACAGGAATTCAAATGAACTTGTCCTGGAACAGGCACCTCAGATCAACATTTTGCTGCACCACTAATACTGTAAACAGATTCCAAATTATCATTGTTTGACAAAATTTAAGTAAACAAAATACCGTCTTTTTACTTTCAACATTCATTTTAGTTAAAAAACACGTTTCATGACACCAGAGTTTTCCACAGGAAAGATATTCTGGTTTTTTACTGACTCAAGTTTTCCTCTGGTCTCATTCAATCACAAAGTTTTCTGCAACAGCTTATGGAAAAACTCTAAAAGTCACAACTTGTGCTGTCAAAGTCATGGCAGTGACAGTCACACAGACTTTTTTTTGTTGTTGTGCTGTTATCTTCTATATTGAAGTTTTCCATTTCTGGCCAAAGGTGACTTATTTCTATAAACAGAAACATTTTCACACTTTAAATGCTTAAAACAGAATCCCTTTGTGTAAAAAGCTAGTCTGGAGAATTTCATCCTGGCAGCTGAATGCATCAGAGTCCTATCAATGCTTAGAAGGGTTCTTGGTAATGAGGTTAAAAAAAATAAATCCAAACTTTATATTGGCTCCCTAATTCAAACACTTTTTTAAAAAGCGACATATTGAAACAAGCAAGCCCTTGTAGATCTTCAGTTCCTATATGACCAAGGATGGAAGAATAAAGTTGGATGTAAAGTAACCATGACCAGCACGTCCTTGAGGAGCCAGAGGGACAACTGTCACAATCCAGAAGGAATACATGTTAGGCAATAGCAGTGCTACTGGCCCAAACACTTAGCAGAAAGTGCTCTGCCCTGTTAAGTGTTGGCTCCGGGGGATCCACCACAGCACCTAACACGGCTCTGATGGTCCCTGATGATACAGTGACATGGGCTCTGTGTGCACAAGGCAGCACGCTCACAGGAAATGGCCTGCTGTGTTCCAACTAGGGCACTTTGCAGAGCACGGTGATGGAAGCACATGTGAGGTGACCTTTCTGAGCTTAGCCCTGATGGATGTCACCTCAGTGATCAGACATCAGTTCCAGCTCTGAAGGAACCTTTATTGTCATCTATTTCCACCAGCCAGCTCTCAAAACCAGGGAAACTGGAATCCAGGTCCCATTAAAATTAAGGGCATGAGATAGTAATATGTTTTGGAAGATCTCAGGATGGACTGTGATGCAAAAACAAATATAACGATTTCTTCAGCCAAACAATCCAGTGGTTTGAGTTGCTCTTCATAAGACATTGTCCAATAAAATTAAATTTAAACTACCAACTCATTTAATAATGTCATTTGAGTCTTGACTTTAATATCTTTGAGGCTCAATGGCAAATACCAGAAACGTTGTTGATTCTTACCTCAGAAAACTGAAAGCAATAGTGTCCAGTAGCTAAATTAGATGCATAATAACACATTTACCTTGAATTGAGAAGAAACTTGAATTTCATCTGCACTTGAAAAATAAGCCATCAGTAATACATTTGGCATGACAATTAGACATGTGAATCTGAGATTGGTTTTCAAATACAGCTGCTAAAAGTGAAGAAAAATAAACTGAAATTGTCTAATCTTCCTTTCAAATAACACCTTCTGTTATTTTTTAATCTTTAGAAATTTCAATTCTTTCCCAGATAAAAAAAGAAAAAAAGGAAACACTCTTTGGGAGAAACACCTTAGAAAAAGATTTAATACTTAAATTCACTTTTTTTTCCCCCCAGAAGAAAGTTAAAAACCAACCAACAAACCCTGCTACTCAAAACCCTGTTCCTTCCCTTCACCAGACAATCTCTGGTTTATAATTTCTCCTCTGTCACAGACTGAACCCATTTCTTGACTTAGTCTAATGCCACATGAGTTCCTGTAATCCCTATCCCATCTGGTACAGAAGCCATCAGGATGCACTTACCTTCTCCAGCAAAATAGATATTACTGAAAAAATCCAGCACTTCACTAAAATGAAGCACTTAAGATAAAAGCCCTTTGCCTAAGAGTAGGGCATACTGAATGACAAGACTTGATGAATACCACGGAGGAAGGTGCGATGGGACACGGGTGTCTGGGCTTCTTCCACCAGCTGGTGTCCTCCTTTCCTTTGCAACAGGTATAAGCAAGAGCAGCTACTTTCACAAGTAGATTGTTTCCCACATTTCCCACAGAAAGCATAACACAAATATAGTACATGTTTCCTGAAAAGGGTGCAAAGATTTGCTTTGTCTTGAAATCATTAAAGAAGAAAGCTTTGTAATTAATTAAGACTTTTTTTCCCAAACATATAGTGAATAAGAAGGTAAAAGCAGCCATCTGCTCTAGGTACTTTCAGGAATGGATACTCTTCCGCAAAGCTCAAAATTGCAGGGTAGAAACAGAATGAGATGAAAAAAGATATTAAACCAGCAGAATAAAAGGAAATTTTTGTCAGGAGATGTGGTGAATTACATAGGATTACTTTAAGGACCATTTTAGGTATAACTGAAAGAGGGTTTGTATATCTTTCAAGCATTACAAATAGAGTGGGGTTTTTTTAAACGGCAATTTTATGCAGAAATATTACAGAAAATTTTACATTAGAGCTCTAAGCAGGTCAAATTATGCATCCTAAACTGCTGCAAGTGCCTGAATGTGTGTGCATGCATATACACACTTAGATAAAAATTTTAGATAAAATTTAGATAGAATTTAGATAGAATTTTAGATAAAAATTCAGTTCAATTAGAAAAGCATTTCCTAATACAGTGAACAATCCTCATTGCTGAAGTTAAGTGTGCCTTTACTTATTATTTATTCTGGCAGCTGCAATTTTGAACACTCCATCTGACTGCTCAGCTCAGGAGAAGGCTGGCCTCCAGAAAAAAAAGCATTTTTTGTTATTTCAGAAGCATAAAGAGATTGTAAAGTAAGCTTTGCTACAGTTAAATTAAAAAAATATAACCACTTAGGATAACAGATGAACAGTATCAAAAAAATTTTTGAGTTCGGTTATTCTTGTTAAGCTTTTCTCAATAGTCCCAAGTATCCTCCCTATCTTTTTTCTCAAATGATACAAAGAAAAGGAACTAAATGCTTCTCTGTCAGAGTTACATTCTGGCAGCAAGGCTTGTGACTTTGAGGTTTAAACACTTTAGCAACAGTTATACTTTTATCCAAATTAATTTCTAGATGAAAAGCAAGGAGTGGAACAGTGAGAAACTAAAAATTCAGAGATGGAAAAAAATCTAGTTAGGTCATCCCATTCTCTCTTGCCTGCTCCATCACTCAGAATTGTATATTGCCATTCAAGGAATGACTGGAACCATTAATTTTTATAATTGGAATACAAGAAGAACTAATCATATTTGGTTCAGAGGAACCAAAGCAGCCTATTGCAGATTCTGTCAGGCAGACAGCATAGGTTTGTGAACTCTCAGGTATGTTTAGTATTGCAGTATTTGTCCAGCTACACCAATAAGTTCAGTGTTGCAGCTATGTCAGAAACCAGCAGCTAATGCTGAGGAAACTCTCACGCAGCACCACAGCCATGGTGTAGCTTCAGAAGCCAAGGAGGGAAAAAGTCCTGTGCAAGGTCTGCCAAAGTTGTTTTGTCATTAATAAAATAAAAAAATGAAATTAAAATGTCACTTTGTCCATCTCAACCTTGTAGAGCTGAATGATGGCAGATTTAGACTTGGTGTGATACGCTGGAAAAATAGTAAGTCTTTTTCAGCAAAACAAATACAAATACAGTTTTGTTATTCCTCCTATTCCCAATTAGGCATTGGGACCTAACTAACAAATCACTTTCCTTAGATCATGGAACGAAATTCCACTGTTATATCACAAGCTTCATTTTGGCTTACATATTTGAGTTAGGGTAATGAGAACAGAAGTTGGTTTACAACACTGGTCTTCACACATGGACTAAAAACACAGCTTTATTCTATTTTCACATTTCAAATGAGAGCTACCTTTGAGCATGAATCACTAATATTTAGCCATTACTCTGAGACTATTGGCCTTTCTTGTTCTAACTCCTTCACTCTGCTCACTTTTTCCCCACCTAATTTCTGAAGTTAAAAATCTGCTCAACACAGAGCTGTTCTCTGCAAGTCATAGAATCATATAGGTTGGAAAAGACTTCTAAGATCATTGAGTTCAACCTATGAATGAACACCACTATGTCAACTAGACCATGGCACTAAGTGCCATGTCCAGTCTTTTCTTAAACACCTCCAGGGACAGTAACTCCACCAACTTCCTTGACAGCCCATTCCAATATCTAATCACTCTTTCTGTGAAGAATTTCTTCCTAATGTCTAACCTAAACATTCCCTTGTGCAGCTTAAGACTGTGTCCTCTTGTTCTGTCACGAGTTGCCTGGGAGAAGAGGCCGATCCCGGCTAACATCTCCTTTCAGGTAATTGTAGAGAGTAATAAGGTCATCCCTGAGCTTTCTCCAGGTTAAAAAACCCCAGCTCTTCATAGGACATGCCCTCCAGACCCTTCACCAGCTTTGTTGGCCTTCTCTGGACCCACTCCCGCACCTCAACGTCTTTCCTAAATTGGGGGGTCCAGAACTGGACACGGCACTCAAGGTGCAGCCTGATCAGTGCCAAGCACAGGGGAAGAATCACTTCCCTGATCCTGCTGGCCACACTATTCCTGATACAGGCCGGGATGCCAAGGGCCTTCTTGGCCACCTGGGCACACTGCTGGCTCATGTTCAGCCAGTTGTTGACCAGCACCCCCTGGTCCCTTTCTGCCTGGCTGCTCTCCAGCCACTCTGTCCTCAGCCTGTGGTGCTGCATGCGATTGTTGCGGCCAAAGCGTAGGACCTGGTGCTTGGTCTTGTTGAACCTCATGCAGTTGGATTTGGCCCATCTACCCATCCTGCCCAGGTCCCTCTGCAGGGTCTTCCTGCCCTCCAGCAGATCGACACTCTGACCTGACTTGGCGTTGTCCGCAAGTTTGCTAATGGTAATGTTAATCCAGATCATCAAGAAAGATATTAAACAGGACTGGGCCCAACACTGATCCCTGGGGGACACCACTAGTGAGCAGACACCAACTGGATGCAGCACCATTCACCATCACTGGGTGGTGACCTTCTTAGTTATAACTTAGAAAGTAATAATGCAATGAAAAAAATCCCCAGTGTGATATTGCAGAGATGTATTAATATTACCCAACATTCAAAGTTTTGGTGAAACAAATAGCTCAATAAAGGACTGAATACATCTTTATTCAGAACTAACCAAGAGCTCTATTTTCCAGGGAAACACAGATTTTATGGAAAATTTACTGAATTAGACTAGAATATTAAAAAATAAAATCACCAAACAGCAGAATTTCATTTCAGGTTGGCTTGAACAGTAATTAGTGTATTTCATTTTGCTAAACTGACTGACATGATTTACTTCCTGGCAGTTAACAAAACAGAAAACTACCTTTCCCTTTGCCCCAGAAGGAATACTGAGTCCCATTCTCATCCAGGGATGACATTACCACTATCTCTCTGGCTGAACTGCCTGATGTGTTTGAGTCACAGAAAAGAGGGTGATTCATTAGAAAATTATTTTGGTAAGAGAATAATATCCATGAGATTTTTATTTTGAAAAGGACACTTTCCCCTTGACCACACCTGCAAAGCACTGAAAACGGGAAAATCTGGATAAGTACTGAAGTTATAGTAATTCTGTAACTGAAGTTTCAGTAATTCAAGTCATGTGCATCTTATGAAGTATGAAAATAGCTTTTTGAGGTTGAAAATACTTCTACATTGGTAAATTCTTAATTTCTAAGAACTTTGATCCCCAGGAAAAGCTTAGAAACATGAGCATTTCATGTCAGCAGAGCTCTGCATGCAAATACCAGACTTCCTTGTGCAGGGGCAATCCCAGATCCTGCTTAGCTCTCATAGTAGTCCCTTACAATCAGAAATTTCTGAGGCACGTATCAGGTGAGTGTAATTATTACTTTCCTAGAAATTCTTATATTAACAATTTCTGCTTATACTTCAAGGTCAAGAACATTTCCACACCCAGGCCACTATTCAATGATACCAATGCAGTTTTCTGGAGCTGAGGTGTATTGGTCTATAAATTAAAGAAATCTTTTAAAGATGTTTCTCAACTAGATCCTGATTATGCAAACACAAGTCCATGGGGAAACAGGTGAATACAGAACATCTCCCTGATAGAGAAGCCTTGCCTTCTTAAATTAATCTTTCCCAGGTTGCCGTTTGCATGGAAAGCACCGTGGAGAAAACAAAACCAACCCACACCACAGAGCAAAAGCAGCTGGACATCTTGAATTTCTCTGGAACTGTTGTTCCTTGAAATTATTTAAAACTAAAGAAACTCGTGACTCTACTGACGTCTAATGTTTCTGCAAAGTACACTCACGTGTTTACCCATAAGGAGACGATGGATTCCCCATTCCAGCTCAGCAAAGAACTTATTCTGTGATCAAAAGGTAAAGCACCCACTGAAGTTTTTTGTAGTCCCATTTATTTCCCCATGATATAAATCTGGCCACATCAAAACAACTGCATCACTATTGCACTGATGACCCCTAAGACTGAGCTGTCGCTTGCATATCACTAAGTAAAACCTGTCAAACTGTTCTGTGACCGCTAAACTAAGACTAATGACTTCACCAGCAGCCCCTGGGCTCTAACAAGCAGAAAATAACATTGATCTTAATCAGATCAGACACCAGCTTCTCTCAACTCTATCTGAAAGTCTATTTGATTTCATGCTTCATTATAAAATCAATTAATTGTTTCATTGTCTAGTCATTTTATATATTTCTTACCAAGTATATTGTGTTGATATTCAAAAGATAGCAGGCATTCAGGATATTTTGTATTAGCCACATACAGTAAGAATGGAAAACAGTGTTATTTTTAAAAAGATGCAGCATATATAAACCAATGCCATGAATGAGTTCACCAGACAATCTAAAGAAGTGAGATCAATTGTACTGGCCAGGGGGCCTTTCCTGAGTGCCTAAAAGCCCTGCTTTCACAGGGGGCTTCATAAACTGTGACAAGGAGACAAGTGCCATTCACAAGTCCATCCTCAGCATTGCCTTTTTTGCAGTGCAAAGCACTTGCTAGCAGAAGAGCTTAATCTCCTCAAAGATGAAAGCCAGAACTTCTTCAGTGCAGTGAGATATTTTAGAAGCTGAAACTAAGCATGAAACACCAAGTTAATTAGTATAGATACTACAGCATGCTGGACATTTGGAAAATTTAACCACATGAGGCTCTTTTGTGGCTTTGCAATAATGATTTCGTTTTTCACACAAATTGTAAATTTGGGCAGATGTTTATGGAAAATGGGATCATTCACTCAAGCATGAGTTTCCAAATTAAGTTGATTTTTAAAGAAGATATTTATAGTTTATTCTATCAAGCTTTTAATTTACATCTGGATTCAGTAGAGCACTTAGCCATGATGCATTTAAGTTCAAGATGCAGTTCCATGAATACAGAAGTAGAAAGATGCATTTCAGACAAATGGGATTCCAACATTAGCAATAAGAATTTGTTAAGATTCGACTCTACAAAAAGTATGAATACATCTTTTCTACTGCAGATAGTATTTGTAATAGATATGGGCTGGAAAACTACTTTTCTGGTTTTATATTAACTTTTGTCCTAGTTGCCATGCACGTATTCCAAAGAGTCTCTGATAGGTCCTTTCCTGAAGAAGTGCTCCTATAACAAATATCTGATTTTTTACCTTGGATTTAACTATGTGTTATTTTATCCACTATTCCTTAAGCTTATTCACTGATAATCTGTCATTTTCTCTTTTTCTGTGATTTACAAATATCCTTCGGAAGTGGTACAATGACATTAACCCTGCCCTACTTTTGAGGCGTCAATAATTTATACAAACCTGTCTTGAAGCTCTTCTGAAACCATTCCTTATTCATATTGAAGTTGTACAAGTTGCAGCCAGAGCTGAGTTGAGTTTCACCCAGCACAATATCTTTGACACTGGCCACCAATAATTCTTTCAAATGACACTTACCAGGACTTACAAAAGGCAGATATGGAATAGCTTGCTGTCTATAGAAAGATTTTTTTCTCCTATTATTTAGGAGTAGATTTAGGTCTCCTCCCACAGTGTTATTTCAATTAATAACTACGATGGCAGCTTTTGAGGCTGAATAATCTGTAAAAGCATATACCATTTTTTGGAGTCCCAAAGCCCTGGCTATGTAGCAGGGCATGTCCAACCTCCCTAGGACACCTGCAAAAGCAGCCCACTGCCTTTCGCAGGCAGACTATCCCTTGCCAGTCAATTTGACCAGCCCAACAGACCTGGCTGCAGTTTGGCAAGTACCCTGGCAATGACTGGAACTACAAATAACTGGCTGGCTTTCAATAAGCTAATAGTTACCCAGAACACAAGTATTCCAGGGGGAAATATTAATCTCAAACCAGCTTACAATATCTGTATACGGTATTTTATATTTTAGGTGTTCCTCTATCTTTTACACACAAGCACAAAGCCACAGTGTTTCACATTCTCTCTGATAGGTCCATGTCTCATGGCCAGCATCTCATTTCTATTCTTGGAAAGTGATCCTGACATAAATGTTATGCTGCTTGAAACTTCTTCACTACTACTCTGCCCTCCTGCCCCAGCACAAAGCCCTAACAGCTGCATTTACCTGCACTGCTTTACTGTTGAGAAAATGCCTTAATCACATCTGTCCAACTAATGAAAACCCCAAGTGTGTAAGTTGAGAGGACCATGTCTTGTGACAAATATGCTCCTGTCAATGGTATGGGTGCACTGCAATGCTTGATTGCTGCTAGCCTGCCTTCAATGGACACCTTGCACCACCTCAGTCACAGCCTCTGTTCTCAGTCGCCAAGAGACCCGATATATTTGGCATGTTGACTAGAGCCCTATCTGCCTTGTAGGAGTGGGAGGCAGAAAAACTTCTGTGAAACAAGTATAGTAAATGGCAGCTCAAAAGCACTGGAAAACAGGGTCTGAAGGAATTAGTCTCACTCTGAACACTCGAGGCTAGATAAGCCAATTTGACAAGTCCTTAGCTTCTGGAAGATGAAAATTATTATTATTCTGGAATAAGGACAGACTCGCCAAATTACTGATAGTTTCCATTGACTTGGGAGGGATTTTTTAATTTTTTTAATTTAAACTATGAGCTACCAGGACACATTTCCATTTAAATATCAATTTCCATTATTTCTCTGAGACATAGAGGTGTAATCAGCTGGCTTACTTATTCAGCAGTCTTTGGTCTCTTTGCCGGACAGATACTTATCTCTAGGAATTAATATTTCTTCTGATAAACCAATTTACAACAGCACTTTATAAACGTTCATAATTTAGGCTGATTATATCCAGTTCTCATAAGCTAAGAATCTCATTTCCTCATGTATGTCATCCATAATAACAAGAAACTTTGTTCCCAGGCTTCTGCCTTGACAACTTCAGAATCAGAGAGTGATTCAGGACTCACTAAATAACCCTCCCATCCTGTGACTGGGAAGAGAGTCATCAATTTCAAACTGAGAGAAGGGACAATTTCAGGACTATGCCCCAGTCAAGAAGCAGAGAAAAAATACTGTAGATCATGGTGTCGGTAGTTTTGACATCCATGATCTGTCTTCACTAACAGGTTATTAAAAATTAACATCACCATTTGGCACTGCAAGGATGTAATTTAGGAACAAGTGGGTTTAAGTGTAACAATCATAAACAGGCCAGGTTGTTTTCATGTTTCTTTTGGATAGTATTCAAAAGTCTTTGCCTTAGTGCTAAGAGCTCATATCAAGTGCTACAGAAATTGAGATTGTGTTTGAGATTATATTCCTGAGATAAGTCTTAAATTTGCATAATTTGTGTAGGTATTACAACTTTGCCCAGAGGATAGCACAAGTCCACAAACAGTTTAAGATTCTTGCTTCTGATGAATATACCTTCACCAGCTCCAGCCACAGTTCTGGGCAACCCAGTATAAGAAAGAGTGAGACCAACCCAGGGCCACAAAGATATCTCAGGGACTGGAGTATCTGTCATATATGGAGAAGCTGTGAGAGCTGGGAATGTTCTACCTGGAGGAGAGAAGGCTCAAGGGATCTTATCAATTTTTATAAATAGCCAAGGGGAGGGTGTTGAAGATAAGGGAGCCAAACTCTGCTCAGTAGTGCCCATGCACAGGACAAGACGCAATGGATATACAGTAAAGCACATGAAATTCCATCTTCCATATTCCATCAAGGATACATGTGGTTTTTTACTGTAAAGATAGTAAAACACAGAAACATGTTGCCCAGAGAGGTTGTGGAGATATTAAAAACCCAACTGGACATAGTCCTGAGCAATTGGCTCTCAGTGCACCTGCTTAAGCAGGGGGACTTGACTAGAAGATCTCAAGAGGTCCCTTCCAACCGAAACTACTCTACTTTTAAGATCATACCCTGCAGCAGCAACATTAAAAAGTTATTACTGCTGTGTTCTTGCACATGTAAAATTTTTTTGATCATCTGTAGTTTTAACTGGGCTACAAGTAACTGCAAACAGTTCCTATCGATTACCCTCTAGTTGGGTATAACATGAGGAAATGAGGTCAAAGATAGCTTCAGCAATGGAACAAACACGTCATCTGCTTTAGTGGTCAGCTAAAGTATTTGCAACCAGTCATACAAAGGGCAAATCTTTCCAGCAATTTACTGTGCTAAAAGAGATAATCCTTGCATTGCCTGTGATTGCTTTCAGTTTAGTTCTCTGCTCAGGAGTTGAAGGATGCATGTAAAATGAACCTTGTGAGAAAAAATAAACTATGCTGAACTTAGAGGACATGTGCTAAAATTTTTTACCTCGATTTTTCCCCTGAAGAATGAAAATGCATTTCTGAGCCACTAACTCAACCAACTTCTGCAGGTGACAAAATTCTACTTTGCTTTCAAAGGCTGACATGCACATATATCTATTCCCAGATAAACTCTTAGTGTACTTTTATTCCAGAGCACTGTGCTGTGTCCCATGCAGCGTCCTCAAAGCCCTTACCTCTTCTGTTTTCTATAAGAAGGTAACTGATCCATCTCAGGTTGGAAAGAGCTTCTACCAGGGATAGAACCCTCCACAGACAACTCAGAGAAGAGGGATCTTACCTCACTCGCTGGCTTTTGTAATCTGTGGACTCTTCTCATTTCCTTTCTTGTCAGAATAATGCCCAATCATGGTAAGAGATCAGCAGTACAAGGCGTAGGTAGACAACACTGTTCCTCGTTTTTATAGCACCTTTCTGAAATGAATATATATCTTTAACTTCAGCTACTTTAACTCAACAATTTAACTCAAAAATTTGCAAAATATTACATATCAAGAACACAAAGCTACTTTAATTTTTTTTATACTATGGTAAACAAGTCAGAAGAACTCTCTGACGATTGTGCAAAACTGAAGTGTATTACTGAACGCAGAGTTTGGCTAAAAATACCAAAACCAAAAGATAATAAAGGACTTTAAGTTTACTGACATCTTAACAAAAGTGTAAATTTCAAAGCAGAAAATACTCAGCATGTAGCATTTTAGTCTGGAGGAAGAGACACACACAGTGTGGTGAACACATGCTGTAACATTTTCTGCATGTATCCTGTAGCGATGAGCAGATAGCATTCACCACTTCAGAAAACTCTACACTTTTCACATTCAGCACAGAAGGAAGTGTTGCATCATCATTTGATGTTGGGAAACACAGCAATCAGGAGAAGAGGATAAGGGGAAAATCTCACGTGAAAAGAAACAGCAGTACCCTCAGCAAGTGCTCTCTGTCTCTCAGGCATACACCAAGCCTGCAAGCATGCTTGCACAAAGGCCAGGATCATCCCTGAAATATCTCAGCTCTCACTTAGCCACGACTGTAGATTGTGAGCCTCTGACTCTGACCACCACCCTCTGATCCCCAGGAAGGATCTCATGTCCTGTCTGAGCTACTGCCATTTGCTGTGTGATGGGAAAGAAGCAGCTCTTGCTATGTGTAGATCAGCAGGGACTCTGAGATGGATGTGAGGCAGAGTTGGCTTGGGTAACTTCTAACAAGCTCAGGACACTACCTGGATAAGCAAAAACTCCCTGATTCTGATTTAGACAGATCAGGAGATTGGTAAAGAGGTGAGAAAGCTGCCTGCAGGCGAGCTGTCAGACTGACAGCATTATATTTAGGATTGGACCAATACTTCCGCTTTATCTTTAGGTATGAAACTAGCCTGGTGCAGACCAACATCTGACATTCAACTCCACCCTAATGACATACCCAGCTCCTCCAGGCAACTCCTCTCTTCCTGCCAGACTCTGAGTCAGTGGAATCAAAAGGGAGTGTTGTCTGGATGGGTGAGTTATTTAATCATGACTCCCACAAAAGCTGGACAACAGAAAAGAATATGGACAGATAAACTGAGACAAGGTAATGTGTCTCAGTTTCTCGCTGCATCCCTGCAGAAGTGCAGTAATTATTTAACATATAGAGGGTGAGGGGGAGACCATCACTTATGGGCTGCTGTATATTCACAATTTTGATGCTTAGTATAAAATAGTAAGTCAAACCATGTGACATGGAGTAAGGCATTGATACGTAGGTCAGAACACCACAAGAATTTGCAGGTAAGAAATAATCGTAATTATCAAAACAGTAAAATAAAAACCATCATGGAGACAAGGACAACTTACACAGGTACTTAACACTCTTGGGGAAAAAAAATCTATTTTTGCTAAGGAAAACACACTTCCAGACAAAAATAATGTTGCAAAACCCTTAAAATTACAGCATATATTTTGGATAAACATCAAAATACTTGTAGTTCAAGCAATCTATGTTTTTCTATAATTTTATAAGGGTAAATGGAATGGTCAAAAATATGTTCAAATTAAATATTTTACACCAACATCCAAGTATTTTTCCTTCCTGCAGCAGACAATGAAAAAATATCAAAGTCTACAACGCTACAGAGCTCTATCTTTTCACACAGTGCACTTCCAATTTTTTTGCTTTGTTTAGTTTTTCATTCTATCAACAAATGACTTTCAAACAACACTTGCACTCAAACCCAGAAGCATTTCTGGTGAAGTGCAATCGTACTTTTCTAGCCCTCTAAGTCATGCATTACTACATGCAGCAAACTTGAAGAGTGAACTGCTCTGCAAATACTACTGTGGTTTGTCACTGAGAGTTTCTGTATTTTACAATCAACAACAAAAAAAAGTGCAATAAATTTAATGACAAAATATGCATAGACCCTTTACAGACCTCACAGTCCGTATTTGCTGGATGGACGAAGTCAGTTATATGGCAGCATCTCTCAAAAGCAGGAGGCTCTCTTCTAATTTTCACTCCTTAAAAATCTGCAGTATATGGAAAAAAAAAAAGAGAAGAATGAATGCCAGCACACTGAAATGGCCAGCACACTGGCCATTTGAAAGTCTTAATATTTCTCAGAGACAGTTATGTTATTTGTATCTCCTGAAAAGAACATTGGAAGGAGGAGGGAAGGAAGAAATAAACATTTTCACAATATCATGATTGAGGGAGGACCAAGAATTCAAATCCAGAAATTTCTTAACAACAACTCACCAAACAAGAATCTCAGTCATTTCAGACTTCTGCAAGGAAGGCAGGTGGAAGGTGGAACATATTCTGGCTTTGGTGAGGCAATAAAAGTACTGATACTGACCTTGAAAGGCTTGTCTCTGGAGAGTTGGAGGCATTTTATGTTATTTTCTGTTATGCTGAGGAGGAAAGGATAAATACGGGAATCTTGACAGGGCAAGCTCTGGTCTTCATATGAATTAAAGCTCAAATCACTGAAGCTGATGAATGTTTTGACTCATAGAAAAGAGTAATTGAACCGGTTTTATATAAGTTCGTTTTACCCCAAAGTGACTTTTTCCAGCTATGTCACTTTGTAACTATACCATTAGGAGCAAATATNCTTCCAGCTATGTCACTTTGCTTAGTGCCATCTCTGTCACTTTGGAACTATACCATTAGGAGCAAATATCTTTAGTTACTTGCTGCTGATGGACACATTTCATTTTGCCCACCCAATAATGTCCAAATATCTAAAAAATCTAAACTGAACACGCCACCAGAAAAGACAGTATTTCTTCCATTTTCTCTCTACAGAAGCAGTGCAAAGAGAGAATGTTTGCAGTGTTCCTCTGCCCTTTCATAACGACCACTGTGTTTGGTTATCAAAGTGGGAACACAGAGTACAGCTGCTGTTGGACCTGCATTTTGAACCAGATCATCCTTCCATGCACTACATGGCTATTTTAGGCTCTCTAGCATCTGAGGAAAAGGGCAAACATCCTCTTTCCTCCAGAGCTGCAAGAGGAGAGTCTGAAACCAGACGCAAACCCTGCTGCTTCCTCTGCATAGCTTTTCCTAACTGTTTCTCATTCTAATCATGTCAGGTCTTTGTTAATTTTTCATTAGTTTGGCAGTTTACACCTGTCTAATGTCAGAAAAATGCTAGCTCTCTTCCCCTTCTGCTGCACTTTAGGCCACTAGACAGAAGATATTGCTTTAATATACTTAACCTCTGGCCTACAACAACTGCAGAGAAGCACAAGACAGACATAAAGTAGTAAAATATTTGTAAATAGCTTTAGAAATGGTCTCCAGGTGTCTGCACCTACCTTTATGCTTCTTTGCTTTTTATGGGCAAATTAGGACTGCAGCTGCCTACCCCACACAGTTACCTGAGGCTTTGTACCCAGAGCTTTAAGCCACTGGAAGGAAGTACCCTTAAAGACATGCCTGCAGGTCTGAACACAGCATCTGCCCCAAAAACGATAGGAAGGGAAGGATGGGAAGCCAAGTGATTGCACCATGGGGTAGGGCAGCATACATTAGCTGAAGTCCCCGTGAGCCCAAGCCAGACAGAAATATCCCCTCACGGTGCATGTGGCTCACACACAGCATAGTCAGCTGTTCTGGGAACACGGGTGATGAAACTGCACTTAGGCAAGAGCTGTCTGTCTGCAGCTTCGGAAACCTCTGGACAGATGAATGGATAAAAGAACAGAGGAGGTTAAACCCCTTGTACCTACCTGCTTTTCTTTTTCCATACCCAGTATAAATCCAGACAAAAACCAGCTGTGTAAATTCTGTTTAAACATCTCAGACTATTGCTTAATTCATGGAGGAAGAACAGCTAGCAATCCAGATATGAGATTATTTTTATTTTGCTATGGTCTTTGAGAAGCAAAATACAGAATTCCTTTCTCCTTAAGCACAAAAGAACAAATGAATACTTTCCTTGCTCATAAATCCAAGACAGTTTTCTATTCTCTTCTATTAATATTGTTTTGACTTCCACACTCAAGCTTCCTTGGTTTTTGAGTTCAAATTTGTTTCTGGTGCACAGAGACAGAGATCTCTTCCTCCTGTCTCTGAAATCAGTCTCAAGAACTGCCTCAGCCCCTTGGTGTTAACTATTCCTCAGAATTAACCCTTAATCAAAGGTATCCAGTGTTTCAGCTAAACAAGTTAATTTGTCACCTGGTATTTTCAATAGGATTTTGTTATATATATTGTACTTCCTCTAACCTCCTTCACCATACCAATACACTGGGGACACAGTGAACTTTAGAGGTAGGCTGGCTGTGGAAGTGGCTATGTCCTGTCATCTGAAAACAAGTGCAAAAATTGCCCTAGTGTATTTATGTTGGATTTACCAACATGCTCTGTTGTGATTAGAGCAGTTGGTGCTGCAAAGTTGCTGCTGGAGCCATGGGGAGGCCTTACTTCTCTAAAAGCAGTATTCTGGTTCTCAGGCAGGGTGAAGTATTGAACTTTTGTACGATGCAAATCACTTATGGCTCTTTTATATGGCAATAAAACTAAGGCTTTATTGCGGCCCGAGCTCCTGAAACAGGAGTCTTTTCTTCCTTTATCAAAGTCCAATACCAGATAAAAGAGTTGGACTCACAGCTTTTCAGTTTCTCTTGTTGTTTATTAAGTTCTTATCTCAGTTTCAGTGTGCCGTCCTACACCTAGACTTAGCACTCTGAAAGATGCACTGCAAAAGCTGCGAAATGGCGATTGCAGTGAAGTTTTAAAGACTTTTTACTCAATTAACTCTTACAACATACTATATTTATAATTCTGTACCAATAACCATCACCTGTTACTAACATGTTTCCTCTACCTCAAATCTATTCTACCAATGTCTTTGTGCCACCTCCACAACAGAGCATGGAGCAAGAAGAAGAAGAAAAGAGAACTCAGGACAACGCCTAAAATTCTCCATCTTGTCTCCTTTTACTTCCGTACTATAAAAGCCGAAACTACAAATTTTCACCTCTGTGATAAACTGAACTATAATCTAACTTACATTTTTAATACTCTTAATTCATCCATAAGTGTTGGAAGCTTTTCCCATGGGCACAGATCAATGACTGGGTCCTCCTGGGGTCCCAGCAAGGGTCCCAGACCCCCCAGGGCAATTTGAGGGGTTTTCCAAATATCTTGGACTCCAACATCTCTCCCTCCTGTTTGAACCAAAAACACCCCTTTAACAGCTTTGTTCATAGATTTTCGAATGCACTGAAGTAGACATGGCACAAGTATCAAAAAAATTATAACAATAATTAACACATACATAACTGTTTTTAAAATTTTCTTTCCTTGATGAAAGGTCAAATAAATTGAACAACTCATCCACCCAAGTTCCAGTTTCTTCTCCAAGCTTATTAATTCCATCTTCCAATTGCCCTATGATCTCATGAATAGATTTTGAATGACCTGACAAATTCATACAACACATTCCTTCAAATTCTTCACATCTGGGTCCATGCACTAATAGTAGAAAGTCAATGGTGGCTCTATTTTGAAAAGTCGCTCATCTTACACTGTTAACATCTGTTAATAAATCACTCAGTGCAAGAGAGGTAGCACAGGCGTGTTTACTCAGTCAACAACCCATTTGATCCAGTTGTTTCAAAGCCGCTCCAGAAGCTACTTGCGGCAAAAGTAAAGCTGCAAAAAATCTCTGAGTTGCACTCCATGTATAAAAATTATCATTACAATTGGGATCATATCGAGCAATAGATCTTTTTTTCTCTATCTTTTCATTCTTTTATCAATGTCATGTTGGGCGTTAGCAAAGAAAGCCTCCCAATACTGCACAGACTGCCTTGGGCATTTGCAGGGATTGCAGGTTGAATTCTGTCCCCGCAAATGAAAA